>JAWNLS010000940.1:2130000-2722500 GCA_035042185.1 Drosophila kambysellisi | reverse complement strand
ATTTATTGTTTGCAATCGTTATGGTAATTTTAAATAAACACTTTTGAACTTGCAGTTAAATATTATGTAATGTATTTGCGATGTCAATGGAAAAATCGGGTAAAAAAAATTGTTCTTAATTTACAGGAAGCGAGGCTCGGTCGGCGGGGGCGAGTAATTTACATTTCCGTTAAATTTTCAAAGTGTTCAAACGCAAAAAAAGTTTTTTAATCAACTAAATTGAAGTGATTCTCTGTATCAAGGCTTTAATATATAGTTCAGGACGTTTATTTCGTTTCGGAATGTTCCCCCAAAGTTGGGCGAAAAAAAACCGAAAAAATATTTTGAATTTTATTTTTATAAATGTAAGCCAGGCTTAATTTTTTTTTTAATTTTCACAGCCGCAGAATTAAACTTTGTCTGTTTTTGTCTACTAGATTTTAAAAAAAATGCTACAATTTTTTTTTAATATTTTTTTTTTGGTAACAAAAAACACGACCAACTCGAAAACGAACTAAAACGGTATTAAAAGCCGAGACTAAATTTTACTTTGCAAGTAATTTACAGTTGAACTGGAAACGGCGTGTGATCCGATCGCGAAGCAGAGAGACACGAACGCGACACGATTGCGAGCCGAGAGAGCGATGATTTCGTTTCGTTTTGAGTTCACTTCACTTTTGCACTTGTTGTTGTTGCTGGCGCTGCTGCTGCTGCTGCTGCTGCTGATGCTTCAACTGCCTGTCGGGGGTGTGAGAGCGCTGCCGTGGCTGCTGCTGCTGCTGACAACGGGCCAACAAAAAAAAAATTTTTTTTTTAAGAAAAACAGCTGCTTGTTATCGAGTAGATCGTTGCTCGCTGTTGCTGTTCGAGTGGAGTGTGTTTGAAGCGAGTGTTTCTGTGTGTGTGTGTGTGTGGAGCGACGACTGCGGCAGCTGTTGTTGGCTTTCGGCTTGGGAATGATGTTGGCTCAAAGCCAGCCGCAACGTAATATACGCTCAGATCCTGTTTGCACGCTGTCAACTGCGGCGTCGCGGCGCTGCTGTTGCTGCTGCGCCGGCGCCAAGAGAACCGTATTGTGAACGAATAGAGTGTGAGAGAGAGGGAGAGAGAGAGAGAGAGAGAAAGAGAGAATAAGCGGTAATAAAGCGCAGCTTTTTTGTTGTTGTTGTTGTTGTTTATTTGTTTTTTGGCTCTATTTGTCCAGAGTGTGGGTGAGCTTTGCGTTGCGTCGACGCCGTTGCTGCTGACGCTGACGCTGGCTGCGCAGCATCGTTGCCGCTTCGAACTCACTTCAAACTTGCTCGATGCTACTGTTGTTGTTGTGTTGGCGATTGTTGCCTGCCTGTAGCTTAACGGTTTTCGGCCTGAGGGTTAAGGTGAGGCGGGTATTCACATTTCAGCCAATCGCACGAGCAGCGCTTTTCAACTTTCATTAGAAATTTTGCGGCTGAGCACCATTCAGCCACGCCTACCTATATATGTGTATGCATGTGTGTGTGTGTGTGTGTGCTCCTTGCCCGATCTAGGCCTGAGTCTGACTGTAGCGCTCTGCCACCGGGTCAGTCTTGCCACAGTCGTTTACCATCTATTAAGTCAATAATTGCTAATAATTGGCGCTAATGAAAAACCATTTTTGCATGCCGCGATTGATAAATCTTTAATCGCTTTTCGCTCTCTCTCTCTCTAACACTCTGCTAGCCAACAAATATAGAAAACAAAAAAACGTTAAACAACAACTAAAGTAAGCAGTTTTTTTTTTGCGCTTCAGTCTTATAATTTATTAATTATTCATTTGTTTGCTAGCTTAAGGAACCGATGTCGTCGTCGTTGTCCATTTTGGCTTCGGTTTTCGTCATCTTTCGGCATCGTCGTCATCAGCAAACGTCACGAGAATTCAAAGCGCACCTATTGAATATATATTCTATAGCCAAGGGCGTTCATCCGGGGTGGTTGGGTGGGGGTGTGGAACATCGTTACTTGACATACAAAATGAGCTGCAAGAAATTTTGAATTTTATGATTCAAAGTTATGTTTTACATAGAAAAATACTCTTTGCGAGAAGTTGGATACGCCCCTGTCTATATCTATATAGTATATATGTCTGTAGACATCTACCATATCTGTAGCCCATTATTTGTTTTTTTGTTGTTTTTTTGGTGTTTCGTTAATTGCTGGCGAAATATCACTCTTTTAAACAGACTTCGACCAGTTGCCGCTGCAGCGTCAGCTGTGCTATATATATATATATATATATATATATATATATACATATATATGTGTGGCGAGGCACTGACATTCTTTTTTATGTTTCCTTCTTTTCATTAGTCTATTTTTAGGTTGTGCGCAAGGTTTTTGGGGGTGCATCCAAAGCATGCCGCCCACGTCTTATAATTTATAACATTTTCGCACTGTTGACAATGGCAGTGCTCTTATATTATTATAAGTCCGTTGTACTATTATATTTTATAAGTGATTTTTGGGGTCAGTGTCAGCTCTTATACATATATGATTCTCAGTTAACATACTTTCAATTTTATTTCGTTTCATACCCTAACAAAGAATTAGTTAAACTAATGCCATCTCTCTCTATCTCTCTCTCTCTCTCTCTTATATTTTCACGCTGCTCTTCTACCAGCTCTTTTGTCATTTCGCTTAGTTATTTTTAGTTTACATGCAATTTTTTGTCTTAGATTGTCCCTTACATCACCTTACATTAATTAAAGTAATTCAAATACGTACTTAATGAAATACTGTTGTCAATTAAATATATACTATACACAAATATATATATATTATACATAATATTCGTATATCCGCACTGGGAATAAGTGTACTAATTGCTTATTTATTTATAAGACAGCTGTTGCGATTCACTTAACAAAACATTTCTTCCAATTAACTTGCCACAAAAGAAATGGAAGCAGAATTCTGCCAAAAGACGTCCCAGCTGCTTGTCCAGGCTGTGCCGGAACCCATCTATGAGCCCGAGATCCCAACCCATTGCTCCTATCTCACTCAATTAAATGGTCATATGCCACATGCCTCGACTTCGACAATATTTACTGCAATTATCGCTTACGTCCGATATCAATTATCAATATCTGCCCACATCGATAGTGTGCAACCCGCTAGTTGCAGCCTGAGGCAAGCCGAGGCAGGCTGAGATTTTGCCGTCCAGCTTAGCTCATTAATCAAATCTGAGGCGTTGCTATTAAGCAATTATGATGTACATATGTATGTACGAGAATATGTATGTATGTATGTATGTATATTTATTGTGTGTACACTGACTTATCCAACTTAAGTTGAATATCATTCCTGCTGACTAAGAACAAGTTGCACTGCCAGAATCTAATTATATATACACATGTCATATATCTATATGATAAATCTTACTGGATTCATACCGAAATCATCAAAAAGCTAATCATTTTTACGATTACCGCAATTGCGCGTAAACTTAATACGCTTCTTAAGTGAGTTAAGGCAACAACGACTTTGTCTGATAAAAATATAGAATATATAAATATATATATATATATTTATAATACTTTTATGATTCTACATCGATTTCAAAGTGCATTCAATGAGAAGAAAATTACCATAAATGAAAGACGTAAGCAACATTTTTGTGGAATGAGCTTTTCTTTTGATTATGCTGATTACAGGGCATTTGCTAGTCGGGTATGCCGTTGGCTTATACTGCTTACACACATACACTTACATATGTTAACACTTTTGTGTACATGCATAAATCATTGTTATGGTAATTCCCTGATCTCGACAGTTACGGCAATATGGGTCAATTGATATATAACCAACTGACGCTGCTGCTGCCACTGACTCTGCTTCTGGCAGTGCCACCGTTTCTGTTTTTTGTCTCTGCCTCTGCCAGTGCCACTGCCACTGCCAGTGCCTCAGTCGCTGCCAGCGTCGAAGTCGTCACCGTTTGTCGCCGTCGTCTGTTTACCTTAGCACCCAACTACCGCACTTGAATTTTTAATAACCTTTTCAAGTTCACTGTTAGCCATGCGTGTGTGTGTGTGTGTGTGTGTGTGTGCCTGATAGCTGTACTGTCAACTTTAACGCTGGCTGTCAGCAGCAGCGCCTGGCTATCAGTTTGGGCCCATTTGACTTGAGGCAAGTGTGGGGATTGTTTATTAACTTAGCGCCAGCTCCACATGCAAATGCGTGTTAGATACAGAACCGTTACATACACACACACTCACACACACGCACACACACATACACTCATACACACATTGACTTCATTTTGTCAACAAGTAGCGAACGGTTTTCCAACTAAATTCATTGACAATTCAAAAAGATATCCACAAACAATAGCAATTTTTTAATTTCATCATCTTTTTCATTTATATATATATATATATATATATATGTATAATTTGATCAATTAATATCGAAGCACAAAAGAGACAGTGGTTATTGTCAGTATGTGCATCCAAATAGGCTCAGCCAATTCACACTTGACCAGCTTGCGGCATTCCGCTTCCAGCCTCCAGTTTCTGCTCCATGCCGGAAAATGTTGGTTTGCATCCAACTAAATCTAACTCAATGAAAATCTGTTTGAAAACGTGTGAAATAAATGGACACATTTTTGGTAAAGCCAAAATTAATCAAAATAATTTAATGTTAACCAAGTTGTAAATTTGAATTTTCAAAATATCGGCAAAGGATTTACAACTTATGAGATATAATTCAATTCTAAAGTGCTAATTTTAGAATTGTAAACTAATAAATTAAGTAGTAAACTAATAAATTAATAAATAAATAAACTAATAAGAAAGTTTTAGTACTGGAAATCTGTGTGATATTAACTATTAATTTAAAGCTTATGATTCATCTCCTTATAAATGTATAAAATGAATAAAAAAAATATATAAATAAATCAGAATAATATTATTTATAAAGAAAAAAAAAAAAACACAAATGTTTGAAGTGGGAATCAATTTGAATAATTCAGAAAACTTTTTGGCATTATTTGTATGCCGCTGTTCTTATCTGAAAGTTGCCTGCCCCATTTCACTGGCAACTTGGTGCTGTTAACTCGAAAGCTGTTAACTTGGACAGTTTAGGCAGCGAGCCCTACCCATCAGGGGCAGCTGAGCCAAGACAACGGTAAAATGAGTCTAGACTCTAGACTGCCAGCAGAGCAAGAGTGCTGCTGATTAAGGGGGTGAGGTGAAGGAGGACGAGGAGGAGGAGGAGGAGGAGGGGTGAAGTGGGGTCTTATCGCAGTCGGTATCAGCCAGTCAATTCGGCCCGCTTTGAATCATTAGCCAGTCGAAGCAGAGCCATCAATCTTTCAATTGCTTTTTGCTTTTTGCTTTGGCTTTGGCTCTGCTGACTTTGGATTTGGCTTTGTACCTATGACAAGCTGGGATAGCGCCACCAGCGGCGGCGACACCAACAACAAAATTAATACAAAAAAAACCAAACCGGCAATGCGGCCGTTAGCAGTGACGGCTATTAAACGGCTTGAAACCACTTTGGGCCAGTTCAAACTAGAATCGCTGAACGGCAAGTTGCGCACCAGCGGCGCATTAAACGATTTCTGACCGCTTCTCGATTGAGTCCCGGCCCGAACTAACAGCAAAACAGATATCACCATCATCATCATCATCATGAGCATCATCATCATCGCTGACTTTGCTGCTAAAGATCAAGAGCCGAAACGGACAAAGATCCAAAAAGAGTTGCAAGTCCAAGTCGACATCGGCACCAAACTGCAGATTCAGTTTAAACGGACGCGCCCAGTAAGTTTAATTTGCTGTAACTGCTATACGATTCAGAAACAGTAACAACAGCAACAGCAACTGCAACAACAGCAACAACAACAGCAACAACAACACCAGCAACAACAACAACAGCAACAACAACTTGGCAGTTGGCGTAACTCATACGCAGCGTGTTTTCGAATGGAGGTTAAAAGCCAGTGCAGTCTATAAATAAATCTTAAGCTGCATGGCCTCTTTGGACTCGGCTTGGATTGGATTCCGATTCGGATTCGGATTCGAATTCGGCTTCGGATTGGCTTGGCTTGGCTTGGCTTGGATTCGAATGGAGCTGTTTTGTGTGCGATACGATTCGCTATAAAATTAATACAAATGGAAACAAATCGAAAACATTTCGAGGCAGTTGCATACAAAAAAAAATAATCGCGACTCACATTTGTATACCCTGTAGTCTTGAAAAAAACGAAGAAGATTTAATTAATTAATTAATTATAATAATTAAAATCATGCGATGTGGCACATGCAGCAATTGACTGCATAAGAATAGTCTGCTTAGTCAAACTTCTCTGAATGCGACTCACAAAAGTAATTGCAAAAAAATTAAATTAATTGAGCAATTTTTAAATAATCATTTAGCTTTGCCAAAATATAATAATAATAGTAATTAAATTTTAAATAAATACAATTTTAAGCGTTTTTATCAAAACTTTATCAAAGCTGTTCATTTAATTTCGACAAAGTCGAGTCGCGGGATTTTCAGGATTTTTAATTGTTCTAAAGAAGATAAAGAATGTTATTTAATTATATTAAATCGATAGAGAGTAATGGGTATCTGTTAGTTAATTTCTTTTCTTTTTATGTAGATTATGTTTTATATTTTCGTATCGTAAATTCTGTCGCTGTTCGTTTGCTGGTGGCTTTTGGCAGCCTATGATGGTCAGGGACGGACATTAACCAGGCTTTCAAAAACTTTGGTAATCAACACTCGCCAAGCAACATGTTCAAATGTTCTAATAGGGTATGCCAGACTAAGAGATGCTCAGCATTTTGCTTCAATCAATTTTACAATTGTACAAATGGTAAACAAAACAAATGCATTTTATTTACTTATCTGAAGCTCGAAACCTGTTCTTGGCTTATAAAATTGGAGTTATTTCTTATGCCGCAAAAAAAAAACTCCTATATTTATGAGAACCTTAGTTTTTTTTTTTGTAAGAATTAAATATGGTTTTACTTATAAAAAATACTCGTTATACGATTAGTTTTGTCGTAGCGAATGCATTCACAAAATGAGAATCACAATTGTAGATGGAGTTAAGGCCAGGCCCAAAGGCTATTCGAGATTGGGGGACTAATGAGACATGAGCGTCAATAAAATTGAACTCAACTGGGCCAGTTTGAAAAAAGGATCGCGCAATCGAACAACAACCACACAACAACAACAACAACAACCAGACAACAACAACAAAATCATTTTGTTTTTTAATGATAAAGCAAAACGAGCCACCAACGGCCTTGCACAAAAAACAAAAAAAAACAAAAAAACAAAAAAAAATCTTATTGTTGGCTCATAAAAAGCGTCGCGAAAAAAGCGGCAACAAACTCAAAACAAAGAAGAAAAAACTTAAAAAAAAAGAAGAAAAAAATGAATAAACATCGACAGGCGAATTGGAAACGAGCTAAACAAAAGATTGTGGGAAAGGCGCGACATTCTTTTAGGTGTGGTTGATGGCAGTTGGAAGTTGGCAGTTGGCAGTTGTCGTTTGGCAGTTGGCAGTTGGCAGTTGGTAGTTGGTTAGTTGTTAGTACTAAAGGCCAACTCGATGGCTGCGGGGCAACGGTGCAAATATTGCGCATACGCCGCGTGCGACGATGCAGAAAAAAAAACAAAAACAAGTAAGAACGCTGTAGTCGAGTGAGCTCGACTACCATATACCCTGACCCAGCGTTAAATGCATTATAGGTTTATCGGTTTTGTGGGCTGGAGTGGGCGTGGCCCGATATTAGTAATATACCTTCTAAGTTTGGTAACTCTAGCTCTTGAATTGCGGGAGATAGAGGCATTTATCGTTTTTTGTGGGCGGGAGTGGGCGTGGTCCAAAATTTTTTTTCCACATTTATGAAGGGTGTTACTAGCAATACACCTTTAAAATTTGGTGACTTAAGTTTTCAAATTGCGCGAGATATATGGGTTTATCGATTTACACCAACAGGTGTATCGGTTTAGGTAGTTGGAGTGGGCGTGGCCATCCAATTTTTTTTTCGATCTTTGGGGGAGTTACCAGTAACATACCTGCAAAATTTTGCGACTCTAGCTTGCAAATTACGGCAGATATGCGCATTTTAAATTTCTAGGGCCGAAGTTCCTGGGGGCGGCGGATATGGGCGTGGTCCAAAAATTGGTATGCCAATCTTTGGAGGAGGTTACCAGCAAATTAGCTTTAAAGTTTGGTTACTCTATCTTTAAAATGTTCGGAGATATACGGAGTTATCGATTTACAATCGGAATTGTCGATTATAGGCGCAGGTGTGGGCGTGGCACCACAAATTTGTTATCGGTTGTTAAAGGTGACTACCAGTAATATACCTACCAAATTTGACGTTCCCTACTCAAAAACTGCGGAAGATATAGCCATTTGAAAATTTTAGGGGCGGGGGTGATGGGGGCGTCGGAGGTGGGCGTGGCACATGCCGATCTTTCAAGGACCTCGCCAACAACCTACCAACCAAAATTGGTGACTGTATCCATTAAATTGTGAGAGATATGTGGAATTTACTGCTATCGGAAATCTAAATGTATCGATAATTCAGAAACTGAGGCAGTTATCGAAAAAATAACGCGAACTTGATCTGCGCCTGGTATACGAGATCTTATATTCCAAATTTGAAGTCTCTAGCTCTTATAGTCTCTGAGATCCGCGTGTTCATACAGACGGACAGACGGACAGACGGACAGACGGACAGACGGACAGACGGACAGACAGACGGACAGGGCTAGATCGACTCGGCTATTGATCCTGATCAAGAATATATATACTTTATGGGGTCGGAGATGCTTCCTTCTGCCTGTTACATACATTTGCACAAAACCATTATACCCTTTTTTCCCATTTTTAATGGGATCAGGGTATAAAAACAAACGTGGAACGTGGCTTAAAACACAAATGCAGGCAATCAGTTATTTTTTATTTTCTTGTTTTTTTTTTTGCTTTTTTTTGTTTTTTTGCAGGTGCTTAATGCTTAACTTGGCTTACTTAATGTTGGCATATTAAATTTTTGCATAATTTGTGCGGCATTAGCAGCCATTAGCAATTTGAAAGGAACCCGCCGAGTCACATGCGTGGCATACGTGGCATACGTGGCAAACAGGGAAGGATCCTCATCCGCCGATTTATTAACGATCCATTTAATTTAATTGTTTTGTTTTATTTTACGCAGAATTAACTTATTGTGAAAGTTGCAAGAAAAAATCGTATTATTTTGGTATTCAAATTGGCCATCAGATTATAGTAAGGGTGTGGTAATGTATTCAACGACTCAACAATTACGGATAACTTCAGGCACAACAATTTATTTATATGTTTATGTTTATTTTTTTTATTATTATTATTTTTTGGGCGAAAGCTTATTTAAAATTTTGGGAAGCACCGCAAACAGACAGAAATTGCAATAATTTGAATTCAATCAGATCGCAAGCGAATTCTTTATAAATTGTCACAAAATGTATTATTTATCGATAAAAATAATTCAAGATTTGTTTGTTTTGATTTTTTGGAAAACTATTTCAATTTGTATTTTTTTTTTTTAGCTTCTTAGCTGATTAAAACACACAATTGGTAGTTCTTTTAAGCCGCAAAGTAAACAATAATCTATGCAAAGGTTCAATGAGTTCATTTCAATTGTGTAGATTTATAAATGGTGTTTTTATACTATTATACCAAAAAGGTAAAATAGTATATTGGTTTTGTCCGTCATGCTGTCCGTCCGTATGAACGCGCGTTCCTCCGACACCCTTAGAGATAGAGACTTGAAACTTGGAACGTATACTGGAATGTACCCTCAAAAGTTAAAGTGTCTTGGGTTTGGTCCTACGTCCACTAGGGAGCTAGAAAATCGATAAATTCGATTTTAGCAAATCGATAAGTCCCCATATCTTTTACAATTTAATGAATACAGACACCAATTTTGGTTGGTAGGTTGTTGGCGAGGTCCTTGAAAGATTGGCATGTGCCACGCCCACCTCCGACGCCCCCATCACCCCGCCCCAAAAATTTTCAAATAGCTATACCTTCCGCAGTTTTTGAGTAGGGAACGTCGAATTTGGTAGGTATATTATTGGTAGTCGCCTTTAAAAACCGATAACAAAAATCGACAATTCCGATTGTAAATCGATAACTCCGTATACATTTTAAAAATAGAGTAAGCAAACTTGGAAAGTAATTTGCTGGAAACCTCCTCCAAGGTTTGTAATATCAATTTTCTTGACCACGCCCACATCCGCCGCCCCCAGGAACTTCGTCCCTATTAATTTAAAATGCGCATATCTGCCGTAATTTGCAAGCTAGAGTCGAAAAATTTTGCAGGTATGTTACTGGTAACTCCCCCAAAGATCGATAAAAAAATTGGATGGCCACGCCCACTTCACCTACCAGAACCGATACACCTGTTGGTGTAAATCGATAAGCACATATATCTCACGCAATTTGAAAGCTTAAGTCACCAAATTTTAAAGGTAAATTGCTAGTAACACCCTTCATAAATGTGTAAACAAAATTTTGGACCACGCCCACTCCCGCCCACAAAAAACGATAAATGCCTGTATCTCCCGCAATTTAAGAGCTACAGTTACCAAACTTAGAAGGTATATTACTAAGATCGAGCTCCAAAATGTTTTGGGCCACGCCCAATCCCGCCCCCAAAACCGATAAACGCCTATATCCCCGCAATTCAAGTATTTCTTAACTGTACACAAATTAAGGTATAATAGTATCTCGCTGTCGGTTACGTCCGACTGCAACGTTCTATCTTGTTTTATTATAAATTTGAAATTTATCTAAATTTGCATTTTGTGCTATTTTAGTAAACTGAGTTGATTTGAGGAACCGGCAAAAGGCAGAATCAAATGATAAGTTGCAAGTTGCAATAATGCCGCTAGCGGCCTGAAATTAAATTCAAACACGAGTTGGCAAGCAATTAAAACTTGAATTATCTGCCATAAAAACCCAATTATGATCAGTCTAAGCATATTTGTAAACGTTCTCAGAATCAGCTAACAGTATCCAGCTTCAGCTCGGATGCAATGCGGCAAATGCACGACCTTCTCGGGCATAAAAAGCGTTAGCCACACGCCAACAACAACAGTCAACAGACAACAAACAACACCAACAACAACGACAACAACAAAATAATATAAATTTGTTTTTTATAGACTTATTTGCATATTTATTTGTTGTTTGCGCAACGTTTCGTCGTTTTCATCGCTTTGGGCGTCAGTTTTCCCTAAGTTGGCCCAAACAATGGCGGGAAAATTAGCACAGGTGCTTCAAAAGCCGCGTAAATGTGTATTAAACGGTAAGTAGCTGAAAAATATAACTACAAATATTATTGCAACAATTTAAACATAAGCCGAGGAGGCCAGATGACTGCCTCCTGCCACCCAAGCCCCCCTCCCCGTCCTCCTCCGGCAACAGACTCCGGCCAGAGCCAATAGTTCGAAACAATCCGCAACATTCACTTGACTAGTGGCCCGTAATGTGAAAACTGTTAGTTTTTTTTTAGTGGCATCGGGTATATCGATTATCTACACGATTTCACAATTTCTCAGTTTTTTTTTTTTTTTTTTTGTTTTTTTATATTTTTTATTCTGTGTGAGAAATTCAATTACTCTATTTATTTATTGTTAACTAAAATCAGTCGACAACAAAAATACAAAAATTAAAAATTTAAATTAAATTAAATTTAAAATAAAATTAAAAATGTAAATAAATTAAAAAATACTAAAATATTTATAAGATTTATAAGATTTTTAAGATTTCTGGTGGTAAGATACAAAATGGTTCAACATTTGTTGCATGAATTGGGGAAACCCCAGAAAACCCCAATCAGACTAGCTTTGCTATAAGTCTTTAGCTTTGCTATAAACTTAATTTATAGTTAAATATATATATATATAAATATATATTAAATGTATATATAATTTTTGATAAACAACAACTATTGATCTGTTAGAACTTGGAGCAACTTGTCAACCTTAAAGATATAAGATATTGAAACATTTACATTACAGGGTATCTCGAACTGGAATAGCTATTGCCATAAAGTGAATACTTGATTTTATTTCGCTAGTTTTTATTGCTCGAAAAGTTTTCATTTAATGTAAATTGTAAATAACAACATTTTGCAATAGGAAACGTTGGGGGGTTGCAGCTGCTGCTGCTAATTGATAAATTCCATATTTGATTGTATTCCAATGCCACAAAAAGAGAGACGCAGGTGAATTTTCGACCACATTTCGCATCCGAGTCCGAGTCAGAATCGGAGCCAGACTTTGCATAGCCATTCCCCCAGTGGACGTCATCGTCATCGTCATCGTCTGCGATGAGGATGGATTTGCCCCTCGAAAAACGAGCATTTTTTTTTGTGTATTTATTTTTTTTATTTATTAGTTTTTATTTATTTGTTTTGCCTATTTGCTTGTTGTGTGTTTCAATTAATATCACTTTGTAGAGAGCATTAGCATCGGCACGATAAGTGCTCAATATGTGAACTGCCAATCCATATATCCATATCCATATCTATAGCTTCACATTCACATTCAGATCGAAATCTTCATTCATATCGACGATGCCATTAGCAGAAAGCCAAGTGGAATTGTTTAATTATCATTAATCAATGAAAAGCAGCGTCGCAGCTGCGGACTTTGTGCCAATTGCGAAAGGCATCGTTTGACATCAAGTTGATGGGCGGTTTGGTTTGGTGAACCTGGATGGGATGGCCTGTTCCACTGCCGGAACCAGTTTCCATAGATCACACAAACACATCAAACATCGTATCGCATCGTTGCGTATCATATCGGAGCAAGAGTTATCTATATATATGTATATATATATATATATGTATATGTGTGTATGTGAGTGTATGTGTATGTGTCTGTCTGACACATGCCAATTTATCACACAAGCCAGACGACACTTTTTGTGATGTGTTGCACGGAACCAAGCTCGAATAATGTTCTGCGCATAAGTAGCGTGTTTTATGGAGCGATAAACAATTGACGATCGCTTTGTGATCACTTCTCAGTCACTGCTCCGTTTTTTATTTGTTTTTTTTTTTTTAACATTTTTTTTATTTTTTCAAAATTATGATCTTTTAAGTGATGGCAGGCGCGGTGAAAGGGGAGAAGGTCTCTATCTATCTGTTAATGCGCCCGTTCGTTGCCTTCTCTTCCTCCATCTAACTATCTATCTATCTATCTATCCATCTATCTATCTATCTATCTATCTATCTATCGCCCACGTACTTTTCTGTCTCTTCCTCTCCAATAGTTTAACCCATTTCAAGGCCACACAAGCAAAAACATCGAGTAAACAATTATTCCATTGAGCTCGACTTTGAGATACTCTGAACCTAACGATTAAATCTATTTCCATCTGAGAGTTTTGCACGAATGGAAATGCTCTACCTTTAAAATTATAGCTTTTATGGTCATCGGAAATCGATATATATTGCTAAAGGCAATTATCGACTCGATTGTTAATTCTGATCAAGAATATATATATTTTGTACGGTGGCACATGCCTACTTCTGCCTGGTACATACCTCTCCACAAAACCATTACACCCTTTACCCATTTTAGTAGGTTCAGGGTATAG
Source organism: Drosophila kambysellisi (assembly GCA_035042185.1). Lineage (NCBI taxonomy): Eukaryota > Metazoa > Arthropoda > Insecta > Diptera > Drosophilidae > Drosophila > Drosophila kambysellisi. The sequence goes on along the minus strand of JAWNLS010000940.1, from coordinate 2,708,894 downwards.
AAACAAGTAAGAAAGCTGCAGTCAGACATAACTGATTGTGATATGCTCTGTTTTCTTTTGAATTGTGGTGTTTTTTCTCTATAAGTGTGTGTGTTTTTTTTTTTAGCTACAATTAAGACCTTAATCTTAAGTCACTAAGTCACTGATATGCTCTGTGGAAACTTGAGACTGCCAAGTACTACGTGACCATCGTCGACGCCTCCGGCCACAAAGACTTCATCAAGAACATGATCACTGGTGCCTGATTGTGCTGTCGTTGATTGTTGCTGCCGGTACAGGTGACTTCGAGGCTGGTATCTCCGAGAACGGTGTCTCCCCCGAGCACGCCCTGCTCCACAGCCTTCACTCTGGTTGTGAAGCAGGTGATTGTGGTCGTCAACAGGATGGATCCTTCGGAGCGAGGTCCGCTTTGCGGAGTTATTTGTGGCGCTAAAAGTATGGCAAATTACAGAATAGTACTCCAAATCAATACTCTGGTTTTCCATTTGGGAACAGAGTAGATATAACAATGCGAAAGTTATAATTCACCGGCTGTTGACATTATGACAGCAAAACAAACCTGTATTGAAATAGAAACAATTCGCAACGAGTACTATTCTATTCTATTCTATTCTTTTAATTGAATACGAGAATTTCAGTCGTTTTCAATTCACAAGCTCGAAAACTAATTGCTTTTAGAATTGTATTTACTAATAATCAGCTTTATTCTGCGGTCACATAAAGATTGATATTTATCGCAGTGCTTTCAATTTACAATGAAATCAAATACAGCTGATTCATTTCAATTACAAAAGATATTTGACTTTTAAGTCTTCACCATTAAGAAGAGTATGTTAAAGTTTGTAAGGAGTTTGTATACCCCATAAAGTATATACATATTCTTCATATATTCGTATATCTTGATCAGCATAAAGATCAGAGTCGATTGGAACAGGTCCATCTGTACGTCGTTTCATCGATGGTTTCTTCCGGTTTCGAGATATATACAAATATATAAGAAAATCGCCCAACAATTGCAATACAAATCTGAAGTTATAGCTTTCTGATTAGTATGAATAAACCACATCATCTGTAAAGAATTCTTAAATATCGGTTAAGAAGCACAAGAGAAAATTTCATTTTTGATAGGTAAGCACTTAAGTACAGGGTATCTTCGTGTGGAGCCGTCTACAATTCAGCATTCTTAAGTGTTAAATAATACTTTAATGATTTAAATTTTGTCCTAATGCGTTTTGTTTTATTATACTATGATACCGAAGGTCATGCTGTCTCTCCGTCCGTCCATCCGTCCGTCTGTATGTTAAAGTTAAAGTGTCTTGGGTTTGGTCCTACGTCCACTAGGGAGCTGGAAAATTAATTAGATAGATTTTTGCAAATCGATAAAGCTACATGCCGATTTTCGGACTATAATTTTGACTTATGTTCCGACCCAAAATCACGTTTTCAACTTTAAATGTACGATTGATTTACAAGCTATGATTAAGACGCTTTTGCTTTTTAAAATGCGTTGAGTTTTGACGAAGTTATGGCATTTTGAAGGTTCGACATATGCCGATTTTCGGACTATGCCGATTTTCGAACTATGCCAATTTTCGAACTATGCCGATTTTCGGACTATGCCGACTTCGGCCTAGGAAAACTTAAATGAGCATTTATTCCATAATTTGTATGCTAGAGGCACCAAATTTTGAATGTATGTTACTGGTAATTCCCCTATGAGATCGATTAAAACTTGGATGGCCACGCCCACTCCGCCCACCTAAACGATACACCTGTTGGTGTACATCGATAAGACCATATATCTCACGCATTTTGAATGCTGAAGTGCCCAAATTTTAAAGGTATATTGCTAGTAACACCCTTCAAAAATCTGGAATACATTGTGGACCACGCCCACTCCCGCCCCCAAAAACCGATAAATGCCAATATCTCCCGCAATTTAAGAGCTACAGTTACCAAACTTGGAAGTCAGATTATTAGGAAAATTCTCTTTCATTTTTTTAACCACGCACACATCCACTATTAATTAATTTTTACTCATCCAGATATCGGTTTTTGAATTTTTAACGTAATACCCATTTGCATAATCATAACGGTCACCACACACAAAAAAAAAACCCATTGAAATCGAGTGTTAACCTTCTTAATATTATTGAATTTATTGCTTGGATTTCTGCTGCTTCTTCTTCATCTATTTTTGTTTATTTTTTTATTTGATAGCAAATAACTAAGCATTTTCTGATTGTTCATTGTCCATTTAGCATTTATGTATATTTTTGTTTATTGTTGATTTAGCTGCTTTATTCATTAGTTGACTTTTGACCAAATTTCGAATATCGAAATCATCGTTTTATGATCGTCTTTAGTTTGTCATTTGTTTACTTATTTAATTAATATATTTATTCGCCTTTTTTTGTGTGTGTCATTTAATTGTAGATATTGTTTGCAAAAGGTTCTGTTCTGTTTCCTTGAAACTTTGCATAAATCTATCAAACATACAGGCACAAATATATCAATATAATTATTATAAGAAATGCATTTGTTGGACTAGCAAATACCCTGCATCCTGTTAAGATTTTACTTTGCACAATTATGAAAACAAATCCTATGCGAATCTTGATGTTGTATCTCTTTCTTGCAGATGTCTTCTTGCATATGGCAATCCAATGATACCCGGTCGTAGGCATTGTAAATAATAGGGAGCAACAACCGTTGGTTTGCTAGCCATGCTACATGCCGCACCCACCCGTTGAATGGCGGCAACCAGTGGCTTCCACTGGGAGCCCCAATGGGCACCAGTCGCCACGTGCACCCGAGCGACTTTTTGCTCAGTTGAAAACAAATAAAAGTTCAATGTTTGAATAAATTAAATAAACAAACACTTTGAGAGACAGACGGACGGACGGACAGACGAACGGACGGACGGATCGGACGGACAATTCATAATAATAATGTGGGTGGAGGCAGTGCGGCAAGGCATTGTTTAGGTGCCCAAACAACAACAACTGTGACAAAAACTGTAACAACAACAGACACAACAACAACAGACACAACAACAACAACCACAACAACAACAACAACAACTGACAGCAACATGAACAAAATGACCATTTTCAATAACACTCACGTAGCATCCGAGTTAATAAATTACTGCAACAACAGAAGCAACACAATTAACTAAAGCACGTACAACAATAACAACAGCAACAACAACAGCAACAATAATAATAACAACAATACCAACAACAAACAAAAACAGATACAATTATTAACGGAGCAACAATGAAACGTCTGCCCAAAAGCCACTTCAGGTGCACAACTAGAAATATCTGGAGGACAGAAGGTTAACAGGGAACCCGGAGCCCAAGGCCCGAGCTCCAAAACCAAACACGACCAGACCCAGTTCCAGTTCCAGTTCCAGTTCCAGTTTAGGTCAGGTTGCGTACAAAATGTGTGCGAAGGCCAAGGACGCAATCGAGTTGTGCATCGACAAGTTAACAAGCTGAGCCACAATTTGTTACCTTGATGAGGCAAGCTATTTTAAATTAATATTTAAAATAGTTTTGTAAAGAATTTAAGAATTAAATTATTTAAAATTGAAGATCAACTAGAATATGAAAATTTCATTCAATAAAATTTGAATTTTAAAATTTAATTTATAAAATACTTAAACATCTTTATTTATTTATTGTCAACTAAAGTCAGTCGACACCCAAAATACAAAAATTAAAAATTTGAATTAAATTAAATTTAAAATAAAATTAAAATTATAAATAAATTACAAAATACTTAAATATTTGTAAGATTTATAAGATTTCTAGGGGTAAAAAACAAAATGGTCCAACATTTGTTGCATGAATTGGGGAAAACCCAGAAAAACCCAATCAGACCAAAAATAATTAGTAAGATTAAGTTAAGATTCACCCATTTCATGGGCATTTTATACAGATTTAAGTAATGGTAATATTGTATTTCAGTATTTATTTATTTCAGTTGGATCTGTTATGGAATGACAATGAAAAGGAATCCTCATAACACAGAAGAAGAAGAAATATCCAAGGGAAAGAGGGAAACATGGACGAGCTATAGTCTGAGAAGGAGGCACAATAGAGTTAACTAATTTTCAGTGCTTGAGACCTTCCGATAATAATAATAATAAAAATAATAAAAATAATAATAATAATAATAATAATAATAATAATAATAATAATAATAATAATAATAATAATAATAATAATAATATGGAATAAAATTTAATAATTACTAATAGTTGAACAGCCGATGCTCGTTGGCAAATTGATGGCATATTTAACAAAAAATCACCGTAATTATTCGCATTGCACAACAATAACCAATAAAAATTGAATAAATATGTATGTTTATATAGCAATTATATAGCTTGTTACTGAACGATTAGGGCAGAGGGGCAGATCATGCATAGGGAAATAGCTGTCAAAAGAGTCTCTCTTTCTTTGGATGAGTCACCACCTTTAAACAGAAAGCAAATTACCGTTGTTTACCGGAACTGAAACTTGACAGCTGATTATAAAAATAAAGTATGTTTTAAATGAATTAAATATTAAGCGAAATAAAGAAAGTTACTAAAACAAACATTCAATTTGCGCTTTACAATTTCGCTGGGAACTGGAAATAATATTGATCCACAAAATGCCACACTTAACCAAGTGTCGGAGATCGGTGTTAAGCGTAATATTATTATTATAATTAAATATAAATAAATATATGTTATAATTAAAAAAATTATCTACATGTTCAAATGCGAATAGTGATTTGAGTTACAGAACTGATAAAAGATAAGTCCGATTTGATCCATAAATGGTTATTTTTTAATTTCCTTCTCTACATCGAGATAAGATAAAAGGTATATTCTATTACTATATTTTAGTTAAGTTACCGTTACAAGCAATACATGATCTGCTGTATTGCATATAATATATAAATATAAATAGTTTTATTTATTTTATTTTTATTTATTGTCAACTAAAGTCAGTCGACACAAAAATACAGAAATTATAAATTGGAATTAAATTAAATTTAAAATACAATTTAAATTATAAATAAATTAAAAAATACTAAAATATGTATAATTTTTATAAAAATGTTTTTTTTTTATATAATATTTATTAAAAACATTTAATTAATTAATAATAATATTAATACCCTTTAAATTCCTTCAGTTGCATACAAAATATCGATAGTGAATAAATTTAATAATTGTTTTACGCATATTAATTACAAATGAGTTGAAAATACTACAAATCATTTTCTTATTTAATAGCTATAAGATATATAAAAATAATAGAATATATAATATATCTCATTACAGAATTACGGAATTTCTTATCGTGATGGTGCTCTGAAAAATGTACTTTTCAATTTGCATCTGTCTGGCGACATTTTCATAGGTTTTCCAAAGAAATTATCAACTCAGTTTTAATTGGCTCCACTGTTTTTAAACGCCAATAATTAACGCCTCATATTGTCCAGATGTTTGCACCGAGAATATATAAAACAGCTATTCCCATTATATGTATATATATATATTAAATAACTTGTGAAGATTAGCACATTGCTAAGTTTTCTTGGGCTGTTTAATAATTAAAGTGCAAATATAAATATAGTATACAATACGATAGTAAATTGTTAATAGAGGTGAGACCGAACCGAAGTCTGTTTTAGCCAATTTCATTAACAATACTTTACTCATTAGCAATAACAATAAAGCCAACAATTGCCGGCTGCAATTGTTTAGAAGGGTGTTTATGGAAAATGGAAATGCCATTGTAATGGAAAGCGCTGCGGCACGATTGCAATAGCCGAAATGATTGGATTGGATTCGAGTCGATTGGATTCGATTCGATTGGATTCGATTGGATTGGATTGGATTGGATTGTAACAGGTTCGCTGCAGAAATGTGCGGCAAGACTGAAGGCCAGCGAGTCCAAAGAGCAGCTGAACTAAACCAAAACCAAAACCAAAACCGAATCGAACCGAGCTGATGTGAAGTGTAGCTGAAGTTTTATCTTAAAACTGAATCTGAAACCAGCTGTGGTGCAGTGTGGTTCTAATTGGAATCCACTTACAGGTGTCGCTCGCACATTTGTGTGTGTTGAAGTGAAGTGTGTGTGTGTGGTTTTTTTGAGTATTTTTTTTTGTTTTAATATTTGCAATCAGGAACTCTGTGACGGTGTCAAGAAACTTCGCAACCCTGAGGTTGTCGGGCCAAAGTAATCAAGCAAATGAGCAAATGAGCAAAAATCTATCGCAGCCGGTTTTACAAAATTAACAATTTTGTGCGACCATTTTTTAAATACAGACTTCTTATTGCGAAATGACGAACGATCATTTAAAATTCCAAAACACACATCTGCCACAAAGATTTGCGTTGCGACAAAACAAAATCGGTCAACGTGCAATGGATTGCGACCAACGGACCCGAACCCGGCCCCGGACCCGGCCCCGGACCCGGCCCCGTACCCGGCACCGACACCGGCCACGGCTTCTGCACGTTTTTCTCCTAAAAACAAACCAGATATATTCAAAAATAAAAAAACAACAAAATACAAAAAAAAGACCGTAAAAATAAATGAAACTTCCGCAATTGCAACGCTCGAATCTGAAGTCTCGTATCGGTCGTATCATTGTCTCAGTTGCCTATCTATCGCTCGGTTTCTCATCCGGTGGTAACTATCTTATCGTTCAGATGCGAGATATGGGCACGATGATGATTTGGCCAGGTTGCTTCATTTCGTCAACAGCAATTTGAACTTCAGCGCAAAGTTCGAAGAACTCGACATAAAAACATAAACAATCGACGAAAAACAACAAACACATAACAAGCAAAATGGCAAACAAAATGGCGACAACCACACAACATACATATGTCTATATATATGTATGTATATATACATATGTATACATTTTTTACATACACATTTTTTGCTTTGACTGCGATTAGAAGCGGTTCACGGGCTCAGTTTCGAGCTCATGTTGGCCAAGTCTGCCGTCTGCCGACAGCCAAGAAAACAGCAGTAACAAACAACAACAACAACAACAACAAGAGCAACGAAAACAACAATAACAGCAACAACAACAAGAGCAACAACACTCAATCACTGGTATTTTTAGTATGTGGCGTTGATTTACAAGGTGAACCGGTACAGAGCCAATACCAGTTCCAGTACTGCCAAAGCCCGTGATCGAGCACGAGTCCAAGCCAGGGCTCGGGCGCAGGCCCAGAGACCCATTCATTCGAATAGCGATTTTGAGTCACAGAACTGAGAGATAAGGCTTAGTTAAACTGTGATCAGATTTTACCTATCTTTAACTGCCTTTCCTGGTTAGAGATAAGATGAAACATGTGGATAAATCTCGTTTGCGTTAAAAGTCCTTTTATACTTTCTCCCGGTATTGGATTTGCTACGGGAAATATTAGTTCAGTGATGGGTTTTTTATAGTTTTCCACTGGAAACGATGAGTTATCATTAAAGATATTACATGTAAATTGAATAAAATATACAACCATCCCCAACAAGAGCAACAAACAGCAAAAATTACTTCTTTTTTTTTAGCAATGCCTTCGCTTCATGTGGCGAGGTCATGGGGCATGAGCTGAGGGGCATTAATTAACTTCAAACTATCTGAAATGCGTAAGTATCTGAGGATTACCATCGGATAGCTTGATTTATTAACCGGCTATCAATTGAGATTAGTCACTTGAGAAAAGTTTCCCAAAATCCAATAAGAGCTAACAGGCAATACAAATTTTATAGCTATGTCATCATGTTCTCAGATATAAAGTAATCATCTATTTTCAGCAAATAAAAACTCTATCCGGCCTAATCCGTAAGTCGTAGTAAGCCACACACTTAGCCACGATTGGTTCCACCAACTTTGTAAGTCAGTTTTAAAAAATATATATATATATATAATTAACTATTTTAAGGCCAGGTGAGTATCCTTTTTACAATAAGTCAGCAATTTGATAATGATAATAATTTTTGAAAATTCTTTGCAATTCAAATTAAAATTTAATTTATAACTATCTTAAAGGATATATTATTGAAATATTTGATATGCTTAAAAACGGGAAAGGAAATAATTAATTTGAAGAAATTAAAATTGATATTGGATCGACTATCAAATAGATATGGGAAGCGTATTTGTTTATTCGATGCGATCGAAAATTTTTTTTTTGTTTTGATATTTTTTTTTGCTTTGTTTTTTTTTATATTTTTTTTTTATTTGCTAATGACGTCTTTTGTTTGTTGCAGCACTGGTTGCTGGTGGAAGCAAACTCGTGACCGCAAAAATGATAATTGAAAAAAACACAAAAAAAAAAAAAAATACAAAGCAAACACACAATAATCAAAAAAAAAGTGCAGCTCGAGAGGCTTATTAAAAAATCATTTAAACTTTGTCTTACGGCGACAAATAAAGGAAATAAAATTAACGGTGCTGTTCTATATAATTAATCATCTTAGACAACATCTGTCATCAAGAACAATGATTAGGCTTTATAACACTTTCATGTCAATAGATTAATAAAGTGGTAGAACATTTAATTTTATGCAATCAAAATGGAAAGTAAATGAAAATGGAAAGCAAATGAAAATGTCAGCGGCGGATTGGGGGACAGTTATTCAGCATTTTAATCGCCGAGTAAAATCTCAGGATAATGAATGCGACTTTCAGTCCAATTATTAATTATAATGGCTAATAAGTAATGAAATGATAAATGGATTGGTCAGTGGAAAAATTAATTATGTGATTATACAATCAATTACGCAAGGCTTTGGGGCATCATGTCAACAAAATGTGCGAGGTGTTAAGGCACTTTTTATACCCTTAACCCATTAAAAATGGGTAAAAAGGGTATAATGGTTTTGTGCAAATGTATGTAACAGTCAGAAGGAAGCATCTCCGACCCCATAAAGCATATATATTCTTGATCAGGATCAACAGCCGAGTCGATATAGCCCTGTCCGTCCGTCTGTCCGTCCGTCTGTATGAACACGCGGATCTCAGAGACTATAAAAGCTTGAGACAAATTTGGAATATAAGCTCTCGTGTACCAGGCGCAGATCAAGTTTGCTTTATTCTATCGATAACTGCCCCAGTTTCTGAATTATCGATACATTTCGATTTCCGATAGCAATAAATTTCACATTTTTAGAGGCAGAGGCTTCTTATTTATACATAAATTTCATTAAGATCAGACAAGAAACACCAAAGTTATAATCGAAAATATATTATCATATTGATCTCATTTCTATCAGCAGTCGCAAGCATTTAAAGGGAAATTTGCCAAGAAAACTAGAATATATTTAACAACTGGGTTAAGGGTATATCGTAGTCGAGTTAACTCGACTACAGCATCTTACTTGTTTATGTTTATGAGCTTTAAGTCATCGCAACATCATCATCATCATTAAAATCATGATCATTACGAGGAGGCGCAAAAAGCAAGCCAACCGCAAAACAATAAAAAAAAAAAAAAACACCCTTTAAAAATGTCACATTTGCCCAATTGATTAGCGGTACGTTTACTTGCACAGTGAGCCATAAAAGTTTGTGTACACAGCAGCAAATTGATTTTACGATGTGGACTGATAGGTGGTGCTAATTCGGCCGCCTCCGCTGACTGCCAGCTGCCAAAAGCCGGTCTGGGTCTGGTCCGGGGTTGGGGTTGGGATTGGGGTTGGGTTGCGATCCGGAGCAGGCTGTGCTCGGAGCAGCAACTCTCGTCAAACAAATTGACTTCTTGGCATCTTTCTTGGCGTTTGTTTAACATTTAATGGCCTATTCATTTGACTCGCTTGTTTGCTCTTAATGGATTTATTGGTCATTTGCGCCGGCTGTTGTGGGCTTAGAAATGTCTGTCTTTCTTCCATATATATATATATATATATATGTATGTGTATATAAATATTTATCTTTAATTTTTTAAACATTTTATTTACGTGTGAAATATCGCATATTCAGTAGATATTTGTAGTGCGGAAAGTTTTCGGCGCCATTAATTCGATTAAATTATATTCAATTAGAGACTTAAGTAATTTTAATTTTCGCATTGCCGCACCAATTACCACCCGATCGCAATAAACATATATATATATATATTTGTATATACATAAGTGTTAACAATCCAACCAGATGCATAACTAAACACACTGTTAATTGCCACCAGAAAGTGCTCCATGCGAATCAAGCATTTATCCAAGAAGATTTCCGATGCCGTCCAGTCGAATAACAAGTTTGGGTGCTAATTTCCACAAAGACTTCAACAATATGCAATAAAATATTCAAATTTCATCAAACCAGCAGCTATGCAGGAAGGTAAATTAACTAAAAGTCAACTGGATTCAAATTACTAGATTGGGTTACTAGTTAAAAGATAAAACAGATAGAACATTTATTTTAGGCACAGCGAAATTTTCATACCCTTGCATACCTAAATCGAAATAATTTTCTCAATATTAACTTATAAAAAAAAACTAACCTATAGTTCCAAGGGACGATTAAAGTCCAATATTTGGACAAAAATTCTCGAAGAACACTAAAATTAACAAATAAAATAAAATCACTTAGTTTGTTTAAAAAGATTAACAATATATGGTTCTCTTAAATTTAATTCTTAAGAAAATAACAATGGAGACCGAATCTCAGGTTTTTTTTTAAGCTAATATCAAGCACAGAAAATTCCGATTATTCGTTACTTTGTATTTTATACAATTAAATAAAATATAATAAGAAAATATTTTTGATAAGAAAAACAAGTCTATTGACTTAAAAAGGTTATCGATCGTTGATATAGAAAACCCACAAGAATATTAAAACTATAATCGTTTTTAATAATTTGATTATCGATCGATAACCAATTATTATCGTTTTTGCCAGCCTGCAATTTGCTAATATAATTATTAATAATTTGTAATTACAGAACTCAAGGCTAGAGCACCAGTTGCATGCGGAAATAAATTCTACATTCAGAGCAGCCTATTTGGTAAAGTTCTGAAATGAAAAACATGTTTGCTAATTAATAAGAAAAATAAGAAAAAAAAAACATTGTAAATATGTACATTGATTGATTCTAAAGTTGTCTACGGGAAAAGTAAATACATTTGCAAATAGTCTCTTTAATCAGTTGTTAGTCTCTTTGTAACTTAGTTGCTCGCAAATATGTAAACAATTCAAACTTGTCACTTAATAAATTTATATTCGCAAATAGGTACAAAGTATAATATATATATATATATATATATATATATATACAGTTATTATCTTTAGACTAAGTACCCTAAGGTAACCATAAATAATTTCTACTGTCATTTATACCCTCATCTTATTGAAAATTATTAAAAGGCGTGTGATGATTTTGAGCCAATTTATGTAAGAGGCAAAAGGTTGATTCTCGCACCGCACAAAGTATACTTAAATATATATAATATAATATATATATAATATATAATTAAATGTATACGTAAATTATCATCAACAGGCGAATCGATATAGCCATATCCGTCTGTCGGTCTGTTTAGGCAGGGGGACCTCAGATAATATCTAACAGCTCGATTCTTCAAATATGGAATATATGCGGAAAATATACCCAGCACAGATCTATTGAATTGCATTATTTTTATTAATAACTGTTTCCGTTTCGCAAATATCGATAATTATCGTTTTCCGATAGCCATAAAATTAAGAGCAGAAGCATTTAATTAATATAAAAAATCCATTCATAAATTTTTTATCCACAGGACATATCGGATAAAAACACCTAACTGATTTTTTTTATTTTTTTGATCTTTAGAGTCTGTGAATGCTACAAAAATTATATCAATTCCTTGCTAAAATTAATATATTAAAAATTTTAGGGTATATTGAAGTCGACTACACTGGACTACGTAATTTGTACTTGTTTCCTGAAATATTATATTTTTTCAAAATTATAGTAGTAGGTATGGCAAATATTTAATATAATATAATATATATTATTTTAATTTTACAAAATTAAAAATTTAAGCAGCAAATAAAAATAATATAAAATATTTATTCAGTTATCAATGTTTATAATTTTAAAAAAGAGATTTGTAAGAAACTTTATATATGAATATAAATTATTAATTTGATTTCTAACTGTATTGCGATTATTATCGTTCATTAATAATATTATCTTTGTTTTGATTGACTTGTTGAGTAAATGAAAATTAAATGTGCAAAAACAAATATCATGTTTGTTACATATATATATATATATATCTACACCTGTTCTTTATCAGTTGTTATAGCCTTGGGTTCATTCCAATCTCTGTCTGTTTGTCTATTTGTTTCTATGCTGGCTAATCGCTTATTTTTTATGATCTTTTCAGATATAGACACAACAAAATGTACTCAAAAGTGAAGTGCAGCCAAAATAGTGTTTCTTAAACCTTTTTAAATAAGTATAAATCATTACAAATTTCAATATCAACTTTTATGAAATTCACATTCCTCTTTAATTATTTTCTGATTTTCTGTCAAATATCATGACAAGCCTGACAAGTTGCCACAGCTTCGACAAAACCCAATCAATTTTTAATGTTTCTGGCAATTTTGATGTCATTAAATCGACATATGATATTTGATTGATATGTAGACATTAATGATGGGTTGTCATTTTATTGGCAAATAGCTAAAAAAAAAACGAAGTATTTGAAATATCTAACTTTGTTGCTAAAAATTAATTGCATTTATTGATAGCAATTATTTGAGCATTGAACTAAATGAAATAGTTAAACTACAATTTTGTTTGTATTCAAATTAAATTACTATTTAAGCCATTGACAAAATGAGCCTAAATTGCAATTTAATAAATATTTGTAAAATATATGCAGGTTCACAGAACACACCTTCACCTTCAACTCTATCGTGACTCTGAAGTTCAATCTTTGCATATTTATAGCAGATCTGTGCATTATTCATAAGTTTAATAAAAAAAACTCTGTAAAGTAATTTTTTTTTCTTTTCTTTTTAATCAGAGAACTAAAGTAAAAATAAATTGGTCTCGCTTCGTACAATATTTCTACGAACACTTTTATAAAAATCAAGTTAGTTTCCCTCAAAATCTGCCAATTGTATTTATCGAAATTTAAAAAAAAAAACATCTTAAAAAAAAATTGTCATCAATAGTGCAATAAATAAAATAAGGTAAATCTTAAAAAATGGCTTAGTTTTCAATAAAAGTAAAAAAAAAATTGATAACAGAATTGAGTATGATTTTCACAGGGTATTTATCTAAGGGGTCATTCTCCAATGCATATTATCTTATATATATTCATAGATATTTATTTTAAAATTCACAGAGTATTTAACGATGATATCCATTATATAATTGGTTGAATGGCAATCATAATAAATTATTACAGCTATCCAATTAGTTAAAGACTATCGGAACTGGGGGAACCTTCATCTCGTTCCTAAAATTGTTGCATGCACTTTTGCGAGTTAATCTATCAATTATTAAATAAATTGAATGCAACTAATTGAAAATAGCTTAAATTAATAATAATAAAGACATGTAGCCCCTCAAACCCCACCCTCCCCATTTCTCATCTCAAACGGGGCAGCGGAGCGAGACTCAATCCCATCCCAACCAGGGTCACGAGATTGAAATACTTCAAATATTTAAATGCAAATATTTCAAATATTGTGTGGGGATTTCACTTAAACTGCGCAGCATCTTTGGCATCTTTGCCCACTATAATGGGCCCGGCTAATGGGAGCAGCGGGGTGGGTTGACCAGAATGAGGGGAAGGGCAAAAACCTTCTTCTTTTTTGCAGTTTTGCGCAATAAAAAATGTGTTATTTGTTCCTGAGCATTTTTCGTGCCGCTGTTGATGTTTATTTATTTAATTAATTTAATTCTTATTTATTTAATGTTTACAGAAGAGCACACAATCAGTTGGAAAATAATTAAGTAAATATGCAGAAGAAGAAGAAGAAGCAGAAGCAGTTTGTTTGCACTTTTCATTTGCACATTTGCACTCCTCGCCACGTTTCCCTCTTATTTGATTAAATGCTGTTCTTTATTTAATCAAATGAAACGAAAAGAAAGAAATAAAGATGATTAAATACAAAAATTTCAAATTCGGCAGAGGAGCTGAGGCACTTGAAATATGCATGTGGCAAGATGTGGCAGGGCGGGGTTGGGGGCAAGAAGGGTTGCGGTGGAGGTGGCGGTGGTGGGCGGTGGGCTGGTCTTGCTGAATTTGCGGGGTGCGACAACCTTTATAATTATTTTCGTTTTTTATTGTGTGTAATTTGTTCATATAAATTAATTTTGTTATTGTCTTGTTTTGTTACATTGCAGCAACTTCTTGACAATCTTGACAAATTAAAATGCGAGCAAACAGCAGCAACAATAAAAAAAAACTGCACACGCTCCTGTAGCTGTTGTGTGTGTGTGGGTGTGCGTGCGTGTGTGTGTGTGACAAACATCGAGCTAACGTAACATATATGCGTGTGTGTGTGTGTGTGTGTGTGTGTGTGTTTAGAGTTACATAAATGCGATAAAAAAAAGGCGCCTAATTCGTGCAATTTACGTGGCAGGGTCAACTCGACGTATGAGTGATATACAAATTGTCAACAAAGGAAGTACAACAATGTAATCAAAAGCGCTGGGAAAACAGTAGCTGTCAGTGACTGTGTTACGCCACCGATTGCAACTATACATATACATATACATATATATATATATTTGAATAACTGTAACTATAGCTGACACAGTGACTGACTGTTCGCTTCCGGTATCCTGTGATCCACAATGCAAATTGGTCTCTGTTTGAGTTTGAATTGAAATAACCACTCTGATTGTGATTGTGAATACCTGTTTCAGATTATGCATATTATATTACCTATATATGTATATATATCTCTGCCATATCATATGCAAATCTACAGACGAACTTGACTACAATAAACTGGCAGCGCTTGGCGTTGCGAAACAATGCGCATAAATATCAACCAGATGAGGTGCCTCACTAGAAGATACCAGATATATCCAGTTTAGTCTAATATTAATGGAAATTACATTTTATTTCGTACTATACTCAAATTTCAAATAATATTCCAGTCGCTTTACTCATCAAATGTTATAGCCATATATATATATATATTTATATGTATATATACACCTAATCAGTGACTTATTCATAGATTAGTAAATCTGACACTCTTTTGATGGTTTCCCCTTCTCTTTCCATTTAAGCAACAATTTTTCATTATTTTACATTTTTAAATCATCTTTTGATTAACATTAATAAAGTTGTTTATTATTTTTAATTTTATGTGCTTTTCGCTGCGACTGTGAAATTAACAATCTAAGTAAAACTTTCAATTTGTTGAGAAATCTTATAAATTTTATAAATAAGTATTTTTTAATTTATTTACAATTTTAATTTTATTTTTAATTTAATTTAATTTAATAATCTTATAAATATTTTAGTATTTTTTAATTTATTTATAATTTTAAATTTATTTTAAATTTAATTTAAATCAAATTTTTAATTTTTCTATTTTTGGTGTCGACTGACTTTAGCTGACAATAAATAAATAAATAAATAAATCAAAAATGTTCATTATGTGGAAGCTGTACTGTACATATGCAAAGTACAGTTAAAGTACAACTTGTGCGATAATATTTCAACTTCAGCCCGCAAATAACAGGTCACGACCAGTTTGAAGCGCTTTAAAGTCGACCAGCAAACAAATAAGTGGCTAATAAGAATTTTTATGGCGCAGCAAACAGCTGTATCTATTATTAGAGTATCTTTTTATATTCACATCGTATTTGAAACTACACATTACTATGATGTACACACACATGTACATAAATACCAGTAAACTGTTTATATATTTGTATTACGATGCGATACAACACGAACCATGTCAGCTGTGCAAGCAACTACAACGCTCTACCTGCCACCAGCCACCAGCCCCTTGCCACCTGCCACTGCCCCAGCCCCTGCCCTAGCCTCTGCCCCCTACCCCTACCCCTACCCCTTCATAGAAGACGGCAAAGTCAAAAAAACATACCAGATAGTTACTCCAACTTATACTGTACTCAACTTGTTTTTGTGCCCCAAGCTTAAGTGTTGTATGCATTGTAAATTAAGCGCATAAATCACAGCGACTACCCTAATTCATATGCAAATATGTATTCCAGTCAAAACGAATAAACAGTTAGCAGAGGCCTAAGGGAATGCTCCACGAATGAAGAATCAAGAGGAAGGACTCTCTTCAACATTTCTGAATGGATTCCCAGTGGTCTTCAGTAGAAGGACAAGCTATCTTAGCCACTCCGAAGATGACATTCCTGTGCGGAACGGAGTTTAAAAACTCATTTTCAAATGCCAAAATTCGACCGATTGTTCCTACAAAAGATATATGATTAAGTTGATAAATTTTGATGGTTTTTTGCCCCAAATTTAAGGTGAGTTTGGTAAACAACAACATTTTTTTTTTAAATAAAACTTAGCTTTCCATCGATCGTTTCTATGGGAGCTTTATGATATAGTCTTCGGATCGGAAGTGCCGTCGGATATATTCCAAGATTTATCAAGATAACTGCAAGCCTGGAGAACTAGTTCGCAATAGTAATGCTGATCAAGAATATATATGTACATCTTATGGGGATTTCATTCTCAATTCGTTACAAGCTTTTAATTAAGAATTTTAAAATTATTTCAATTTATTCTGAATGCAATTGCCAAAATTACAAAAATATTTAAATTTTAATAAACTTACAAACAGTATTGGAAAAGTTTTATTTGTTCTTGTGTTTGTCTTTTACGTTAAATAATTAAATATAATTTAATTTAAGGCAATCTAGAACTTACTCGCAAAGTTGTAAGAATATATTTTAAAAATTATCAGAAAATCCAAACTGACAACTAACTTAGAATAATTCAAATTCTGTTTGTAATGATGATTTGCCTTAACAGTGAATTTGCGTTGTTTTTATACCCTTAACACATTCAAAATGTGTAAAAAGGGTATAATGGTTTTGTGCAAATGTATGTAACAGGCAGAAGGAAGCATCTCCAACCCCCATAAAGCATATATATTCTTGATCAGGATCAACAGCCGAGTCGATATAGCCCTGTCCGTCCGTCTGTCCGTCTGTATGGACGCGCGCATCTCAGAGACTATAGGAACAAACGACTTCAAATTTGGAATATAAGTTTTCGTTAACCAGGCGCAGATCAAGTTTGTTTTATTTTTATTGATAACTACCTCAGTTTCTGAATTATCGATACATTTCGATTTCCGATAGCAATAAATTCCACAATTTAAGAAGCAAAGGCTTCACATAATATGCATATACATATTATTGATCAATTGCCGAAATTTCATTAAGATCGGATAAGAAACACCAAAGTTATAGTCGAAAATATATTCTCATATTGATCTCATTTCTATCAGCAGCCGCAAGCATTTTCTGTATGCATATAAATAGGCGAGCGCATGTGTGAGAAAGAGATGGCATGATAATCGACGCTACCGTCAATATATTTGTCTGAATTCTGCAGAGCCCCGATAACTACTATGTCTGTATGTATGTATGTATATGCACGTGCCTGTAGCCAGCCAGTTCGGGCTTGTGAGTAAAAATACTTGCACTTGCAGAACTGAACACTTGAGTGGAAATCATCTTAGAGGGAAATTTGCCAATAAAACTAGAAGATAACAACTGGGTTAAGGGAATATCGTAGTCGAGCCAACTCGACTACAGCATCTTACTTGTTATAATTATTCGAGGTTGTTTGAATTTATTTACATAATTTTGAGATTATCTCAGTAAATACAGAATGCGCCAAGTGTTAAGTTAAACTATTTGCATTGTAAGTTTAATTTTATTAAGGAGCACAGTTACTATATACATAGATAACTATTTTAATATTTGATCAAATAACAAATTCTATTTAACTTAACTATCTTTGAGGGAAATAAGTGGAAATGAAGGCAGATATCAACTACATGAGGTGTATAAGTAAATACGGGTTGTGAATTAGAGCTTCATTTATTTATTTTTCATTATTTATATTTTATGTTTAACTAATCATCTCAAGTCTTGAGCAATCCGAATAAAAATAATAATAGGTATATATAATAATTTTTTCTTTATCCTTAAAATACCTACTGCTGAAGAAATCATGTCAAACTGCTGCTTTATTGTATTGTAGGATTAGGGACTTTTTGGTTTTAGGATTATCTTGATTGTTAGCCCTTGGGTATTTGGTGGTAATATCAAAAACTTGGCCAATACGTATTAACTTCTTGAAATGCAGTCAACTGACGCTTTGTTGGAGTGCCAGTTTGACAGTTCTGTGACTCGCATTTAATGTAAACCAATGCCAGATTCGACTCGAGGCGACCACGTGAGACCCACCTAGATAGTGTCTGGCTGTGGCTATGGTTGTGTCTTTGTGCCAGGGAATCCGCAGAAAAGAATATAATAATATAATGAGGGCCATAAATTCTGTGGGTGTTTTGGGGCATCACGCGCCACTGGATGGGAAATACATAAGAATGAGTTCATTTGTTGAAATGTCGCTGACTTTGAGCCGTGGGCAAATAGCTATGGGGATTATGGGAGCAGAGCGTTCCATTTCATTTTGTTGGGATTACGAATGCGAATATACATATACATATATATATATATATGATGAGAAGAACTTTGGCTGCAAATTACGCGACACTTTTATGCAGGAATATGAGATATCTTGTTTATTTGCATTTAATTTAGATATATTCACGTACTACTTGTCCACGGATACGAATACGGGCCGTAGTCTATTAAAGAAGTGCAAATAATAAAATAGGCCATCAACGGGGGGATGCCAACAATAAAATGTAGCATCCACAAACAGCAAAAGTTATCTGTGTATGTGTAATATTAATTATAATATTTATATATCGCATATATATATATATAAATATATATATATATTCATATTCAGATCATAGAGGTCATAGACACTGTGAAGTAGAGCGCCACACAGGTCTTTATGTCACCGAAACTGAAGTGCATCACAGACTTTAAATCGCCGATAACATTCCAATAGGGCATATGAGATACTTCCATTCGATTCGAAATATTTCTTAGAGTGAAAACATCCTGAAAGTTGATAAAATGGTTAATAAAATCTTTTATCCATTACGTATATATATATATATATATATATATATATATATATATTAATTATGAATATTATTAATATTGAACGCGGTATTTGTTACTTATGCTGATGCTCCAAAATTAATTTTCTAACACAGACTTTTTTTTCAACGAGGCGCTTTTCGAGTTTGCAATTTTTAGATCATATTAAAAGATGCTGTAGTCGAGTTAGCTCGACTACGATATACCCTTAACCAAGTTGTTAAATATATTCTAGTGTTATTGGCAAATTTCCCTCTAAGATGATTTCCACTCAAGTGTTCAGTTCTGCAAGTGCATTTCTTACAGAGTTCGGTCGGACGGACAGACAGACGGACATGGCTATATCGACACGGCTGTTGATCCTGATCAAGAATATATGTACTTTCTGGGGTCGGAGATGCTTCCTTCTGCCTATTACATACAATTGCACAAAACCATTATAACCTTTTTCCCATTTTTAATGGGTCAAGGGTATAACAAATATACTTTTTATATTATTCAGAAAACTATTTTGCCAAATAGGATTAACCGATGGAAACACACATGATCAACACATACTTACACCCATTTGTGGAGGACACTTGCGTTGATCTTTGGGCACGTGGCTAACGTAATAATGGTGCCAGGGCGTGAGGGGGTCCTTCAGGGATTTGCATACATCATTTAGTTTAAGGGCAGCAACTGTTGGCACCCATTCACCCCGATCCAAGTGGTAGATGTCCACCTGTGCTTTAATGGGTCCCTTGGGTACATCCGTTTTAACAATGAGATCGCCACTCATGTAAAATGTTTCATGATCCTTCTCAAGGACAACCGTCAGTCCGCTGGTGTCCACCAAATCCTTAAAGGCCACATTGCCTTTGTCCTCGCTTGCGGAACAGGACTGATGCAAAGTGCGATCATCAAAAAGAACACTATAGCCGGCCGACTGTACAGAATAATTTAAATTTTTTCAGATTTGGGTTGCAAATGGAGACTCACCTCAGCACCAGGGAGCAGCAGAGCTGACAATAATGCAACGATAGTTAGTGGCAACATTTGGACACTTTCGCAGATGCTGCTCGGTGGCAGCCAATTTATACATAGTCCGATGTGTCCAGCTAATTGGCTGGCAATTTGGCTTGAATGCAACTGTATTTATCGCAACGTCTATCGGCCTAATTGCCAAAAACAAAGCCGGTCCCATTTAGCATTTAATTGCCACTGATTTTGAATTCGATATCAAATTTCAATTATCAATTCGAAAATGAAACTTCCACTACAAAAAAAATTTCGATCGTCGTCGCCTTGTTTGGCACAAAATAGATGTCCCGCTCGGCATGCCAGCTGCGTAGACGATAGCGAGGCCATCCTGTACGGAAGTCACCTCAATGAAAAAATGCAAAAATATACTTATCATGTACATGAATATATATATGTATGTATGTATGTATGTATGTATGTATGTATGTATGTATATGTATATCGATCGATATCACGCGTCTGCCGTGTGCGCCTGTGGGACAACTTGGCCACTTGACCTTGGGCCACAAAGAGGCGTGAGACAGCATTGTGGGCCATGGCCCACAATAGTCAAAGCGCTGAGCGCTGAGCGCTACATTTCAGCCAAGAGCAAACAATGTGTGGGCCACACGCCCAGCCAGATAGTAGACGTTTACCACAATAATATACTTTACCATACCATAATATGACTACGCTAAATAAAAAAGCGTTAAAAAGCGCGTGGCGCAGAGTCATATTTTTGTCAACATTTGCGTTTATTTTTGGGGTTGAATTTGACGTTTATCACATTTAACGTGAAAAGCTCACTTTTGCAGTCGAATCTCATAAAAACCAATTTCATAATCATCTCGTCTCTATTTAAATAGTGGCTCTTTGCATTGCCAGGCGTTCTTGCAACATTCTGCTGAATCATCATTAACTAGACGATAACGTTGCGACTTCATCTATCTTAAAAGTGATGCAATTTTTTTTTTATACTATTATACCAAAAAGGTATATTGGTTTTGTACAATGTCCGTCATGCTGTCCGTCCGTCTGTCCGTCCGTATGAACGCGCGTTCCGACACCCTAAGAGATAGAGACTTGAAATTTGGAACGTATATTGGAAAGTACCCTCAAAAGTTAAAGTGTCTTGGGTTTGGACCTACGTCCACTAGGGAGCTAGAAAACAGCGAAAATCGATTTTAGCAAATCGATAATTCCCCATATTTCTTACAATTTAATGGATACAGTCACCAATTTTAAAATTTTAAAGATAGAGTAACCAAACCTGGAAGGTAATTTGCTGGTAACCTCCTCCAAGGATTGGATTACCAATTTTTGGACCACGCCCACAACCGCCACCCCCAGGAACTTCGTCCCTATTAATTTAAAATGTGCATATCTGCCGTAATTTTTTAGGTATGTTACTAGTAACTCCCCCAAAGATCGATAAAAAATTGGATGGCCACGCCCACTCCACCTACCTAAACCGATACACCTGTTGGTGTAAATCGATAAGCACATATATCTCACGCTATTTGAAAACTTAAGTCACCAAATTTTAAAGGTAAATTGCTAGTAACACCCTTCATAAATGTGTAAACAAAATTTCGGACCACGCCCACTCCCGCCCACAAAAAACGATAAATGCCTGTATCTCCCGCAATTTAAGAGCTACAGTTATCAAACTTAGAAGGTATATTATTAAGATCGAACTCCAACATTGTTTTGGCCACGCCCACTCCAGCCCCCAAAACCGATAAGCGCCCATATCCCCCGCAATTTAAGTTAGTTAGTTACCAAACTGGGTAGGAAGATTATTAGGAAACTTCTCTATAATTTTTTTTGGCAACGCCTACTCCCGCCCCTAAACTCTCGAAAAGCCCATATCTCCGGAATTTAAGAGTGGAAGTAGCTTATACAATTTTTTGTGTCTCCTCTCCCCGTGTAATTCTGCTCACCCCGCTCACTTATGTGCAAGAATGTGTTCCCATTCAAAAAGGCAAACTTGGAGAGTATTTCTTGACTGCACACAAATTATGGTATAATAGTATTTCGCTGTCGGTTACGTGCGACTGCAACGTTCTATCTAGTTTTTTGTTAATAATTTTATTTATTTGCGTAAAAAACGAAATGTGTTTTATACGTTTGTAATTATTATTTATTATAAATTAAAAAATGGTTTACAAATTTTCTTATCAACTGCCCCCCAATTTTGAAATATATAAATATATAAGCATGTATGTATATAATATATATAATATATAAGCATGCTCAATTATAATAAATAGCCGAGTCGAACCTGGCTTTGATAAACGAATTTTCGTGTTTTAATTTAAAATAATATCTCGGATAAGCTTCCCGTCACTCGATTGAATAAATTATAGCATTTAAGTTTTTATTCATTTTTTTTGTTTTTGTTGATATCGTGTTGCAATCAATGGCAATTTAACTAAAACAGTTATTTTGTGCCAATGCCTGCATTTATTACGCCCAAAATAATTATAGTGCTTAAAGTCGCTTTGTTCATTAATAGTCATACAAATTAATACAAATCTATGAATAATTTCTTGGGAAAACTTTTATACTTATAACTGAAGTTTGGATAATAATCATGTATATATATATATATATATATATATATATATGGTATATAAATGCTTTTCGAAAGGGCAATTTTCATTTGATTTGATTCGAATGCTTACTTTTATATTCATCCAAATCGTGGAATGCAACCATTCAAAATCTGAGAAAGAAGACAAATAATTTAGGCATTAATTAATTTTCTGATAATTTGTACAATTGTTTTTAAAATCCAAGTGCAATAATTATTTGATTTTGGCAGAGTATTCATAAGTACACAATTTATGAATTTAATGTGATGGTGAAAAAACTTATCTCAGATTATTCGACAATAACAAAATTATTATTGCAGCCCGATCTAAAATTTCGTATTGCACAATTGAAAAGCAGCCTTGAAAGATCCATTGCCTAAGTCGAGATTGAAATGTTTGTTGACCAATAAAAACAATGAACTCGCTGTACTTAGTATATATAAATAATATATATATATATGTATATGTATATGAATGTAACTTAAGTATTTGTCTAATATCTACAAAATAAAATATTGCGATAAATTTACATTTAAAAATACAGAACATTGTAGCGATTACAAGATACAAAAAAAAAAATACAACAAAAAAATACAAAAAAAAATATATATAATAATAATTATTATCAACCGTGTTTCACAAAACATATAGCATACTTTTTGGATTCGATGACAATTGAATTAAGGTGAATCTAAATTGAATTGCGATTTGAAAAGTATGCTATATTCAGTTGTATTCCCAAAGTGAGATTTAAAACATGATTAAATATATATATATATATATATTAAATGCTAGTGCAGTGCAGGCAGAATTAATTGGCAAGTGAACGGCTGCTCCGATGCGCCAGTCCGTTCCTCACTTTAGGATAATCTCCGCCGGCGGCAGTATGTTATCGCCGTACAGACAATACCATATGCTCGAGTACCAGATGGTGCGATCGACCCACTCGCTGCCCGCCAGCACGTGCCCAATGAAGGGGGCATCCCGGGATCTACAAAACAAAAAAGAAGCAAGTTAATCATTTAAAAAAAAACTTATAAGAATTATGTGTTTACCTCATAATTTGGGCCTGGGTGCGCTCCACGAATGTGATGGCCCAGCTCCAGGGGAAGTCACGTTTCCGCTCACAGCCCAAATACGCTGTGCAGCTGTGCAAAAAGATTTCGCGCACAATTGTCGTTTTGTCGTTCTTATCCTTCTTGGAGACAACGATTTTGCCGTCGCGCAGCTCGCATTGCAGCGTTTTGAAGGATTTGGTGCGATAGTCGGCGAAGCGCAGCTCTTTGCCAGGCGTCACCGTCGCCAGATGCTTGATAGCCCGCTGCACTTCGCGCAGCATCTCAATGGGTCGCACCATGAGGTAGTTGTGCTTGCGATCCTCCTCCGGCCAGTAGGACCAGGCCAATATGACATCGAACACCTTAGCATCGTGATGCAGCGGACGCTCCAGGCTGCCGTTCAGTATGACCTCGTACAGTGTCAGCTCATGCGTGGGTCTCCGCATCTTTGTTGCGTACTCGCGGCACAGCTCATAGGCGGTCTTCGTCGGCGAAATTGTGGCATTCACCTGCGTCTTCTCCTGCAAATGATGGGCGTGTTTTAATTAATAAATTAATCGATGGTCAGCAAGTGGACTCACCTCTGTGGTATTGTCGGGATTGGGATTTAGACTGATCCAGATCTTAATGTCGCCCGATTGCTTGACGGCATCCTTTAGTGATTCGGCAGCTGCATAGTATTTCTTGAGGCACATCAGCATCGCATGCTCCTTTTTCTAATGGGGTCGCATGCAAATATAAAGAGGCAAAATCAGCAATTGAGAAAGATTTGCAAGACATATGCTATATCAGATATATAATATTGTAGAAGTGTGGAAAATACAACTATTTTCCACATATTATATTATAAAAGGAAAACTTAAACAAGCTTCTGTTGAGTCAGAAATTGATGATGATAAATAATAGTTTACATGGAATTACACAATAAACAAAGCTATCTGCTGAAGCAACCACAACAAGGTCAATAGTTGATAAATTGTAGCTGCGGTTTCTGTTCTGATGATGACTGGTGCATCTCGATGATTCAGCAAAATGAACTTTGTGCTTTGGTTTAGTTAATTGAAGGGAATGAATGGTGCACGTTGGTGACAATTACCATTTCATCGGCGCCGCAGGGAAATAGATTCTTGTAGAGCACTATCAGATCGGTTAACACATCGGCCTCCTTCTGGGAGTAGATGAGCTCGTCGCACTGTCGGAGAGTTGAAGTGGTTGAGTGAATTGGTTTTTATAACTAATGATAATGATTTTGTCACCTGTTTGGCTAGCAACGTTGGACCCCATAAAATGGTCAGATTCTGTACGCTCATTTTGTTCTTGGCCTGCTGTGAGCTGATGAACACCAGATGGCCGACAATGCGACGCAGCGTCTCCCGCTCAATGGTGCTGAGGCGACCGAGCAGCTCCTTGTATATCGGTATCTTCTCGGTGGCAACGGCCAGTTCGGTGACAAACACAAAGCTGTCGGTCAGTTTGCCCAGCAATCTTTCCGGCAGATCGCGCATGAACCGCTTGAGCACGTTGGCCACGTCGTGCTCGTTGTACTCATTGCGGGTGATCTCCACGTTGAAGGCGTCGGCACGAAAGGCGCTCATCAGCTTGTGCATGGAATTCTCCGATCCAGATTTGCGGTAAATACCCTCCGACATGGAGCCGTGTATGTACACAAAATTGATGCACTTATCCACAATTACAGGGACATCGTAGCGCGTCAACTGCTGATCGCCCAGGGAGAAGCCGTTGTTGTGCGCCACCTCCCGTATAATGTGGCGCCAGATTTTTGTCTCGCGCGCCGAGCTCATTATCATGTAGACCGCATACGGCGGACAGTCGATCATCAGCATTGGTCCGCTCTCCACGTGCAGATTGTCAATGGACTCGTCGCTCTCCTTAAGGACTGCAATTCAACGGATTTGTAAAGTTGATCAAATATTTTTGTGGATTCAATAAACTCACCAATGCAACGCGCCTTTCGTAAATCCATTTTCTCCACGTTGCCGTTGGCCTCGCTGACAAAGATGAGGCGCCGCTGACTCTTGCGCAGCACCAGCCAAGTGCCGCTCCACTCTGAAGTGATAGAGTTCTGCGAAGAATGCAAATATATTAGAAGGATTAAGATGTAGTGGAGCAGGAGGACGCACCTTTAGATAGCACCAGCCGGCTCGATAATAGTGGCAGGTGTATTTTACGGGCACAATGTTGGTGAGGCTCTCGAGGATCTTTTGCATCCAGACGCCGCGCTCGGACTCTTTGCCAACGCCATAGAGATGGGCGACACGCTGCTGCTTCACATTGCCGTTGGCATTGCTGGTCATCAAGAGATTGGGATTGGAGGACATGGTGTCGCTGCCAGCGGCACCGCCATTCTTCGGCTGTGACGTCGTCACCTCAAAACAGTAGAAATGTGTGGCGCTATCGGTGACCCGACTATTGCTGACGCACTGCAGCGTCGTGATGGCATCCAACGGTATTATCTCCTTGGGCGTCTTCATCTCCTGGTCGAGATACGTCTGAAACTGTCTGTCCCGCAGCACAGCCTTGCGGTTCTGCATCTCCTTCAGTATATCCTCGACGACCCCCGATGGGAAACGCACCAGCGGCCCCTCGTAGCGCACCAGCATCGGCGACAGACTCGGCCTGGGCACCATCTGCAGCGCCACCTTCACATCCGACTGTCGCTGGCCGCCAGCCTTGAAGCTTCCCCTGCGCATTGCATCCATGCGAATCTTAACATTCGAGAAGGCGTTCATCGTCTGCCGGAAGCGGGAACCCAGCGTATTCCGTGACTCTGAACTGCTGGGATTCGATGACGAAGCTGCGGACGCCGCAGCTGTTGCAGCTGACGCCGTCGTTGCCATCGGTTGTCCATCGCCGCCGATCGCCTCTAAATAGGTGGGTGGACTGTCGCCCTCGATGTGTCCCTTGTCGCCGACAAACCAATTTGTGCGATTCCGTGACGGTGACGCCAGATCAACAATTGCCTTCGCCGGCTTCTCCTCCAGCCGACTGAGATAGGGCCGGGCGCACAACTCTGTCGCATCCAGCTCCATCGTGTCCGTCCCATCCAACATATGATCCATGCTGTCGCTCAACAGCTGCGCATTCTGATGAACAATTTGGGGCTGCTTTGCTTTTCCCTCTTGTTTCTGGTTTCTGGTTGCAGTGGCAGTTGAAGTGGCAGCTGCTGTTGATCCTGATACGGATGCATCATTCCGGCCATCCTCCTCGGAGGTGCACATGCTGACATCGTCCTGTTCGCGCTTGATGGTGCCATAGGTGTCCTCCTCGAGCAGATGCTCCAGCAGCAGCAGCTCGTTGCTCTTGTTGGAGCGCGACAGCGTTGAGCATTTACCCATCAACGGATCAAACTCCTCAATGAGCTCCGGTGGCGGCGGCAAATGCACCGATGCTGCCCAACAGCCGCCAACGGCGCCATCATTGCTATCCAGCTCACCATCCTCGCTGATGCACGCCAGCTCCAGTTGGGGCGTCAATAGTTTGCCGCGACTCGTGCTGCTGGTGGCCATCTCGAATAGTTTGCCATAGGTTGCCTCATGATTGGCATAGACTGGCTCCGGCGATGAACTCGACTCGCATTCAGCTTCCGCGTCAGCGTCCGGCTCAGAATCGGCAACGGGCTCGGTTTCAGATTCGGCTGCCTCGCCATAGAAGTGCCAAGAGTCGCTGCGCTCCGGTTTCGGTGCACGCGCTTCCTCAACGGCAATGCTGGCCGAGATGAGCAGCGATTCCTCGCGCTCGGCGGCAGCTGCCACCCGATTGAGTTCGTGCAGTTCCGCAGAGTCCACTTGGGGTCGACGCAGCTCGATGTTTTCGTAGTTTTTGCGTCGCTTGTGCCGCACAGGCGGCTGCACTCCAGCATCTAACTGCTGTGATAGACGCGGCGGCGGATAGCTGGGCATGGGTTGCTCCTCGCCGGTCGAATCCCCGCTGCTCGATTGACGCTGCTGCTGCTGCTGCTGTGGCTGACTGCGCAACTGCACCAGTTGTGCCGCCTCCTGAGCCAGATTCTTGGCCACTGGCAAGGGTGGCGCTGGACGCGAACGCAACGCCTCATCGTAGCTGGGCGGCTTGGCCTTGATCTTCGGTTTGTGCTGGACTTTGGGCTTGGGCACCTCGTACTCCAGTTCCGTGTGCGCGCTGAGATCCGTGTGACCGCCACCGGCGGCATTGCGATGCAGTGGACTGCTGAACTGTATCGAATTGAAGACGTCCGTGTTGGGCATTGTGCGTCGTCGATCTAGCTCCATTTGCTGTTCCAAATCGGTAAAGGTGACGAAGCCGGTTGATGATTCCGGCGTCTTGTTGTTGTCCCGTCTGCCCAGCGAAAAGTTTGAGCCAAATAATTTGCCGGCGTTCCTCAGCCGGCTGCTGGCGTCAGCGCTTAGACTGCTAATTGTCTCCGTGGAGCTCTTCAGATTCTTATCCAGACGCTTCCTAGCGCCTTTGGCCTTGAACGCGACCCGTTCGCCGATCGCTTCGCCGAGTAGCTTCGAGGTGGTGCCCAGCGAGCGCAGCAAGTTTCTGTGAGAGATTCAGATTGATTCGTTCGTTATTTTCTTGCCATTGAAATTGAATGACTCAAAAAACAAAAAAAAAACGATCCCGCACCGCCCACTCCAATTGGG
Organism: Drosophila kambysellisi; assembly: GCA_035042185.1. Taxonomy (NCBI): domain Eukaryota; kingdom Metazoa; phylum Arthropoda; class Insecta; order Diptera; family Drosophilidae; genus Drosophila; species Drosophila kambysellisi. The sequence continues at coordinate 2,680,369 of JAWNLS010000940.1, read as the reverse complement.
GTTAGTAGCGTGTAGAGGAACACCTCAAATAAACAGTTAACCACCCACACAAAAATCTGTAGATCTGTTTGTTGTTGTCGTCAGACATTCGCTGCCAACTGCCAGGCGACAACTGAACTCAACTCGAAACAAAACAAAACGGAACGGATCCAATGGAAAATGGAACCGAGCTCAGCGCATATCATTTGTCATTGATCCTGAAATGTCACGACGGCAGGCGACTATTTTTGGATACGCCCGACGACATTGGCGTGATTAATGCGTCGGCGGAAGTTGAAGTTCAGCGCCGCAAAGGAGCCCTATAAATAGAGCCATGCACCAGATGAATCAGTGGCAGCAACTAGTTGTGCGCAACATGCATACATTATGGGGTGTGTGGCAGGGCTGGGGCGGGGGCTGCAACTTGGGTTTGCTGTCCCTGCAACAGTTTCAGCTGTTGCCTGCATTCATCTCAAACGAAAATGTATCCGAGTGGAATCGTTGAACAGCAGTCAAGGTTTCGAAATAAAAATTTTAAATATTTTTTAAATTAACAGAAATTTCCTAAATGCCCAAAAACTTCTACTTATCAAAGAGATATGTTGTGGTTTATATAGTTATAAATATATAGTATCAATAACTGATTATTGAATTATTGTACAATATTCAAATGATTATCGTTTGAAAATTAAAAATCGAATTCTTGACTTGGAGTTGTTACTTAAAGTTGATTTTAGTCAGAATTGAAACATGCTTCGATAGTGAAATCATTTCAAATAAAACGAATTTTCGAAATTCACAAAACGACTATTTGGAAAAGAGTAAAAATTAAATTTGAATTTAAAAAAAGACTTGTGTCCGTTATTAATATTAATTGTAGATGTTTAATGAGCCCACATTAGTAGATGATATTCAAATGTTGCCACAAATTGATCTGATCACCTTCAATTCAAAGGCATCCCAGAAGTATATCCCAAAACCAGACCAGGATCAACCGCATCATCGTGCATTCCAATTTCTACTAATCGTGTGTTAAGCAACTATTTAATTTAATTTAATTTATACACAAATCAATCAAAGTTAGCGTTTCTACAGTGTTAATCTACACATCCGATCCACTTGGATTAGTTGTCAACGAATACAAAATAATAATAATTTCAATTCAAATTAAAATACCACGGGATTACGGGAAAAATATGGCAGTGCACTACTATACATATAAATAAATAAATAAATATATAGATATATATAGATTGGGAGGATTGTAAAAATACACCAGAGATTCGAAGAGTTAAGAGCAAAAGTTGAACAAAATTGTTGGTAACAAAAGTCAGTTTACTTGTCATCGTCGTCACAGGTCGAGGATAGCTCCGCCTGTTCGGACGAGGCGGCGCCTTCCGCCCCCGTTTCCGTTTCGGAATCACACTCAAGTTCAAGTTCATCTTGCCCACGTTCCCGACGCACATCGTCCACTTGCTCGCCCTCGTCTACGTACCCGGGTGACGCCGACTTGTATTTGCCGCTCTGCGAGCTCTCGCTGCAGTCGAGCGATACATTTGATGTGTAACGGGAATCGTCCTCCGGCTGCCCATTGACACCGCCGATGCTCGTCGTGGACAACTCGCTGGTGATGGAACAGCGATCGGATCGTCGTCGTTCCGGCTCAATGTTCAGCGGCTTGGACAACTGCGGCACCTGTGGTGCTGAACGCAGAGCGCCTCTGGGCGATTGTTGTCTCTCCTCCTGCTCCGGCAACAGCTCCGCCCGTGCTCGCTGCCTGGGCGCCGGCCTGGGCGTGGCATAAACTGGTTCGCTGCTAGACACATTCTCATTCGCATCGGGGCCGTAGATCGGCTGCTCCACATTGTGCTCCTGCAGTATCAGTTTGCCATGGCTGCTCGTCACCAGTTTCTTCTCCGTGCAGCTGCCATGCAGATTCTTCGCTTCGATATTTTGCTTTCTGTTAGTGTTGTTGTTGTTGATGCTGTTGTTGTTGTTGTTGTTGTGGATGTTGTTCTGTGTTGTGTGGTGGGTGTTAAGGGAGTTGGTGCTGCTGTTCCTGTTGCTGGGAGTGGAAGTGGAACTGCTGCACACATTGATCTCGACATTCTCATAGTTGACGGACCGCAACTCCGGATAGAGGCGACGTGGCGCCGGCACGGGTCGTGTCTGTGCGCCGCCCGCCTGTTCCATGTCTAAAGAAGACTGAAAGCAGATCAGAGAGCGAGAAGAGTTTCGCATAAGCATAAAAATGTATATATACAAAAGCAGCGATATATATATATAGAGATATAGAAGCAATAGAGAATATATATATATATATATAGTACAATATAACATAATCAATCGATTTCACCGATGAGCTCTTAAGACTAACTCGACCTAAGAGGAAATAGTTATTTTTAAAAATTAATTACAAGCAAAAAGCCAATTTGTGGTATATTTAGATCAAAGGTTTATTTTATATATATTATAATAATATAAATTAATTATATATAGGTATGTACAGATGTTGTATATACATAGGACAAAAAAAGGATGAGGATTAAGGATTTTATTACTTTTTGAGCGCATGAGGCAATATTTATTTAGGGTCTTTCTATAAAATAATGTTAATTTGAAGGGTTTGTCGCTTTTATTGGGTTTATTTTTTTTCTTTTTTTTTACCTACCACTGGGAGATTCCTTAGACCATATGGGAGAAGGGTACGTTTGGGTGGGTTCAAAAGTTAATGTCAGGCAAGGGATTTACGTAGGGAAGGCAACGCTACCTGTTGCATGCAGCGTATAAAAGTGAGTTATAATGCACAGCAGCGGCACAGTTAACGCAAGCAACGCAACGTGCAACAAGAGCATGCAACAAGTCGCAAGTTTTAGGCACAATCTGTGGGAGCTGCTCTACTGCCTGCTGCTACAGTTCTTCGGCTCAATCTGCTGCACAACGAAGCAGACAAAGATGCCACCAGTGACGGGCAACAAGCAACAGCAACAGCAAGAGGTTCATCGCCCACATACACAGCGGCATGCCACGTCCTATGACAAAGTGGAGCTGTTGCATCGGATGCTCGTCGCACAGCAGCTGCAACAATTGGAACAGCGACGTCTGCTGCGACTCGCACTCGAGCGGACGGAGGCGACTCAAGTTCCAGTTTGAGTTGATCAATTATAGGCGTTTATCTCTTGAGTAGTCATAGTTTAAGTTTTGCATATTTAAGTGCAAATTATCATAGAAAGAAATCTGACAAAGTGAACAATAAAACTGAACAATTAAGAAAACTAAACAAAAGATGCTTTTTATATGAGGGGAGACATGATAAGTAATCATTTGGACAAACTAAACGTGACGAATTTTGAATACTTGCTTCATTATACATACATACATATATATATATATATATATATATATATAATATATTAAAGCAAAAAAAAGACCTAAAGCGAGAAACACAAACTGGGCGAAAATGTCAGACACGTGTTTCCTCTTCGGGTCTACGTTGGCCAATTACTTAAACGACAATCGCCGTCGATGTATAGCTAGATATATAGATATATACATATGTATATACGTATATATAAAGATAGCCATCATTAATTGTCCATTTGGCTTTCACTTTCCTCTTTGATCGCTCTCGAACCTTGTTCTCTGTATCTTTGTCCGATTGCAGCAGAGTAAAAATAAAAGTCTTCAATAATGGCACTAAAACTTGGCCAATTCACAAAGAAAGCCAACTTCCAATGGCCATTCAAGCTGCGCACACATACACATATACATATATATGTATATGCGTAAATATTTATATATATTTGTATATATTTACATTCAGTAGGAGTCTGTTCAGTTTAAATACAATCGAACAGAAAGCAACACTCACCGCAAGATATTCTTCGACCTGAATTCAAAGAAAGTCGCGCAATTGCTTTTGCTGATTGGCCAGGTGCATCTATATATATAGATATACAGTACAGAATTGTATATATCAACTGTGTAGAATCCGGAAATAAAACGACACCTTCGAAAATAGAGCAAAATGTAACTCAATTTTCTTGTGAAAAATAAACAAACAAAAGAAAATTTTAAAGCCATTTTATAATAAGGCTCTAGGAATTAATAGCCTGATTCCACTACCAACATTTCGACACTCTCGAAAATTCGTTAAGTATGTTGTGAATTTTTGAGATATTCAAATGATTTATCAAAGTTTGAATTCAGGTTATAAAAGCACACAAACAGCTGCCATTTCTAACGAGATAAAAGGTTAAACCTTAAAATTTTAATATGAGCAGAGTCTGAAAACAACAAATAAACAACAACAATGAAATAGGCAACAAAACACATCTAAATGAATTGTTTTATTATTCATTTTTATTCATAATCCGATCCACTCTTTTTTATTTAACGATCCACGTAGTCTGTTCTCCCAATGGAATCGCAAAATGTGAAGAATGTGCGAAATGTTGGGCATATTGGAATCCGGCTATAAGTTGGCCAATACGATAACTGTATGTCTCGCGCCATAAAACCATATAGATTACATTTATTAGGGTTTATCAACTATTCATTTATTAGGGTTTATCAACACTTTTAACTATTTTATACAATGTGGATAATTGTACACTCTATTACAACAAGCTGGCATTTGTGGAATATAGTTTTCTTTTACGGATAGTTCTTCTAGTTGCACACAGTCCACAGATAGAACTGTGAACTCTGGAACTCCGGGCCATTTGCCGTAGACAGCTGGACATTTGGTGGAATTTGGGATGGATATGGTTCATGTTGTTTGGAGCTTAAGTGCCCAGCACTTTAAATGAAAGTTGTGCTGGGCAGCTGCAGCTGGCTCAATCATTTTGTTTACAATGTTAATGAACTTGTTGTTGTTGTTGTAGTTGTTATTATTATTGTTGTTGTTGTTGTAGTTGTTATTATTATTATTGTTGTTGTTGTTGCTGCTTTCCGCAACAACTTGAATAAATGGATGAATGAACTTGCATATGACAATGCGTCTGATGCATCTGTTGCACGCCTGAATTATGGACACACAACGAGCGAATGAGAGACGGGGAGTGGGGAGAGTCCATCACCATCCACAACATCATGTGAAGCATTTTCTAGGAAGAGCAACTCATCTGCCTCCCCACTCCCACTTCACGGAATATTGTCGACTTGATGATTAATCGGAAAGCTTCTTGAAGCAATTGTTCCACGTCTAAATGATTCAATGGGTTCACAAATATATATATATATATATACACAGCACGCGGATATCGAACGGAGAGTCATTTATATATGTATGTATGTATGTATGTATGTATCTATGTGATAGTGGTAACATATATATCTTTGCGACAACGAATGTCAAGCGACAATTATAAATCGCATATAAGGCATGAATGGGCAGCTCGTTAAATCCATTAACGATCCCCAAACTAGGGCTTCCCAATTTAATTCAGCCATCAATCAATTCGTCTATTGAGATACATCAGGGATCTACTCATCAAATTATTTGGCGTTCGCTTTCTTCTTTTAGATTAAAAAACTAAAAATGTAACAAAAGAATACAAAAATGGCATCGACGAAGAAACTCAATGCCAGAAGTAGATCAAGATCACAATATACATATATATAAATATAAAAATATATACATACATATTTATATATAGACTTGTACATATATGTAGATATGTGTATGCTTAATAAGACAACAATTTATGACAACAAATATATATATTGTCTTATCTTGTAATTATCGCGAGACCGGTGCAAAGTTGTTTGAGTTGCAAATGGCAAAATTAGATGTTTTGTGTATTTTGCTGCTCTTCAAAGATGTGAGTTCATTTTAAAAACTATACTTATATATATATATATATATAATGATAATATATCGCCCAAAAAGTTGTACTTCTAATCATATTACCCGGCATAAAAAATATACATTTTTTTATTAAATCGTTCAAAGTTTCACAACATATATATAGCTAAACTATATATACGACTGCAGCGATAACCCATTGAAAATCCGAGCTCAGCTCCGACCCTTTCATGAACCAGGCGAGGAAGGCATCAAGTCTGCGGCTGCTGTGAGTTATCAGTTGCTTATAAATAAACAAACGCTGACAGACGTCTTCCAAGAAATTGCAGTTATCAACACAAACGAATAATAAAACTTCGTTAATAATAATAATATAAAATAAAAAAACGAGGGGAAAAACTTGCAAACATAAGCGTTATAGTTAAAACTTAAAGATCCTAAGTTTAAATACAAAATTCGTTTCTCATTTAAGACAACTAATTTGAATTGAATACACAAATCTATTTTTGGCAAATGTACATTTCTATAACGGATTCAAATATTACTTGGGCCCCTTAGTCATGTTCTGCCCAAAATATATATGTATATATATATATAAATATATATATTTATATTTGACATAGTTCAGTGCTCTTGAGCTCAATTTCGAGGTAGAAACCGAGTTGACTTCAACTAAAGCAAAGACACAAGCTGCACCCAGAAAGAAAATGTACACTTTGAGTGGAGTGGAGTGGAGGAAAGTGAGTGAATTGTGTGATTCACTTGCCCTTTAACGAGTACATTTGATAGCTCTTGTTTACGGCGCAGTTGTTCTTCTTGTTATTGTTGCTGTTGTTGTTGTTGTTTGGCATTGATTCGTTGTTATAAACGTGAATCATACACATAGCCTATAATGATATGTATGTACAAATAAACAGGCATCCACATAGATGTACATACATATGTATGAAAATCTATATATGAGTATTTATAATAATCATGTTTATCTGGCAGAGTGTCCGGCAAAAGACGCTGATGCCGCAGGAGTTCGAGTTGCATGCCAAGCAACTGGAAAGTCATATGAATGTGAATGTGAGTGTGAGTATGTGAGTGTGTAAGTGCTGAATAAGCAGAACACTTAAATGTCAACGCATGAAGAAATTGCCACCGATCAGAAGTACAATTGCATTGCAATTCGGAGCACAAATATATAAACATAAACATAAAGAACAGAAATAAACACATAAATCTATAGACTTCATTGCGAGAGCTGATCACTCGATTTCTATATGGGTTTACCCATAACAAACAAAACCTTTACCGACTTATTTATTTGTTTGTCTGTTGTCGCTATTAATAAACAAATAAACTGCATCCGTTATATATCGACTGATGTACTACAATATCAACGTGTCTGCTCCTCTTCAACGTGAAACTAACCAAGCTTTAAAGATAACATTTTGATTTTCTCAATATTTTCACTCGATTTTTAGTTGATTTACACACGCGCCTGCGTAACAGCAACAACAACAACAAAAACAATAGCATTTGAATGCAGCCAGCAAAACGTGAATAGACTATTCAAAAAGAGCCAATGCGAAATAGTGGAGAGAGCGGGAGAGCGGGAGAGAGACTGCGAGAGAGTAGTTTAGGGGGCGCATGCGTTGCTTGATTAGCTGACAGACAAAGAATTACAAAGCTGATTTGTAACTAAATGTGTATGCATACATACAAATGCACACACACACACACACACACACACACACACATACGCAGCCAGACAGAGGGTGTCTGTGTATGAGTGTCTGCACTCTGTGCATTTGAAGGCAACGTGTTTGCGGCGCAAATGGTGATCCATCTGGTTTTTTTGGGCTTGTCAGCCGGGCAGCCAGTTATTGTTGTTGCTGTTGTTTTTGTTGTTGTTATTCTTCTTCTTGTCTGCAATTGTGCCTTGTGCTTTTGTGTGTGCGACAAGTTGTAAAGTGGAGTGAGTCTGGTGTATACAAAAAATAATGACAAATGTGCTTTGTGTTTACCCTGTAAGCAAAATTGAGAGCTGGCCTGTGGAAAATGTTGCGCCGACTTTAAAGAAAAATGTTTTTTATATTTTGAAATTTTCTTTCTTTTTTATATATGGCAAGTTACAGAGAATCTGCATGTCGATCATCGCTGCAGAGTTAAACTGGAAGTTCAGTTTTTTGTTGGTGAATTGAGCTCTTGAATCTTCAGTTAGTTGAAATATTGAAGCGACTGATTCACTAAAAACAAAAGCAAAGCAAATCGATTTATTTATTATGTACCGTTTTGATTAACGATTAGTGACAATCGATTATCAAAGTTCGCCATGGCATTTGCCAGAGGGAAAATCGCAAAAAATCAACAAGCACACGCACACACACATACATATGTATATACATTGTATATATTGTATATGTGAATGTGTGTCAGCAGCATCAAACTTAATATGTTTATAATTGTCTCAAATTGCCAAACAATTAAAAGTTAGAAACAAAAAAATTGTCGTACACAACGAAAACAAACAAGAACAAAAATGCGAATGCGAATTGGGCCCCACGGTCAAAGCGTGTCCCATTTTGCGTCAACAGGTGGACACTGTGCATCCAATAAATCTACGCACATACGTACACATACTGAATCGGAGTGACAGAGAGAGATATAGAGCGATAACGGGTTTACATTTAGGTTTGAGTTCTGCTTTTTCTCTCGCTCAAGCAATTTCTGCGTCTGTTCAAAATTTGAGTGATAAGCAGTCGTAAATTAGTTAGTGGGCACAATATTTTGTGCTAAAGTGATAATATATCAAATCAAATCAAACGCACACGTCTCTAAATGAGTGTGCGGATGCGTCTATGCATGCATTCATATATACACAACAAAACCAACACACACACACAGCCACACATAAAATGCAACTGCGAGAGAGCAGATAAATGTTTGCTGCAATCACTGTTAAGCAACTGTTAAGAGTTAGATAATGGAATTTCGATCGCATAACATTATATCGGCATACACACATGCAAGCAGACACATGCATACACATGTATAGAGTGCATTTTTAAGGCGTGTATTGTTTTCGGGAAAAAAATGCGGGCGCACGCCTAAAGGTTAATAAGAGAGCCAGCGATAAAAGAGCGATGCGCGACAGAGATGGATGGATGCATGTTTCTTTCATTCTTCTCTTCTCTCCTCTGTTGTTTCTTTGTTTTGTTATTGTTTTCGACACGGATTTAAATGTTTTGTATATGCTAAGAAATTTATGCAAATTAACCCAACACCAAAAGATATAAAAAATAGAAGAAAAACAACAAACTTTTACCTTTCGCTTTTGTCGCCGGACAGCTGTAAATTTCTATGCAATTATGCGAAATTTGTGTCGTTGGCCCACATTAAAAACACACACACACACACACAAACATAGACACAATAAAAAATAAAGAAGATTTAAATGCACTGTTGCACTAGTTGGTCACATTTGTCGCCTGGAAGATGAAGAAGAGGGATTTCAATTGACAATTGACGCTGCACATAATGATTTATATATTTCTATATATGAATGTGCTTAACTGATCCCCTCTCCCTTCAGCAACGGATTCGTTCAGTTTCGCTTCGTTTAGTTTTTGCTTTTGCTTTTGCTGGACACGAACTTTTTATTTATGATTTGCGCTGCTGAGTTGAATGATTCATTTCCACGGTTTTATCACAAGCAGCACTAACAGCAACACTAACAGCACTGTCACTAGCAGGTCGCCGATCTCGCACACAGATTGCCTGCGAAATGAGTCGCGACTCGCGAATCGCGATTGCAAACGGAATGGAAATGGAATGTGTCTCTTTTTGCTGACTGACCGGCAACAACAACAACTAATGATACTACGAAAAACAATATTAACCACGCAGGTATCTACGTTCAGCACTTGACACAGTCGCGGCAGAAGCGGACTTATCGCGACAAGAGCAAAATAAAATGCCAAACAACTTGTTTGCTGCTCATTTGATATGTGTGTTTGTGTATGTGAGTGTGCGTATCAGTGTGTGTGTTTACACTCACAGATGCGCTTTTGTTCCGTTGTGTGTCGAATGTTAGAGTAGTGTTTTGTTTATGAAGACAGCGTAGTCTGTTAGTTTGGCTCACTGTTGTCGCTCAAATGATCTGTTAGTATCATGTTGTTGCTCAAAAGGATCTGTTAACTGACTGTTACAGCTATACTGATCCATAATAAACTCACATAATTCTTAATTCACTGTTATTGAAAGCAACAATTTTATTCACTTTTCAGCCCAGCCGCAATTCAATTTATTCACCATTAATATGAAAAAAGATTGAATTGAAGAAGTAAATAATGTAAACATTCGAATATATTTTTTGTTTTTTTTAAGTTGGGCAAAATGTAATTATCAAATTGCCCGCGTTACAGATGAGTCCGTCTCTGACGTATCAATGCAAGTACCTAATATCGATGAATAATCGATTACAACTCATCGTTTAGAGTAAGTAGTTGGCAACGCGGTCCGTGCTCAAATTCGGCACTCACGCTAAGTTGGGTGCGCCCTCTAGTGACAGAGCTCGAGTGAAGTGAGCTGCGCGCCAAACCTGTTCCCACTTGAAGTTAGCTGCGGACAAGCCAATGCAATAACCACTATTTGGCGAGTGTTGGCTTATTACCAGTTTTCCCAGTGCTGCGCTTGTGTAAGTGTATGTGTGTGTGTGTGGCACGCATTCGATTCAACAGCCCATGTGTATGTGTGGGCGTACGCAAACAACATCCACGGCTGCGATTGGCCAACGCCATTTAGCTGCTGCGCACAAGCTCCACAAATGACGAAACTCGTTTGGCAACGCCCACCGAAACCGTTATATGCGTATGCCAACTGCTGCGACGCTGATGCTTCCCCCATTTTGTGTGTGTGCGTATTTGTGTGCGTGTGTGTACGTGTTGGCTTGTTTGTTTGTTTGCTTGGGCTTCGTTTGTCGTATAAGTGATGAGTCAATTAACCCAACATTCCTCGAGGCCACATATTGCTTTAATTAAACAGACAAACAAAATTGCAACAAAAACATCAGCAACAACAACAACAACAACAGCAACTGCAATGCACTACAAATTGCGGTTGTTGTTGCTGTTGCTTCTTCTATTTCTGACTTTCGTCGCTGTTGTTGTTGTTGCTGTTCCTGTTGTGGGCATTAAATGAAAAACACAAACACTTCGACAAGTTAAATATGTATGCATGCAAATGTATGTGTGTGTGTGTGTGTGTGTATTCTTTATTTATGTTGAATACGTTTGCCAACACACACACACACACACAAAGGCGCAACCTTGAAAGGCCAACAGCACAGCAAAAGTTGCGCTCTTAATTAAACTTTAATTACTTGTAATTAATAAAGTAGTTTGAATGCGTTAAGCTTTGTTTTTTTTTTTGCATCGTTTTGTCAACTGCTTATATTTTTTTCCAATGCTTGCATGTAATTAACACTTGTCAGTGTCTGTGTGTGTGTGTGTGTTTCTGCTAACTATAAATTTGCAGTTCAAATCAGTTGCCTACTTTAAGGCGCTCAATATTCAATTTTCTCTGATATTATTTTTTTAGTATTTAAAATTAAACTAAGCAATTTCTGATTAAACTAGAGCTACAAGCCTTTAAGCCTTGTTTTAAATATGTTTATATTATTTTCAAAATGTCGTAGAATTCTGCATTATTAAATTAAAAATCAACGCAGATTGGATTATTAAAACTGAATGAATAAACTTATAATTAATAGCAACAGAACTGCTCAAATAAAATTTATTGCTTAAAAAACAATTTTTTATTCAATAGTGTTTTAATATCCTTTGTGCTTATCTTATTTATTCTTCTTGTTTCTCTTTTTGGTATTGAAATAAAAATAAATCCATTGAAATATCATTTAATTATTTACTTGAGCCAATTAAAAATGCAGTTTGAGCGATAAATTAAAACAAAAATGCTACAAATAACTGGGCGTGTGAATTTCAGATTGAATTGAATTTATATAAAATCTTATATATGTATATAGAAAATTATTTACGGCAAAATAAAATCCGTCATAAATATCACTTAATATAATGGGTCATTCTTTTATTGAGTCGTAAATCAATTACAATTATAATGGAAGAAAGCAAATAATTTAATATTTGTAAATCAATTGATGTGAGTTGAATAAATAATTTAAAAAACTAAAATATTTTAGTGACTTCAGACTTAATTTAAAAATATGATTAAAGTGAAAGAAAATGTTGTACTTTAACAAGCATACATTAATAACAATAATAATAATTATATATTTCAATAGCATATTTAACGTTGGAGAAAAGTTCTTTATGATAAAAAGAAGCCGCAATAATGCCTCGGATGATGACAGGACGACGACGATGATAAGGATGCGAAGGATGAACATTGAACATGGAAAATTGGACATTGGTGAGTTCATTAATGAGGGATCAGAGCTAAACACAAATGGAAACACAGACCAAACAATTTGCCTGATGATTGCCAGACAATGGAAAATGGGAAAATGCAGAAATGCAGAATCTCAAATGCAAAATGAGAGATGAGGAATGAAAAATGCATGCCAACTTCAGTGGATGGTAAACTTGAGGAAAACGACCGCATGCAAATTGCAGCCACTGAAAGGAAAATGAAAATGAAACAAAGCAAAACAAGGCAAAACAAAAACAAAAACAAAAACAAAATCAAAAACACAAAAAAAACACAAACAAAATAAAACCAAAATGTTGCGAACAAAACCGAATTTGGGATTTCGGTTGAGCTGACGAGCTGAGGATAAAAATAGGAAAATGGGTACCAGAATGTGATTCAGAATGCGAATGGGAATGAGAATGAAAATGGGAAATGGGTATGAAAATGAGGTTTACATTTGAAAACCGTATCACAATGAACCAAAATGTGAACAATGACAGCAAACTGCAAACAAATTTTGCATGCAAAACGCAACAAACAAATGAAATCTACGAAAGAGAGAGCAAGACAGAGAGAGAGAGAGAGAGCGACAGAGAGGAAGATAGAAGAGCGAGATGGAGGCTGCAGGTGGGTTAATGAGTGTGAGCGGGACAGCTGCAGTGTGGGCGCTCGACCAAAGGCAAAATCACTCAAAGGACTTCCACTTGAATGTTCTTCAAAACAATTGAAAATCAAAAAAAAAAAAATAATAAAAATAAAAATAAACACACACAAAGCACGCAGCAGAGGAAAAGGATAGTTGGAGACGCAAAAAAGGAACCAATTCGAAGACCCAAATACAAAACGCAGAAACACAAATACGCAAAAAAAAAGAAAAGCAGCTACTGTTTGCAACGCGCTTAATGCCGCTCCTTAAACCCTCAGACAAAAAATAAAAAATAAAAAAAAAAACAAGAATGGAAACAGATCCTGGCAAACTGCGTTTGACACACTTTATCGACTTCTGACTTCTTTGCCGGCAGCTCCTCAGGCAATTTGCCGAGTGCAATTTAGCGAGCCTTGCGAATTTCACGCTTCACAATATAAATATATACTACACACACACACACACACACACACACACAGACACACACACTCACACACACACGTTTCAATTGTTGCTGCTCCTCGCAATGCAAACAGAGTCCTTTGAAAATAGATAGTTTCCCAACAATCAAATGTTGTTTGTCGATTTCCCTCTGGATACTTGATACAAATTGAAAGCGATGAGTCGGAAACGTCGAGTTGCAGCCTGCCACGGATCGATCGTCCTTTTCAATGAGTCCTTTTTTTTCCCAATCGCTAATTGGCGGAACCGCTCAAATATCGCAAATTGAGTTGAAGCCAAGAAATCAATTGGCCAACTAAATGATGGCCGATACAAAAATACAAAATAAAAACGATACTTAATTGACTGCAAAATAAAAATGTAATAAAAACTAAATATAATATAAAATAATAATTATACAAAAAAATACATATAATAACGTATGTAATTAATTAAATATATGCTTAATAATAATACATGCGTTTAAGTTAGTTAAAGTTAGTGTAGCTGATATGTTAAATGAGTATATTAATTATATAGCTATTTAATGACATTATGAAATTGTTATAATGATAAAGAGATTAAATAAATAAGAGCAGACAAATAACAATTCTCATTATTCATTTGAGAAATCTACCGATTTATTATTTTTAGTTATACAATTCAAGCAGCTAATAAATAATTCGTAGAAAGAACATTTTTTCTGATTACTTAATTAATTACTTAATTACAAATTAAATTTGCTAGGCCTAGACATAGATAAAAAACTTTACATAAATGCTTGATATTCGAATTATTTTGTGATTTCGGCAAGAATATTAAATATTAATTAGAGGGTTTCTTACAGTATATATATAAGAAATCTGCTTTAAGATATATAATAATGCTATCCAAACGGTATCCAAGTTTCATCAGTATATCTTCAAGATTGAGATAGTTGCTTATATAAAAGCAGACAAATAGAAATAAAGATAATAATATAAATATAAATAATATCAATCAATAACATAAATAAATATTAATCGCTCTTAAATATAGTAACTCGATCGCTAGAAAAGTAGAAAAATGTTCTGGTAAAAAAAAACTATTTAGAAATACATGAATTTTTAAAGTTGGAAAAACTTTTTGCCTAATTTTTTTTAAAATATATTTCATAATAATAAAAAAAAAATTATTTGAGAATCTTAGAAATTGGTAATAAAATTTGCTCTCTTGACTGCTTTTTTTGAGTTCAGCTACCATCTGTATTCGAGACAATAGATATAGGAAAATAGTTGGCTAATTAAGGCAGATATACATTACAAGCTGTAACTCATTTAAAAATGATATAAAAATTGTTAAAAAAAAGTACAGAAAATTCAATATAAATAATATATTATTGAAATAATCATTTATAACTAATAACAATTTAATAACAAAAAGTACACATTCTTAAAACCAAAATGCGAATCTTGATCAAAGAATTTACGTATTCTACAGTGAGTAAAAAGACATACCAAATTTAAAACTCAAATCAAGAAAATATTCTAAAAGGAAAATAAATGATTAATTTATTTATAATTATATTTATATTTATATTTATAATAAAAAATAGTGCCTAAAATCTAGGAGTGATTTTAAAATAAGAATTAAGAATTGCCAGAGCAATGTATACTTTTAGCGGCAAAGAACACAGTACATATATGATACATATATGTGTATATATATTTGTATTATATATATATGTATATATAAATATATATTTGTGTGATTTTCGTGATTTCCGGTAATAGTATTGTGGCCAAAATCATTTGGCACGCATGTGCGCGCGAGGCAGGAACTCATTTTCTATGGACTAAGGCACATGCATACGTGTGTCTATCTTTGTGTGTGTGTGTGAGTGTGTGTGTGAGTGTGTGTGTTGTTGACTCACACTCCATGAGCCGCACACAATGCCTGCTCTCGGCCCTCAAACACAATGTTGTTGTTTTTTGCACGTTCCTCGCCGCCCGCGACGAATCGTCATTTCGGCGAGATTCGGAATGCGGTATCAAATTGGGAATCAGAATGGCAATGGAAATGGGAATGGGAATGGGAAAGGGAATGGGACAACTTGAACGCAACTATTTTTTATGCCTGGACGACTTCCTCTCTCTCGCTCGCCATCCCCTTCCCCTTCCCCTACTCCTTCCCCGTCCACTTCTTTTCATTTTTTATGAGCAACTATAATTGTTTTGGCTAAGGACGTGGATGTGGATGTGGAAGCGGCAAACTCGGACGAGACGACGACGACAGTCAGTCTGGCAGGGCGGCCATCATTTGGGATTAGTGTGCGTGTGTGTGTGTGTGTGTGTGTGAGTGTGTGTTGACCTTTGCATCTGCCAGAGGTCGTAACAGTCGCCAGGCACTAGGAGAACGAGAACGAGACAAGGAGAAGGAGTCGGTGTCAGTCGGAATAGTAGCAGTAGTAGTAGTTGTTGTAGTAGGAGCAGAGGGCAGGGGTCGGCATCCGCATGGCCCAGGAAGCCGTGCTCGTTATGGAGTCACGCTCATTGCTGCTCGTATATAAATTAAGATCCCTAAATGCTGACAGAGGGCACTAATTCAATGGCAATAAAACAGATATTAAACACACATCGAACTGGCTACCGACTGCCTGGCTGCATACCAGGACAGCGGTGGCAGGGGCACAGTGGCAGGGGCACGGTGGCAGGGGGGCAGGGGGGCAGGGGCATGAACAAAGGGGGACACCCCGTGAGCTCGGACCAACTCATGATTATGCTTATCACTATGTTCATCATCATCATCATCATCATGTAGATTTGAGGCTGCTATGCATTAATGAATCAAATGCACATAAAAAAAAAATGCATTTTTTTATTTTTGTTGTATTTTTGGATTTTTTTTTCTCTTCTTTTTTTATGAAAGAAGAAAATGTTGAAAGAAATCGTAGGGAAACAGCGAAAGTTCGTCGCTGTTGTTGTTGTTACTGTTGTTGTTGTTGTTGTTGCCACTCCCCGCGCTGCATCACTAATTCATTTTTCTAATTTCCACATTTTTCTCAGATAACAACGGTCCAAGTCCATGGGTGGGGGGAGGTGGGGGGAGGGGCAGCGGGTGGATGGGGCATATTTAGGCAACCAATTCATTTTGGGTTATAATTTATGTGAGGCTGTCAACTCGAACAATTGCGCGACTGCAACTGGTCTTCAAATGCGGTCCGCTGGTTGCTGCCCCTGCCTGATGCCCCTGACTGCTACTTGCTACTTGCTACCTCTGGTTCTGATGTCAAAGGTCAGTCACACTGAGGGTCAGTTGCTCAGGTGTAGGCCGTTTCGGTCGCAATATAAATTAACAATTACCAACCAATTATTTGGTCACAACAATGCGACAGGAAGCCGCTCGGCATTTGTCGCATTGTCTCCGAGCCCCGTACAAATCAACAAATCAACTGGGTTTCAGCAGCCAGAATCTATTCCGTGTTCTATTCCGGTCAATCAAATCCGGTGCATCAATCCGGCAGCCACTGTGCGGTTTCTGCAGCTCAAATCTATTGACACACACTTGCCGCAGCTACTTGTCTTCATTCATTCATTGACTCATCTGACCGGATATGACCAAGATTGAAGAAGACAGCAGCAGACTGAGAGAGAAAAAGAGAGAGAGAGTGTGTGTGTGTGTGTGTGTGTGTGAGAGAGAGAGAGTTTTTGGAGGTGGTCCCAATTCCGGGCCAACATCGTTTGCAGTTGCAATTGTGCAATCGAGTTCCTGTTTCCTCTTCAAATTAAGAACGTTTGCAATTAATGAATACTCTTATTTATTTGTATTATTTATTGTCCGATATTTATATATAATAATATAATATAAAATCACATCTAAAAGTAGGATATGGTTAAGATCAATCTCAAATTAGCTGATCAAGAATATATATTCCTTATGAATTCGGAGACGAATCCTATTTTTTAGAATATGTTAAACGAAAGAGGTAACGGTAAAGATGTGTGTATTTGAATCTTGATATTGTCGAGCATATATATTCCATATAATAATATAGTAATCGGTAACAGTTATAACTCGCTAGATGTTGGAGAGTTGATATTTAAAACAACTCGGAGCCAGTCAATGTTAGTTTAGCTCGGAAAATATACATTTAAAATGGATTAGGTAGATTTATAAATAATTATTGATTATTATTAATATAATTAATAATTATTTTATAATTTATTATTATTTATAATTTCGTTATTGGTTTGAAATCACCTTAAATATAATATTTTCCAGCTGCTCGGAAAAATGTACATTCCAAAAACTCAAGTGCATCAGTTTTGGTTGAAGAATTAATGAATAATTATTAATTTATTATTTATTTAATTATTATTTTAGCAGAAGTGAGTTGTGTTTATTGGCCAGCAAATCCGTCGAATCTAACTAAATAATTATTTATTATTTATTTATTAGATTGCCCCTGGCTTAAATAGCTCATCTTGTGTTCATTAATTTAATTGTATTTACATTAATAAGTTTGTGTTTAAAATGTAAACATTTAATTTATCAAAATGCTAGTTTTAAGTGCTTAGTAATTATAATTGAATATATCGGATAATTGCTTGGAATTGGAAGTGTTGTAAAACGTTATTCGTAATACGATTTTTGGAAAGCCGCAAATTGAGCAAATTTACAATTGTCTCAATTACAAATTACAAAAAAAAAATCCGAGGAAAGCGAGTGGCGACACCGGATTACAGGATCTGAGGTGCACTTGCTTCATTCTGTGTGATTGGGTCAACAAGCTGAACTGAAACTTTCCCATGATGATTTTTTGTGGGGAAGCTCGACGTGGGACGTCTTCGGGAAAGAAAGTTCCATGTCGAGTGCTGTGAGCCTTTTGTAATCCGCTGCGATGCAGATATTAACCGAAATCGTTTAACAAATCGTTGACAATTGGACAGCACATCAAATTTTCCCATAGCACGGCAAATCAATCAAACGATTGGAAAAGCGGCACCAAACAACAACAACAACAAGCAACAAGCAACATGCAACAACAACAACAACAACGGGGACCACCCTGTGCGACGCCCTGTGACTCCTGGCTAGAATTGGGCCCTTGTGGTTAGTGGAGTCTTTTCTTTGGCTTGGGGGTAGAACGACAACGACAAGCTGCAGCCGGTTCCTAGTACCGGTCACTCTACAAGTGCTACACTGAAAGAAATAAATCAATTCATGCCGTTGACTAGTTTAAATGAAATACCTGATTTGGCAACTCGATGAATTCCTATTTTGAAACGAACCAACTATTAAAGTAAAATAATTAATTTAAGTAAAACTTGTTCAAAATTTATTTCCCAGCAATGCGAAAGTAACTTGTTTCTCACTGTGTACTTTAAGTCTGTGTCGCAGTCGGCGTTGGGGGCTTAGCAAGAGCGACTGAACGGCTGGGTTAACAGAGAGGGTGGGGCAACTGGTGGAGCAAGTGGTTGTGGGGTGGGGGAGGGGTGGGGTGCTGGGTGGGTTGGGGTGCTGCCGTTTTGGGATGCACGCTGTGCCGCTTATTAATGACACACAATTTTTGTATCATTTACGGGTCACAATAATATGCCCGACTGCAGACCTCTTCCGATCTGTTCTGCTCTGCTCTGCTCTGTTTGGCTCTTCTTCTTCTCGTTGTTGTTGTTGTTGTTGTTGACTCTTGGGGCGTTTTGTGGCGTTGCACAGAAGCGCATTCTTAAGCTGTGCCACAGCTGCCGCTGCTGCCGCTGGACATTGAGCAGCCTCGATAATTTATTATGCGAGAAATCTTATTCACGTGACTTATTTGCTTCTGAATGCCAAGCGACGCGTCGACGAAACGATCGCTGAGCCACACAAGAACAACATAGAGGCCTCCAATCTTTAGGCTTAGGCCGAGCCCCAGACCCAGCCACAGACCCAGCCACAGACCCAGTCACAGACCCAGCCACAGCCACAGCCAGAGACTCAGCTCCAGAAGCAAAGTCGAACGCATTTGCAGCTTCCAGTTTAGGCTCAACCAGTCGGCCAGTTGGCCAGTTGAACTGTTGACCAGTTGGGCACTTGGCCTAATGACTCATACAAAGATAGAGAAAGAGAGCACCAAAGAGACAGTGAGAGCGAGACAAAGCGAGAAAGAGAGAGAGCGAGAGAAAGAGTAGCATCTGGCGGTGCCTTGATGTGGGTCCCAACTCAACTCAACTGGACTCAACTTAACTCCAACTCGACTCCAAGCAATACAAATACAAAACAGAAATGAAACCATCTCAGCAGCTCCAACAATTCATTTGACTTTTCAATACCCTTTCCAAGTAGAGTATGTACAAATTTGCATTCACTTACTTGTCTTACTGCCAACCTGAAACTACACTTAAATTTTCTTTTTTTGTATCAATATTCTCAATATAAATTCTGTAAAAAATTTAATTTATTTATTTTTTTTTTTTATTTTATTTTTATTAATTTATTTTATTTTTCTCATTATTTAATATATCATTTAAGTAACAAAAACCAAAATAATAAAAAATATTAATTAAAAACTGGACACATTTTTAGTTTATTTTTTTTTTATTTTTAAGTAATCTCTTTCTTTTTTTTAATAATTTAATTTAATAATGATCGAGCTTTATTGAAGAATTGTGCTTTATATTATTAATATGTCATTTAAGTAACAACCAAAATAATAATAAATATTATTTAAAAACTGGACACATTTTTACTTAATTTTTTTTTTATTTTTAAATAATCTTTTTCCTTTTTTTATGAACTTAATTTTTTATTATAATTTAATTTAATAATGTTCGATCTTTATTAAAGAATTGTGCTTTATATTGTTCATATATCATTAAAATAACAACCAAAATAATAAAAAATATTATTTATTAACTGGACAAATTTTTAGTTTATTTTTTTTTTTATTTTTAAATAATCTTTATCTTTTTTTATGAACTCTTTTTGCAAAATTTAATTTACTAATGTTTCATCTTTATTAAAGAATTGTGGTTTATATTTATTTAAGAATAGCGAATTTTTTTAAATTAAAAAATATTTGAAAAAATGGAAGAAAAATATTTAACTTAACTTTTACTTGTTCTGTTTCTAAGTTTGATTTAATATATGTATATATTTTAAATATTTATTGTGAAATAGCGAATTGTTTAAAATTAGAAAATATTTGAAAAATTTGAAGAAAAATTCAATTTAACTTTAACGCACTTCCGAGAGTTTACTGTATTTAAGTTTGAATTATTTCCATTTTAATTGTTCGATATTTGCAATGGTTAACCATAGATATATATATATATATATTTTTTTTTTAGTTAGGGTATGCTTCAGTTCGTTGTCATCCGATTTGGTATTTTGTATTTTAGTTATCGCTTTTGCTTTGCTTTACTTTAATTTATTTTCATTTGTGCCGTGTGCGAGTTTTATGCTCATTTTTGTCGAAGACATTTAATGATCGCATATAATTTGAGAATGCGATCTTCGAGCTGCGATCGGCGAGCTGCGAATACGTGTCCGTGTCCGTGTCCCTGGATCTCCACTTGTGCCCCGCACTCACAACCCCTTCCCCCAATCCCCCCAGCCCCCATCCCCCACAACTCCTTTGAACGTTTTGCGTCATCGTCCGTGTCGTTGCTGCAGTTGCTCATAATTTTATGGGAGCTGCTTTGGAGCCCCTTCAAATACACTGGCAAAATTTATGCACATTCCTGCCGCCTGCTGCCTGCCGTTGTTGCTGCTGTTATTATTATTGGTGTTTGTGTTGTTGTTGTTGTTGGTGTTGGTGTTGCCGTGTGACAACAACAAAGCCAATTTGCATACCAAAAGGTGCAAGGACAGCAGCAGGCAACAGGCAGCAGGCAGCAGGCAACACACTAAAAAGGAGCCGCTCGCGCTGTTGGAGCTCTTAACAAATTTGTTCAGGCAACACGCCCAAAACAGATCGCTGGCCAGCTTGTGGCCAAGTGCTGGCCGAGATCCCGAGATCCCGCGATCCCCAGTCTCCATTCTAATTACGGGCGCGTGCAAGGGTCTCCAGATTTTGATTTTGAGTTTTGGTTTCGGTTTTTGGTTTTGGTTTTGGTTTTGGTTTTGTTGGTTGTCTGTCTGTCGTGTTGCCTCGATCTGTTTCGATACGCTTCTGGTTTTTGGTTTCTTTTCACTCCGCTGCGGTGACAACATGAAAGGCGCAACATCTGAAAGCCAATGCCGCAAAACAGACAGCAGGCAACTAACTGCCAACTGGCAACTGCCCAACAATAACAATAACAACAACTACAGCAACAGCAACAACAACAACAACAACAATAACAATGGTCAACGACGCTGGGTCAATCAGGCAGCACAGGTTACAAGTTACAAGGTGTGGCAGATAGCCGTCATTTCATGCCCCTTCCCATCCCATCCCATCCCATATGGATTATATGTGCTGCAAGTGGCCAACTCACAGATTCAAATCCAAATCAGTAAAATGCACAGAAGCTGCACCATTTAACAGTTGATGCATTTGGGTATTGAGAATCATTGATACATTGGATGCATTGCCTCCATCTTAATGAGTTGGCCAAAACAACAAAAAAAAAAACAAAAGAGTGAATAACTGAGAATGGATATGAATAAAGAGGCATTCATCAAAGACAACTCGGACTTAACTGCATCTGACGGACATCAAATCTTGAGTCTATCAAATCTTAGAGATCTTAGAAATCTTATAAATATTTTAGTATTTTTTAATTTATTTTTAATTTTAGTTTTATTTTAAATTTAATTTAATTCAAATTTTTAATTTTTGTACTTTTGGTGTCGACTGACAACAAATAAATAAATAAATAAATAAATATATAGATAAATTGATAAATTGATAAATAAATAAATAAATTAATTAATATTAATAAATAAATAAAAAAATAACAATAATTATTATTACAATTATTCCAAGAATTATTAGTATTTTATTAAATGTGGCGATGGAATTAGCATTGATTAAATGAATAACTGAATCAATTTCCATATTAATTGTAAACGGAAAATAATCAAATTAATAACAATGAATAACTTAAAATTTAAGCTCAAATGTGGTTAATTAAATTAGATGCATAAACTGATGGCAAATCGAGAATATGGTGGCTATATGGTGGCAAAGGTCTCCCTCGATATCTTTGCATCCCTGTGGTCTTTGACCGTTGAGGTGCTGCAACGTGCTGCAAAGGCGTTGCAGCAATCAAAATAGGTTGCAACAACAAATTGCCATCGTATTGAGTTGGTGGCAGAAGCCTTTTGCAATTTGCTTTTGTGAAATTCGAGATTTGCTGGGCGCCCGAAAGAGAGCTATGAAATTGACAGCAACTGGCAGCTGGATGGATTCCATTGAGGCACTTTGAACAATTGAACAAATCGACAGCAAATCAGCTAAGAATTTATTTGTTGAAATATGAAACATATATATATATTAGCTATATATATACATATATATGTGTGTGTGTGTGTGTGTGCTTATGAATTCAAAGGGCCAATGCACAATTCATCTCAATATGCCAATGTTGCTTTCAACGGGCGCATTGTTTGGACATCAAACCCAGAGCCGGGTGCTCTAAGTAGCCTGAGAGAGCAACACCAAGACGGAGACGGAGACGGACTGAAAATGGAGTATGAGTGGAATATGAGGTAGACAGCCCGTCGCCTCAGACAGAGAATGAGAACAAGAACGAGACCGAGACAGAGACAGAGACCGAGACCCAATTTCAATTCCAAGTTGTTGCAGCTAAAAAGAAGGATTATCCCGGCAATGATCAATATTGAAAGAATGAAGACATATCAACATGGGCACGTTGTCTATGCATGTGCATACAGTAGGCCAATTCACACACACCACACACACACACACACAACATAGTCAGACATTGGCGTTGGCGGCGTCGGCTCAGATTTAAAAAAAAAAAAAAAAAAAAAAAAATTCAACTTGTAGACACAAACGGGGCTCAAGAAATTGAAAGGTTAAACAAAACAAAGAGCCAGGAACGAGGGATTGAGAATAAAATGATGAAGGAAAAAAAGGAATGGGAATGGGAATGAGAATGGGGATAGGGATGGGCATAGGGAACACACAGGGAAACACAGGGAAACTGGGAACTGGGAACAGGGACCGTGTGAGTGCTTGGCCAAGTCGACCATGAAAGAAAGTAAAAATCAATTTGAACTCGAGCAAAACAATTACTTTCTCATATGCGTGGGCTCAGCTCAACCGGGCTGCATTCGAAAATTTGGTTGTCTTCAATCCGCACGTAAATAGTGTCAATCAAAAAGGTTGCACAACGACAACAACAACAACAACAACAGCAACAACAACAACAACAACAACTGGAGACGTCGCCGCAGATAAGCGCAACGTATCTCAAGAAACCGTTGTACCGTCTCCAACTCCAACTCCAACTTCGACTCCATCTCCGTCTCCGTCTCCGGCTTTCGCTCTCGGTGCGTGCATTCCTGGAACCGGTGGTTCGGTTCTCTTCCATCTTTGTTGCCCATTGTTGGCAACTCGTTTCACAAAATTTTCTCCGTGTTTCGAGTGAACTTTTTTTTTTTTTTTGGTTTTTGTGTTCCCCCAATTGTGGGCTTAACATTTACAGTACGCCTCGTCAGTCAGTCAGTCAGTCAGTCAGTTCCATTGCCATTGTTGATCTTGTCAATGTTTTGTCAGCAGTCGCCCAATAAGTCCGCTCCGATACCAAAACTATCCAACAGATCTAACAGCACACAGCCAATTTGATTGACGCCGCCTCGTTGTTGATGAAAAGTTTAAAGCACACACACACACACACACACACACACACACACACACACACACACACACACACACACACATTATCCATACACCTGTCCAGAAAAGTTACTAACTAGTCTGACAGCTACTTAAGCAAAGGTTAACTTTGCCCCGAACTGAGTTTGTGAAATACATTAACTAAACTAAGCTTTACTTACATATTTAAATCAAATAAAAATTAAATACAAAAAAATTAAATAAAAATAAAATAAAAATAAAATAAAAATAAAATAAAAATAAAATCAATTAAAATAAAAATAAAAAAATATTATTGTTGGTTTGATTACATTTTTAATTGTCTCCAAAATTACATTAATTGAATGTCTGCTATATCTATAATATATATATATATACATATATCTTTATTTTTAGTTGATTGTTTCTGAATTCAAGTAAAAGTAATTCAATTTTTTAGTAGTCTCCAAAATTACATTAATTGAATGTTCGCTAAATCTAAAATATATATATACATCTATATCTTTATTTTTAGTTAATTGTTTTTGCATTCAAGTAAAAATAAATTAAGAAATTAACCATTGATAGATAGTTCTTCATTCAATTTCTTCAACATTTTTATTTGTTTTTTTTTTTACATTTTTTTTTAATTTGCAGCAATTTTACACTTTTTTAAATTCGTGCAGAAATTAAAAAAATATTGTTTTGCTAAAATACTGAGCTAAATTTGTTTGTTGAATTTTTGAGAAACCGGAAATTCGATCCAAATATTTCATGGCTTAAACTAAATCAATGGCTAAAACTACATTTATGTTAAGGACTTCTTCAAAATTTGAAACTGGGAGCAAATATTATTGGTTAACAAGAGAAAAGCTTTCAAATTAGATTCATTAAATAAACAAAGGTAAACAAAATTAACTAAAATGCAGTTTGTTCATTTTTGAGTTTACTCATAGCCATCTATAAATTTCCGTAATAAATGAATAAAGATTAGTAAATGAATAAGTATTAGTAAGTAATAAATGAATAAATATTTTATAAGTTGTAGTTATTTACAAAATTAAAATATTCACAGCTATAAATTAAGTATATTTTTTTTTGAATCTAAAAACTGTTTTCAAAAGTTATACTTTTCATTATTATTTTGCAATTGAATGATGAAAATATATTAAAATATTTATTTGGTAGAATTTTTTAAAAAAATTTGAAAAGTTTTTTTTTCTTTAATATTATTCAACTGATTTGTGGGCTACTGCAGTTTAAGTACTCTCGCCCCCAGACACAATTAATTAGTTTTGTTTTACGCTACATACATACATGCATACATACATACTTAAATACATACATATGTACATATTTGGCTGTCAGAAAAGCCAACAACTTTCCATTATGCTGTGAACAAGAAGCAAAGTCAGACAATCAACGAACAACAATGTGCATAATTTGTATGAAACTAACCGACACTTGTGCCCCACTGCAAACTAGTCTTTAACTAAAAGCCTCCCCCCCCCACCCACTCCACACACCCACTACTCCGTTGCCCTTCAGTGAAGTACGCCCCCTTTGGGCAACGCCCCCGTTGCGACCCACTCACTCACTGACAGGCTGTGATGCATTTAATTAATGCAATTAAACGAAGGCAAACCAAACAAATCCCGGAGGGAACGAACCATAGTGCGCAGCCGTAAACTTTTGCAACAACAACAACAGCAACAACAACAACAACAACAACAACAGCAGCAGCAACAACAAAGTGTGGCATACGGTGGCAATGGCTGCGCAGCTGGCGTTGGCGTTGGGCCTCGCCTCCAATGCCACCATGAGCCTCACCCTCTTTAATCACCGCCATAAGATTGTCCATAAAACGCGCCCAAAAAAAAAACAACAACAACAGCAACAACAACAACAACAGCAACCGTTGCAGGTTCCCAATCGAGCAGACAATAAACGTAGCAAGCAACGTCGCAGCTCGAAGCTGCAACAGCTCCAAGAGCCGCTGGAGCTGGTCAGCTCCTCGCGCACGAATCGGTAGCCTAATCCCCTGTTGTACGACTAATAACATTGTTACGATTAATGCTTCTTTTTTTTCTTCTTCTTTTATACATATTGTATGTGTGTGTGTGTGTGTGTATAGTGTGTGTGTAGTGTGTGTGTAGTGTGTGTGTGTTTTTTTTCTGCTGCTGGTTGTGGCTGCCTTTTATTTATTTATGCTCTTGCATGTTGCTGCTGTTGCTGCTGCTG
Source organism: Drosophila kambysellisi (assembly GCA_035042185.1). Lineage (NCBI taxonomy): Eukaryota > Metazoa > Arthropoda > Insecta > Diptera > Drosophilidae > Drosophila > Drosophila kambysellisi. Next base: position 2,654,050 of record JAWNLS010000940.1, on the reverse strand, counting down.
CTGGCTTTTCTTATAAGAATTGGTCAGCATTGGTCTCCCTTCAACTTCACTGCCCCCTTGCCCCCCCCCCCCCCCCACACCCTCTGTTGCAATGCAGCTACCGTGTCTGCTACAAAATCAAGTTTCGTTAAGTAAACTAAAAAGATGCTCTCGGCCTTTTGCTGCGAGACTTTGCGTCGCAGTTATTGTTGTGTGTGTGTGTGTTGTGTTGTGTGTGTGTGTGTCAGTGTGTGTGTGTTGTGTGTGTGTGTGTGTTTTTTATATCTTGAAAAGAATTCGTTTGATATTAGCGCTCTGTAGCGGGCTTGCGCTGCTTCATATATCAAAAATTATTATGACGATTTTATGCGTTCGAAATGTCGTCTCATTATTAAACAAAAAGCCAAAAGCAAAGCAAAATACAGAAAGAAGAAAACAACAACAACAACAACAACAATATAAAGATATATATATATATATATAAATATATATGCATGCATATAATAAACTGAACGGCAGCAGAGTTTTGTAGTCGCAGCGAAGATCGTTGGATTCAAAGATCTTTTGTATTATTGATTTTTGTTGTTGTTGCTAAAAAAAAGAAGAAGAACGGCTGCTGCTGCTGCCACTGCCACTGCTGCAAGTATTAACAAATAAAATAAAAAATAAAATAATTATGAGGCGTCGATCATGGCTAATATATGCATATTCCCCGCGATTCCCAGAGAAAGCCCCAAAGCAACACATTGCCAAAAAATGTGGCAAGGCAGATGCCAATGAGATATCTACGCTAAATAGCAAGTGTTATGCTTATGGACTCCCTCTATCCACTCCATACCCCACCACCCCCTTCCCCGCCTCCTTCCCTTTCCCTTTAGGCCATTGCGTTTGTGTGTTGAGAAAGCGACGCGTTTTAGGGCCTTGGGTCATTTGATTATTCTTATTGATATCATTTGATATTCTGCTCTTCGGTTTATTGGTTTCTACACATAAAGAGCAGAAGAAAGAAGACTTTTAAGATGAGACCTCTTCTTCTTCTTCGTCATTATTATGGCTAGTTGGGGGGTGGGGGTAGAATGGGGAAGGGGAACTACCTGATGGAATTGTCTTTGTTGCTGTTGCTGACCGTTGAAGTCTTAAAATTTTCCTTTAGAGGCCACCGGAAATAACACACAATGGACATAGAACCATATACAAAGCGAATACACACACTCACACACACACTCACACTCACACACACACAAGAGTAGCTGCTGGTTTGGAATTTTATTTTATTTACAGCTGCTCAAAGCTCGAAATACGCGTCGTATGCGCAATTTGATGTTGACTTGTATTGGATTGTTTTGAAAGCTTAATATATATATATATATATATATTACTTATGTATATATCATATATATACATTACTTATGTACAATAAAATTGGAATACCAGTTGCATTAGTTCCTGGCATTTCAGACTTATAACAATGCAACAAAAAACCCCATTTGCCAACATTTATTTAAGTTTGTTCAGTTTAAACTTGATTTAGTTACCAATAAAGTTAATATGGCTCCAAGACAATTAAAAGAAAGAAAGTTAACACATCGAATTATCACAATGAATAAATTAAAAAAATGTTGCTCAAATCAGAAAATCGATAATTTGTAGGATTTATCGGTGTCATCGTAAATGATATACAATTATGAAAACGATTATCGATCTTAAATTAATCCACACTTTGCTAGCTTTGGCTTTGTTTGTTACATTTTTGACTTATTTCAAATATTTCCCCATGGAGGGAAAGGGGAAAAATAATAGCATAAAATAATTAATAAGCAATAACCAAGAATGAATAATAAAAACCATGAAACAAGGGAAGAAACAGCAGCGCTAAAAAACACGACACCTGCAGGAAAAGTGAAGAACATTAAGGGGTGTGTGTGTGTGTGGTGTGTGTGTTGTGTGTGTGTGTGTGTGTGTGTGTGTGTGTGTGCTGTGTGTGCTGTGTGTGCTGTGCTTAAAGCCCGGAAAATGGAAGTTGATAAGCAAGCAAAGCAAACCGAATGTGGGCTAGAACGAAGCAGCTACCAGGATGGGGTGGGAATTGCGTGTTGGTTCGCTGATGTATCCCATTATTTCCCCATATTACATAATACCAAGTGTCTACTCAGACTTGCACATACCCTAACAATTGCAACAATTATATATATATATATATCTAAATATAAGTCAGGAATGAGATGAGCACAAGTTGTGCCACAGTTAAAGTCCAACAGATTCAGTTTTTTGCATAAGCAAAAAACAGTGTATTTCAAAACAGTGTATTCCTGATGCGGTTATGCCCACAATATTTTGATGCTTAGCTTATTGGTTTTTTTTTTTTTTGTTGTGTTTTGTTTTTTGTTTTTGCTTTTTGTGGTGTAAGGAAGTAAAAGTATTTTCACCTTTTACGCTGAAATGCATTCAATTAAAAACTCGCAAAGGCACCGCGATGTCTGCGCTCAGTTGCTGTTGTTGGTGTTGCTATTGTTGTTGTTGTAGTTGTTGTTGTAGTTGTTGCTGCTGTTCCGTATTACCCCTATGACCAGGCCCATTCCCATTCCCATTCCCAAACGTAAACTCAAACCCGAACCCGAACCCATTCCCATTACTCCTCAACCCAACTACTTTTCAACTCTTGAGCTCGTGTTAATTGCGCATGCTTGCACACACACACACACACACACACACACACGCACACACTCCGAGTGAGATCTGGGTGTGTGTGCTTATCGTTAGGCTCTATCTGTGGACTGTGGGTCTATATGGTAACCCGATGTGCAAATAGCCTGCAGCGCTGCACAAAAAAAAAAAAAAAAAAAAACAAGAAAAAAAGGAGCAACAAACGCTGCAGGCAACGATCGATAAGAGTTTTTGCCTTTTGTCTGTATGTGTGTGTGTGTGTGTATGTGTGTGTGTGTGTGTGTGGCAGTGTGAGTGTGTGTGTGTGTGTGTGTGTTATATGATATGCAATTATTTGGCAATTACTTGAAGGGGCTGCCCTTGTTGCTGTTCACTTTAGGTGCTGCCCAATCGATCGTCGATCAATCGATCATTGCGGTTCCTTCTCTTTTCATTCTCCACACACACTCACACACACTCACACTCACACACACACACACACATTGTACAGCCACTTACCCTGCACACACACACACACACATATACACTTACATTCTCTTTCTATTTGGCACTGTTTGCAATGGGCGTTGACACCGCTGACGTCTCAGTCCCAATCATATTATGCAGTCCCGTTGTTCATACGGTTTATTTGTATTCCTGCTCCTTCCTCGTATATGTATATATGTATATATATATGTATATGTGTGTGTGTATAGTTGGATATGTATTTTTCTCTCTCTCTCTCTCTCTCTTATTTGTACGTGGGGCGTTTGTTTATTATTTGACTGTATTTCATTCATTCAAAGTATTTCATTGCGATACCTATAATGATATACTCCAGATCGAATGCTATATATAAGTGTGTATGGTTAATGTTATTATCTAAATATAGATCGTTTATATATATATATATATATATATATATATATCTGATTATGCATGTTTTATTTTTGATAAATTTACGCGTATTGCAACTGAATTGAATTGCTCAAATGCTCAAAAATTGGCTATTATATAATTACTTATTTATTGTAATTATTTATTATAATATATTTTATGTATTTATTATATTTAAATAATATTGTTCTTTGTTGTCAGGTTGTTAGAAGAGATTTTGGTCGAGATATCTTTAACTTTACTTTACCATCTGTTTGTAAATGTAGTTACAGCTTGAAAAATATATTCTTGATTAAATTAAATATATATATATTTTATATTTAAATTTAGTATATAATTATACATAATACGTTTGTTGTAATTTGGACAATCGTGAATTAAGTTTGTTGTCCTTTGACTTTAAAATGTGGTGAGCATTTTATTTCAGGAAAAAAATTAAATTTTTATATTAATTTTTTGTTATGTATGTTTTTAAAAGATTTTGATTTTTCTGGTAAATTGAATTTGTTATCTTTTATTTAATGGAATTTACTAATATTATTATTTATATTTTTATGTTTATCATATTACAGTTGTTAAAGTTGAATATAAATTTGTTTTTCGTTTCTTTTCAAATATTTTAATTCAAAAATATATAAAAAATATATTTTATTTTGCGAATTTGAGTTCCTTCGAAAATTTTGAAAATATTCGTAAGTGAAATTTTGATGTTTACTCGGACTCGGCACTTCCACTTTCACTCTGCAGCCGCCGCTGACCTCCACCCGATCCACCCGATCCACCTGTGCCCCTTGCCCCCTTCGATGCCACAACAGTTGTACACCTGTTGTTGTTCATTTAATGGCATTAAGCGGTAATTCTCTGCATTAGTTGTTTTCTTCTTCCTCTTCTTCATATTTCTTGATTTGCTTTCTAACTAATTTTGAGTTTTTGTTGTTGTTGTTGTTGTTGTTGTCTCCAGTTGCGTTTTTGGCTGCACCGATTCGAAAGCGGACACCAACAAAATGTTGCTCATGGATTTTTCAGATACATTTTTATACTCTGTAAAAAGCATGAGAAGTGGTGCAAGAGTGTGAATCGGTCAGAAAGAAAGAAATTATATATAAAGTATATATATATACCCGAACCCACCTAATCGACATATCTTAACTGATTCATTCCTGCTGACTAGGTTTTCGATACATTTTGTATGCATTTATATCGAAAAGTTGTTCAAGGATAGCCAAGATGATCAACCTGTTCTGGGAAAACACAGAGTATCGTGTAGTCTGCAATGCTTTTACTTGTTTATTTTTGGCTACTCATCGCTGGCGAGCACAGCTCGCATCCCGACCTTAAACTGCTTATGGAAACTCTTCTTCTCGAATCGCTCCAACAAGTCCAACAAATTGACAACTCAGGAAATGAAGCATGACATTGCACTGTCTCTGTCTCTGTCTCAGTCTCTGTCTCAGTCGCTGTCTCTGTCGCAGTCAGCGTCACAGTGGCTTTAACCACGCTGCGGCAACGGCAACGGATTGTTGCATACATATTTTTAATGATTGACATGGCCAGCAGAATCGCGGAGGCAGGCAGCGACGTCGACGACGACGACGACCAACCAACGGCAGCTAACCAAACTAATTTGTGGCAAGATCATGCCACAGATATAGTCATACATATCACAGCAAGCGATCTTGGGACCGAAACGTTGCCACAGTTGAATTGGCTGCGTGTGAGTTCAAGCAGAAGCTGAGACCGGCAAACGGAGAACGGCAAAGTCTCCGCGATTGTCAGTCACTCAGTCAGTCACTCAGTCAGTCAGTCAGTCACTCAGTCAGATATGCATATACATATTTATATATATATGTATATATATGTTTTTTGATATTTGTATATACTATATATACATATATATAAACAAAGTATACTTTGTCTAAGTTGTTGGTCGCCAGCAGCGCACGCTGAAATAAATCAACTGGCTCTGTGGAGGCCGTGGCACATGAAAAAAATTAGTTTCATCAAGGCAGGATTAGTGTCAGAAACGTGTTAAATGGACTGAAGGGTATATGATGAACGGCCGTGCAACAACTCACTGCCCAGCTCTTCTTCGAGATGGCGACGGCGACGGCGACGGCGATGGACTTGGAGTTGGAGTTGAAGTTCGAGTTGGAGATGGAGATGAAGATGGAGAGACGACTGTCGACTGTCGACTGTCGTCTGTCGTGTGTCGACTGCGACAGACAGACAAACCGACGGCCACAAATCTTCAAGCACTCAGAGAGACTCCACTCCCCTCGAGACTTGCGCTGAGACAGTTGCTGTCGATCAAGCGAGAGGAGCTGTTGTTGTTGTTGTTGTTGCTGTTTTTATTACTGGTTGTTGTTGTTGGTTGTTGTATGATCTACAACTTGGCAGGTTTCTTCCTCTTCGATGAATATTTACTGCTTGCCACGGCGTGCGATCGTTGCCGCTGCTGCTGTTGCTGCTGTTGCTGCTGCTGCTGTTGCTGTTGCTGTTGCTGCTGCTGTTGTTGCTGTTGCTGTTGTTGCTGTTGCTGTTGCCGCTGCTGCTGTTCTCTCTTTTTTCGTAACTGATTTATTTGTTTGTGTAATTTAAGTCAGTTTTATTAATGAAAAACGCTGCAGTAGGGAGCTCAATAATCTGGGAAACGGTCAGCTAAATTAGACCAAAAGGGAAAACAAGCAAATCTTTGATGGCAAACAGCGCTTGGGAAAGAGGAAATACAACTTAGGCATTTTCAAAAAGCACATCAAAACTGCAAATCAAGTGATTTAATTTGCATATCGTGACGGCTCAAATTTGAATATTGCAAATTAGATGCAAAAGTTAACCATTTGCTGCAATCGAATTCACATATATACTTTAAATATAAACATAATCTTAGCACTGTTAATGGTTTTTAGCTCCACTTAGTGGCAATCTATATATATATATATATATATATATATATATATCTACATTTCATTCATGAAACCTGAAGAAAATCCTTCTTTTGCTGCAGTCATCCAGCAATCGGAATATTTAATTTTGATTAACAATTTATCCAAATGAAGCTCTCCAGTTAGGATTGATTTTAAGCTTTAAATATTTTTCCAAAAGAATTTATCAACATCGGATTACTGTATATATTTAATATTATTATTCCCATCGGAACAATCGGTTGGTAAATCAATATAACGTAAAGTAGGCAATCGTTTATAAATTTATGATTTGCAGTCATCAAAAATCTGGGAAACTGAGAAATCCACAAATAAATAAATTCAGCATTACAATAAAATTACAAATCAAAAGAATAAAGTCAGCAGTCCGTTAAATTAACAACTTGTATAAATTTGTAACAAAAAAAAACAACAACATTATTATTAAGAAAATAAATAAATAAATAAAGATAAATATGAATAACAATGGTAAAAGAGTGTTTAACACTTTTTGTAGTCCAGTTCTTTCAAATGGGATTATAAAAATTCCTAATTGTTACTTAGCTAAATTATGCTAATGTTATCATTTTATCTGATTCTTACAAGTTGCAAGTTACTTGATCTCAATCTGAAGCTGAATCTCAGATGGTACTTAAATAGTGCTAACAACTTTTAAACTTTTGGGTGTCACAAACGGATCCATTCGTAAAGAATTCGAATTACCTAATTGGAATATTAAAATAAAATAATACTTAAGATCGTATCAAAATATATATTGATGATTATATAATTATCAAATTATCAAAGCAATTCTGCAAATAGTCCATCTTTGAATGGTTTAACTTGAGTCTAACTTCATGATGGATAAGCAAACTAAATAACATATTAATTACAATATCGGGATTAACGGTAAGCAGCTTCACTATATCACTAAAAATATGTGAATGCTAATTGCTGGTATTACACCTTGACGCCAGAGGAGTGATGAATCCTTAAGAGCGTCTCTCATTCAATTGCTAATCGCTTATCGTCCCAATGTGGCAGACAACAACCACCCCGACAACCACCCAAAACAAACACAACGGCTAACTTACAACACAAATCTCAGACTGAAAGCCAAAACTCAGTTTCAGATTCAGATTCAGATTCCAGAATCCGGAATCCGCTTCAGATGTCGACTCCCCTCGGACTCCCCATCTCCTCACGTAGTCCACTGCCATATGGCAAGTGGATTGACATAACTTAATTGCCAGCCCAGTTGGCTGGAACCGCCCTTAAACTCGACAGCCAACAGCAAACAAAAAAAAGCCAAACCAAAACCAAAAGCAAAAGCAACAAAAACAACAACAACCAAAAACAATAACAAAAACAACAACAACAACAACAACAAAAAAGCAGAGATTCTGGCGCAAGGGGTAAAACGCTGACGAAATCATAAAACGAAATCTCATTATCGAAAACGTGATAATCGCTGATAATCGTCAATGTTGTTGTTGTTGCTGTTGCTGTTGTTGTTGTTGTTGTTGCAGCATGCTGTTGCTTAGGCGATATCGAGCGGGATGCAGCTGGATCCTGGGCCTGGAAACACTCTGACACTGGCACAGGTCCCGTGGTTTCAATTACCAAAAACCCATAAATCCGTGACCTCAAGTAGCTGCCGCTGCCGCTGCTGCTGCCGCTGCTGCTGCCGCTGCTGCTGCTGCTGCTGTTGCTGTTGTTGTTGTTGCAACTTCATTTTTGGCGGGGGTTCAGCTTTATTAAGTCAGCACGGATTTGGCAAAGGCGTAAAGCCGTCGACTATCGAATGTTGCTGCTCTTGTTGCTGCTGCCACTGCTGTTGCCGCTGTTGCTGCCACTGCTGCTGTTGCCGCTGCTATTTTTGCTGCTTCCAGTTAAATTTCTTCACAGCTACCTGATACGGCCACGAAGAAGAGATCATAAACTCATAATCACCTCGTGCTTCAGGTAATAATTAGGGCTTGCAATTGGAGTCCTGCGACTGCGAGGACTGCGAGGATAGCTCCTTACACCTCCTCCTCCTCAGTTCAGTCTGAGTCTGAGATTAATGCGCTCGCATTTTTATTGTTTCCGCATGCTTTGGCCTGCCCTGAAACAATGAACACGATTAAGGCGTTTATCCGGCTAACCGCAGTTCTCCTCGATGCTTAACTCAACTCGCGCCGGGTCGTCAAGTTGCTGGCCCGAGACCTGGCCCGAGACCGACACCGAGTCTGAGTCCCGAGTCCGAGCCCAAAGCCAAACCGCTTGGAATGCGGTTAATCCTTTAGCTATTTTCTATGTCGCGCGCTCTGCGGCGAAACGTTGCAGGTCCAGTTTCGGATTCGGAACTCAGATTTAGACGGGCTCGCTGTCAGGTAGCTGCTGTTGGCCCTGCTCCTGCCCCCTGTCTTAGTTCAGGCATTGCCCAAACTTGAACAGATTACGCGACTCTTTTGAGTGTTGGTCTCTTGTCTCTGCTTTATATTTGTGTATCCTCAACCTCAAACTCAAACTCATCCTCATCCTCATGCTCATGCTCATCCACATGCAGGTCCTCGTCGTCAGCGTTATCTGCAGGCAGCGCAGGTCGCGCGCCGGTCACTTTGCGGTTTTGAGCGCTTAACCGCATCATAAAACCATCACCAAATATAAAAGTAAACCATTATCATCATCATGAACGCACAACGGTGGGCCCTGTGCCCTGAGCCAGGCTCTTGTTTTTGGTCCGCTGACCGCTGCTCGCTGCCCGCTGAACGATGCACGCTGCCCGCTGCCCGCTGCCCGCTGACCCGCTGTGACCGCCCGGTTGCCCGCCCCTTCTGCACCAGCTGCATTGATCCTTTGTAGTGGCATTTTGTCGGAGACCGAGTGCCGTTTTAATGAACGAATACAAATTCCATCCACGAATACAAATTTCCACTTGCCGCTTTAAAGAAGAAGAAGACGTCGCCCGGTTTTCCACCTTTGTTCGCTTTGCTTTTCCTTTTGCACTTGCGTCCACTTTCCATTCACGGAGACGCCCTTGGGTGTATCCCTGTTAAGCACCAGCTCTGTCGTCTTGACAATCCTTGTCTTATCCATCAATTAATTAAAAATAGTAGTATGTTTTTTCCATTCTTTTTTTCCCATTTTCTTTTTCTAAGCAGTATTTATTACACTTTTCTCGATTTCCAGCTTGTGACTTTGTTGGTTTTGCGTGGAAACTGTTAACAGGCTTTTCCGTTTATGTGATAATAAAGAAATTTCAAGAAATGCCCACAAATGAAACTAAGTAAATAAATTGTTAGTTTTAAAATGAAGCAAATTGAATTAAAGAAATATTCGAAGAAACTGTGCAAAATCGCATTTGCATATGAAAGAAACAGTTAATTACCAAAAACACAGATACTAAAACCAACTTAGCCATATTATTTGTGTCGTATATCATATCTATTTGGCTTTAAGCCTGCTTCAATCAACATTTTGTGGCGCACTTTCATTTTCTTGTGGCAATCATCAACCGGCGATGAGTTGCCAGCGGTAAATCTGTGATAAAAAGATATCAAATATTACGTATACGTAACGACTGCCAATCGAGGCTTGTTTTTTATCTATTTTTTTTTCTTCTCCTTCGTTTTTTGCGACATTTGCAGCTGTCACACATTTCAAACTTTCTGCTGCTGATGTTGCTGCTGATGTTGCTGCTGCTGCTGCTGTTGCTGCTGCTTGTTATACGCAAGTTAATCATGATATTTATGCCACGCCCCCCTTGTGGGCGAAGCTCGCTTTAGACAATAAAAGACAACGGCTCAGGCGCTAATGAAATTTACTGGCCCGAGTCTTGCAACTGGAGTCTGGACACGCGCCTACGACAGCGCCTAATGAATGTGCAACACCAACAGTAACAACAACAGCAACAGCAACAACAACAACGAGCATGAGTGGCATTCTGCATGTGGCAATAAAATATCTGGCAAACGAATTGTCGTTAATCAGCGCTCAGGCGAATGGCGAAGTTGAAGTCCATGTCCAAGTCGAAGTTGAGGTTTTTGTTGCTGCTGCTGCTGTTGTTGCTGCTGTTGTTGCAATTGTTGTGCAGTAGATAAACACCCACACATCAACACACAACATACACACACGCACACACACACACACGTACACACACATAGTGCAAATCTCCACCTTGCCCATATTCTCCATTCTCAGTTTTGCGCTCCTTTCGTGTAATCAAAACTGTCGCCTATGAAAAATGTGCAGGGCAATGGCGTCGAACCCTGCAACAACAACAACAACAACAAGAACACACACACACACACACATATATATATATGTATATATAAAATCGCCCACACATGCAAAAGCTTTAGGTTCTGTTTATATCCTGTACCCACTAAAAATATGTCTTTAAAGTGTGGGTATCATGAAGTTGTGCAAGTGTATGTAACAAGCAGAAGAAGAAGAAGAAGAAGAAGCTATATACATGTGCATCATGTATGTGTATGTGTACATCAAGATATATACATATATATGATTAATAATCTTATATTATCTGATAACTCAATTCCTCCCACAAATCAATGAATTTCGATTATTTGTGCATTTTTTTTTTTTTTTTTAGATTTATAGGATATCTACAAGTCGAACACACTCGTTGTATTGTTATTAGCAATTCTCTACTTATGTTTCCTTTTTTTTATTTTTTAAATGCGCACAATTTCAATGTTGTGTGGCGTAAAATAAAAATATAAAATAAAAGTGGCTGTTTTGTTTGAAAACCGCACTTTGCAAAACTGTAGTTAAAGAAGCGCACAAATAAATACAGAGAACAACTTATGCACAGGTACTTTATATATATATATATATATATATATAAATTTATATATATACAGTTGTGTATATGTGTGTATGTTAACTCCAGTTGGTTGCCATAAATGTTTTTGCATTTTTTTCACTATGCGATTGGTTGCATTAATTAAGAATTGAAGTCTCCTTGCAATGAAATTAAATTAAAGTCTATTTAATATTTTAAAGATTCCTTTTGCTAAATATTAGCAAATAAATAACTAATTTTATATTAGTTTAATACGAATAATACTGAACAATCTGCAACAATATATGTCTATATTTATTAGCTCAAGTCCAATGTTCCTTCTCGCTCTCTCCGTTGAGTGCTTTTCACTCGCACTTCACCGCAAAAGTTCGTACGGTATTTTTTTTTTTTTAATCATAAATTATTTGCAACATTTTGCGATGCCCCCAATTTAAAGGGTTTGGGGAATATTGCCGCCATGTTTGATGTACACATCAATTAGCCCGGTAAAACTTTTTTCGATCCGCGCCAAATGGACAAACAACATAAAAAATGAAAATAATAAATATTTTCCAACTTTCGTTCGTGCCTCATTTCTGTGCGTGTGTGTGGGTGTGTGTGTGTGTAAAAATTAATGAAAAAAAAACTGTCGTCAGCTATTTCAAAGTGGCATACAAATTTGATAAGGCATTTTTTTTATTTTTTTGCTACTTGTTCTTTTTTTTCACTGCGTCAGCTATAGCAACAAAACAAACAATGCACAAATTATATATATATATATATATATATATATGTATATATAAAAAAGGAAGAACGAATCGAATGTGACCGACTATGGAATACTTTGTTTCCGCATTGACCAGAATTTTCGTGGTGATAATTATATATTGGATTGATCCTTGAAGCAGGTCATCAGTAGATTATACTTTAAAATTGGTGACTGTGGCAGATATTTTGGATCGAAATATATATATATATGTGAGCAAACAATACGATTACAGTATCGTCAAACATATTGCAATATGTATGCTCCACTTGACCCATGGGGGGCAGAGTATAGAAACTCAGCGAACGAGGAGCCATGTCAGCCATTTTGTTGTTGTTGTTGTTGTTGTGGTTGTTGTGGGTAGGCTAACTATCATGTACAGTGGAGCCGCAGCATTGTATTAACTTGTGTATGAACGCAATGATATTATGGATATATATATTTAAAACTTAATAATTTCCTTAATATCATTTATTTACGAGCCTTCGCAAAGTTTCGTTAAATTTCAGCTAAATTAAAACTCTTTTGTATATATATTTTTTTTAAGCTATAGCTTTAAGGCAATAGATTAGCTCCAATACAATCAGTAATCCAATTAAGTCAATTTGTCATTAACATTCAAATTAATTTAATTTATTGAGTTGTCTTTCTTTGTGCGATTTATCATAAATTAATAATTTAATAATAATAAGCAAATCAACAAACGCTTAAGTATTCATAGTCTTGTAGTCTTGTATAAACTGTAGAAAGTATGTGTGTTTGTGTAAGTTTTTCCCCTTTAATTTATATATATATATATATATATATATTGTATGTTGTAGTTAGCTCCAGTCGAGGAGCACTTTGAAATCCACTTGGCAGACGCAAAAGTGAATGATTTTTTTCTACTACAGGACGTGCCGCTATTTTGCTTCTTGGAGTTGGGAACGGGGATGGGAATTGGGGGGGTGTGGTGGTGGTGGCGTGTACATCTCCGACTCCATTAGCATTGTTGCTGCCTGCCGCCAGTATATAGCAATTTTGGTCGCTGCTGCTGCTGTTGCTGCTGCTGTTGCTGTTGCTGCTGTTATGTTGGGTGTTTGTCGTCCTGACCAGAGTCCTTTACCTCCATTGCCCCGCACAGTCTGCAGCAATCTGCCTCTCACTCTTCTCTGCTTGTTATTTATTTCTTCGTCTCTTTTTTCTTCCTTTTTTGTATTATTTTATTATTTATTTTCATTCCTGCTAACTAACAATTTCGGCATTGCTTTAGTAGTTGAGTTTTGCGTGTGTGTTTGGGCTGCTGTCATTCTCATTAAAATTTCATTGCGCGCGCAAAACACAGCAACAACAACAACAACAGCAACAGCAGCAACAACAACAGCAACAGCAACAACAGCAACAACAACAACAACCAAGGGGAATCAAACAATTTGTGCAAAAACAACAAGAAAAAGATAAATAAAAGCAAAGTTGGCGCTCTGCTTGGTTGTTGAACCGAGTGCGAAGAAGTGGCAGCTAGCAGCAGCCAGCAGCAGCAGCCGCAGCAACAACAACAACAACAGCAACAACAACCACTGAAATTTTCATTGTTTTTGGGGGTGTGGTTCAGCAAAAAACACACAAACACCAACAACACATAGGTAAATACAGCTGCCAGATGCCGCGCACTCGCTCACACTTGCCCCACTGTCGCGCCGTGGTGAGCGAGACAAAAGAGAAGCCGCTGCCAGCGTCAACAAAATATACGCTGCCAACCAGCCAGGCAATCGCTGGCTGCACACCATATAGCTATCCCGCTCTGGCGCACGCTTAGCTCGGCTCACGTTCGCTGTCAGCCATTGCTTAACCGTTGCGCTCTCGCTCTCAATCTACGAGAGTATGCCTGTGTGTGTGTGTGTTTGTGTGTGCGTGCGTGCGTGGAAAAAGGAAGTTGCTTGGCCTCTTGTTGTTGCTGTTGCTGTTGCTGGCGTTTGACGATATACGACGACGATACGACGACGACGACGACGACGACGATGACGACGACGACGACGACGTGAGTAGAAGCAACGGCAGAAACACAACAACAAATTGGACTGGTCGAACGACTTCTGCTGCCGCAGTCGCTGCTTGCTTGTGTGCTTGCCGCTGTTGGGTTACCGCTGTTACCGCCGCTGCTGCCGCTGCTGCTGCTGCTGCTGCTGCTGCTGCTGCTCGCATTGAAGGTGTCACGACGAAAATCAGTTCCAAAGTAACATTCGTGCCGCTCGGGTTGTGCGTTCGTCGCTCCGCTCGCTCGTTTTGTTGTTGGTCCACAGCGTTTCATCGTTTACCGTTCACCGTTATATTTCGCCGCGTTTGTTGATTGCCGTGTCACGCACACACAACCATAAGCACACAGCGCAAACAACAACAACAACACACACACACAAAACACACACACACTCACACACACACAATAATAAAAACAAATTCGAATTCGAATTCACAACAGGCGTCGCAAAAGTTATATGCAAAAATATAAAAATTCACAACAAAATTTATATATTAAAAAAAAAAGAGAAAAAAAAGAAGAATAAATAAAAACACAACAACAAACATTGGTGTATGCGCGTGTGCAACAACAACAACATCAGCAACAACAACAAACAACAAACAACAACAACAAGTACAACCGCTAGCAAAAGTTCTCAAAAGATACTCCGTTCCTCAACGCAAACAGTGTGAATTGTTTTTTTTGGTGTCTGTCGCAAGCAAGTGTATTTGTCCTTAACCTGGCTATAACAACAACAGTAACTCAACCGCCACAATAACTGAGAATCGAAGTTCGATTGCCCCAAAAAATATATATAGTTAATAATACTATATGCAATCCAGAGCCAGGCAGTGCATAATCTAACACATGCCACCAACGCAAACAATTGGATCTATATACAAATAATATATATAAATATATACCACCGTCATATCTGATCATCGATCACCGATCTCCGATCTCCGATCTTCGATCTTCGATCTCCGATCTCTGTAAACGGTACTTTCGTCGATCGTTTGGAATATCCGTTCGACGGGGCAAGTTGCGCGTTTTATTGGTTTTTCTTTTTTTTTTGGTGAGTGCTGTTTCCAGATGAGTTCCGCATTTGTGCGAAACCATCGATTCAATAAATCTATATACGATATATATACCACTATCTCAATCTAATAACAACATCCGATTTGTATATTTTGTAACCAACTAACACAACGACGTCGCTGCAAACACGACACGGCAAGGATTATAATTATTATCATCCAGATTCATGCAAGATTATATATAGTAGTTATAAGTCGAAAGTAAAAGCGAAATTAGTATTTGATTTTTATGTTTAATGTGACACCGATCTGAGCTAGGTTTATGCATATATATTTACTATATTTACGTTTATTATGTCCATCAGTGGACCGTCGGAGGTGCTAGACCAAAACTAAAACAAAGAAAACACAGTCAAATATTTATATATATATTTATGTATACATATATATATATCTGTATTCTATTGAATTGCAATATCTGGGAATTATGTATACTACCATATCTATGGGTCATTTAAATAACAGTGTTTTCATAAATATATAAAAAAGAAATCAAATTTATTCATAAAAAATCTTAACAAACTTGTAGTAAAAATTTTAGAGATATTTTTAATAACAATGTTTAACGGTTTCTATTTGCCACAGGGCGTTAGTGTTATATGTTATATATGATATTTATATATGTATATATGTTATATATGATGTATATATAGGCAGATAGATATAAAGTTGATAGAAAATCGATTCTTCTGATTTATTTGAATTTGAAGCTCAAATCTAGGATACATTTGTGCAGCGCAGTTGCAAAGTGCAACAATATGATTATAATTTATGTGCTACATTTAATACAGCTTACGAGTTGCAGCTATAAAAGCAGTTAGTCCAGTCGCTTGTGCCAGAAGATAGAAGATAGAAGATAAAAGAAGAAGAGTTTGCGTTGCAGGCAGGCAGGCATACAGGAAATTCCAGATGAGTAAGCTGCAAGTTAAAAACTGAAAACGCAACGAATTCGAAAATAGATTTTCATAATTTTAATGGGCTTATTAAAGCCGCCCCGTTTTGGACTGTTTTTTTGTTAATTAGGCAAAGGGCGAACAATCGATATATGGCTGTAATCAGCAACAGCAACAGCAACAACAAAGGCCAAAAGCCATGACTCAAGTCAAGAGTCAAGAGTCAAGAGTCAAGTCAAAAGCAAAACATTAGTAGCCAACAACAACAACAACAGCAACAACAACAACAACTAACTTACATAGTATAAGTAGTATGCAGATGCTATAATTATATGCGAGGGGCTACCTGAACCCAAAACTACTGTGCATCACCAGCACCTCAGCTCCGCTCAGCTCACCTCAGCTCAGCTCATCCAACAATGGAGCTGAACTATGAAAACTATGTTGAACTGAACCCAAGCGATGCTCACTTCGGTCTCCGATTCGATATCAACTCAACTAAAGCGTTGTTAACCGACGGACCCGTTCAGGTCACATTATTCACACATTTTGATAAGTTTTTTTTTTTATATTTTTTATTTGTATTTTTTTATTTTGGGTATTGTTGCTGTTGCCGCCGCGCTTTATTAGCTAATTTCAAAGCGGCTCGGCTATAAATTAAAACATCGAGCGTCTTTTCTCTATATACATACATACAAACGTAGATATATATATTTTTAATATTTTTGTGGCTCGTCGCTGGTTTTTTGTATTATTATTATTATTATTAATTTGCATAGATATGTATATGGATGTTTCTGTATGTTTTCTGTTCAAATTAATATGCAAGGCAATTTGTTTTGGCTGACTGGGCTGGCTGGCAACCGACAGACGACAGACGCGCTTACTCCACTCCGAGATTCATTCTCTGCCTCCAAAAAAAAAAAAAAAAGGCCAAGACTGAGATTCAGAGTGAGACTGAAACTGAGATTCAGACTGAGACTGAGACTGCGACAGAGCAGCGCATAAAAGGCCCCCTTCAATCGCCCACGCC
Source organism: Drosophila kambysellisi (assembly GCA_035042185.1). NCBI lineage: Eukaryota > Metazoa > Arthropoda > Insecta > Diptera > Drosophilidae > Drosophila > Drosophila kambysellisi. Next base: position 2,637,036 of record JAWNLS010000940.1, on the reverse strand, counting down.
AAAGCAACAACAACAACAATAATAATAACAACAACAACAACAACAACAACAAGATCAAAATACTTGCACCATTCCACTAGCAATTTCAATTTCAATTTGAATCCGAAGCAGGCGACTTCATTCATTCATCCAGCAACCAGCAACCAGCAACCAAAATCCACATCCGTTACTTGGTCCGTTTCAATTCATGAATTGAATTCAAGTCAAGATCGCGTCGCGACATTTTGATAGCTTATCTGAAAGAGAGTCAAAGCTTCCAGCTCACAGCTCACAGCTTCCAGCTCATAGCTTCCAGCTCCCAGCCAGAGTGCCATTGTTTAGCATAGATATATCGATGCACGCCCAATATCTCTCCTCTGTGTGTGTGTTGTGCCTACACTATTTTGATTTCTACGGAGGTGGAGGTGGAGGTGGAGGCGGGAACGGGATCGGGGACGGGGGCGGGGGCTGTGGCACATACGGATTCGAGTCTTTGTCAATTTGTGACGCCTTGGCGTCGCCTCGCCTTGCCTTAAGTGAGGTTTCATTTCATTTCGATTGACTTCTTTTCTTCTTATTATTTCGTTTTTTTTTTTTTTCTATTTTTTATTATGTTGTTTTTGTTTTTGTTGTTGTTGTTGTTTTTTTTTCCAATTATTTGTATTAATTTTTATCTCTCTTCACTCTTTGCTCATTACGCGGCTGTAGCCTGACTTTTTAGTTGTTTTTTGCTTCTCGAATTTCGTTGACAAAGCCATTTAAATAGAAATCACTCACGGGGACCAGGCCAGGCCAGGCCGGGACGGGACAGACGAGACCAGACGAGACCAGACCAGACCAGACCAAACCTAACCGTACCGTGCCGAACCGGCCAGTTATCAAGATCACATTGACAATGCGTCAAATAATAAGTTTTGTTGTTGTTGTTGTTGTTGTTGTTACTGTTTTTGTCTCTTTGCCCAGTCAGGGCTCTTTACTCTATTATTGATTTGTACCTGTGTGTGTGCGAGTGTGTGTGTGTGTGTGTTGTGTGTGTTTGTGTGTGTTTGTTTGATTTATTTTTACTATGATGCAATCATTTGTACAAGCCAAGTCCGAATTGAAGGCAACATTCATTCATTTATTCACTCGCACACACACTCGCACACACACTCGTTGTCACAATATTTCAATAATTTTTCTGTTCATTTGTTGTTTTTCTTCTTGTATTGTCTGTCGGCTGCTATTTTTACAACATTGAATGGGCCAAACAATCATCCTTATGACCACAAAGTTCATCGAGCAACAAGGGGCAAGGGGCAAGGGGCAAGGGGCAAGGAGCAATGTGCGACAGGCAATTGGACCCAATTAGCCCAAGCCGAGCATGAAAAATTGTTAATTGATTTCCATTTGAAACCTGCTAAGGCAGTTAGCAAAAAAATCATATCAAAATTGCAGTTTTGCAAATTTACATTTTTGAGAACTGAGAAAAAACTCATTCAGCAAAATGCACAGATTTCAGTTGCATATTTAAATATTTGTGTCCGTCCGTCCGTCCGAGTTGTCTGCGATTGTGCGATTGCAATCTCAATGACCTGTTTTGTTGTTGTTGTTGTTGTTGTTGTATAAACTATAACTCTTGGCCAATTTGTCATTGGGCAATGGGTGATTAAAATGCTAACGGTGTGTGCTTCTATTAATTATATAGTCAACTGTTCAATTGTCAATTTAATTTAATGTGTAATGCATATGATTAACAAAATGAGAAACTATTGCAACAAAAAAAAAAAATCTAATTAAAAATAAATGGGCAAGTTGTCGCCATATCTGGCCATATCTAGCCATATTAGCCGTTGGCTGTTGGCTGTTGCCTGTTGGCTGGTGGCTGTTGGCTGGTGGCTGTTGGCTGTTATCGGTTTAGCAAGTGGTTTCTAGGCCATGTGCACATTTTAAATGCGTCTTAAACTTGTCAAATCTTCACACTTTTTCAATTATTTGGCACGTTTGTTAATTAAACTTCAGCAACGTCAACGTCAGTCAGTCACTCAGTGCAGTCAGAGAGTCGCCGGAGTCAGTAGCTGGAATTGTACACATCAACATCAACAACATCATCAGGCAGTGGCAACAGCAACAGCAACAACAGCAACAACAGCAGCAGCAACAACACCAGTTGCAAGGTTGCATTTTCACCAATGCAATGAAAAAATAAATATAATTTTATGCGAAAATTGCAAATTTAAATGTCAAAATGGATTTACGTAGAAATGGCACATGGTCTAAAACTGGCTACCAATTCCAGTCTCCCTCTCTCTCTCTCTCTCTCTCTATGTCTCTCTCTCCCTCTCTCTGTCTATCTGTCTGTGTGTCTGTCTGTCTTCCTTTCTCTCTGTATGTCTCACTCTCTTTCCCGTTTCCAGTTGCCAAGTTGCCAGCACATTGCAATGTGGCAGCTTGGGACGTGCCACCTCAGCCGCCTCGCATTCTTTGTTGCGTTTATTAAGTTGCATTATTTTCGACAGACAGCTTATTATGCTAGGCTAGTCTTAGTCTTAGTCTCAGTCTCAGTCTCCGACTCCGACTCAGTCTCAGTCTACGTCCCCGACTCCAACTCCGACTCCGTCTCCGACTCCAATTCCGTCTCCGACTCTGTCTAAGTCTCCGTCTGACTACTTGTTTCCAGTCACAGTCCGCTCGTTGAGCGACTTGTTGTTGTTGCATATATATATATATATATATATATATATGTATATGTATATTCCAGTAGCAACACGCTATGTAAATGAGCCTGAGAAATATTTCTCAGGTCGGCCATAACGTTAGCGTTATTCACACTTTTTTTACACTGTGCTGCAAGCGAAACGCACAACTTGCGCCAGTTGCAACATCCACTGATGACAGCTTTTGTTCACCTCAACACACATTAGTTGAAACTTTCACACAGCTGTGTGCTTGTGGCCTGTGGCATTGTCGATATGATATCATAATGATTTCGAGTCGTGTGTTGCACACTGTAAAAAAAAAATTACACACGCCTGAACACATCAAGCGGTTACCGAGCTTGTTAAGGCAGCTAATAGCCGCAATTGCTGCAGCAACAACAACAACTGGACTACTTGCAACAACAACAATAACAACAACAACAACAACAACAACTGCTTATGACAAGTGAGCACTTTTGACAGCTGGTTGCACTCGCCTCTCGCTATCTATCTGCATATTCATATGCAACAGAGCTTAGAGCTTAAGTATCTCTGGTAATTTGCCGCTGGATTTGGCCGAATGTTGCACAATAAACTTGGCTGTCAGGTCTGTTTTTGGTCTTTGCTAATAGAACGGTATACATTCGCAATCGTGCTATCAACTCTAACAACAACAACAACAACAAGTCGATTCGCATCTTATTTTAGCCAGACTTTGAACTTGGCTCCATTTGATGTGGCTCATCTTTCGCTTTCTAAACACACATATTCAAGTCTCAAGTGGAAGAAGTCAATCAGCAATCGTCTCCATCGTCTCCATTTGAATGCAACAACATTTTTGTATTTGTTGTACAACATTTGAATGGCCAACAAGTCATTAATCAAATAAATGCAAAATATATTAATTGATCAGCTTTGAAACTGTCGAAGAGCAGTTTTTGGCATCGACAAAATACGCACCAAAAAAAATATTCCCATGGCACAAATTAACAGTAGCCAGAGCCAAAATTTGGTTACACACTTTCCCAGGGTACCATCAGAAAAGAAAAAAAACCACAAAAAACAACAAAAAGAAGAAGAGACAGCAGCAGCGGCAGAAGAAGAAGAAGAGGAGCAGTCCAAATCCATAATATGATCTTCTTGGGCTACCGTTTCTCGACAGTTGTCCAGCGATCTTAAAGTGCGGGTCAAATTGTCCAGTGCTCAATTATCAGTTAGTCATTTAGTCAGTCACTCAGTCAGTCAGTCACTCACTCAGTCAGTCAGTCAGTCAGTCAGTCAATCAGTTGGAAGATTCGGTAGCGTTCGATTTGTTTATTTTCCTAAGGCTGTTTACTTTCGGGCCAGTTGTAGTTTGAAAATATTATTTTGACCGTAATTACGAGCAAGGGGCAGGAGGGAAAATGTGTGCGACTCTACATAACAAGAATCATAAGCCAAACACACACACACACACACACACCAAATAGCGACGGCATCAGAAGGATAGGAGTCCAAATTCGAAAACTATAAAAAAAAGATGGAACCGAAAAAAAAAAAATAGAAATCAAAAACGAAACCAAGTCAGCAAATGCCCGGAAACTGAAAGTGAAAATGCAGAAAATGAGGAGTGAATTTTTTTTTTCTTCTTTTTTTTTTTGTTTTATGAAAGTGCGTGTACGTGATATATGTCGAGCCGGAATGATTTTGTGGCAGAGAGTCCCCAGTTTTCGAGTCCCCGAAGCGCAATCACAAAAGCCAGCGGGGCCTTTGCCTCTTTTATTTTATTTTATTTTATTTTTTGCCATGATTTTTCATAATCAGCAGCGACGAATGACAACAAAATCACGTAGCTCTCAATTTTGTTTTGTTATTTCTATTTTTTTGTGTTTTTTTGTATGTGCCACATTTGGCAATAAACAATTGAGCCAGAAACAGATACAGATACACAGATACACAAATACATATATATATATATATATATAGCTCTTTCGGAGGTGTCTAGTTAAACATTGAGATTTATTGTGGTAAATCACGAGTTATGGTTTCAATTTCTAGCATATATTTAAAAGTTATTACATAATAAAACATACATACTATTTATTTAGTAAGTTACGTCTCAGATTTGGCAGCGTTACTTAGGATCTGTTATCCGTAAGATTACCCAACTCGATAATCACGCCAACGGGTACCGCCTGGTCTTCTAGACTTCTTTTGGGCTACTTTTGCGGTTCGAAGATGTTTGATCTGTGCTTAGCCGCTGGATTAGCTCCGACACTCACTAAAAGGACCAAAATGGGATGTGCATAGTTGAGGTAGGAACACACACACACGCACACGTACACACACACACACACACACGCACACACATGAGCATTAAGCACTTTGCATTAGGCACTGGGTATTGGGCATTGGGCACTGGGCATGATGAGACAATGGGTTGGGTATTAAGATTAGGCGCAGACACAACTCAACCTTAACCTCAAACTGAATTCTGGCTTAATACTCATATATGCCCTGCCTGGCGACCAGTTCAAAACTCTTTTGTCCAACTTCAATTTTTTTTTTGTTTTTAAATTTTTGGTTGTTTCGTGCGAACAAAAATTAGCACTAACAGAAAACGAACTGTGTGGAAATGAGACAGAGAATTGGGACAGAGACAGGGACAGAGACAGGGACAGGGACAGGGACGGGGACAGGGACAGGCAGTAGGGAAGTGAGAGGCAGTGAAATTGTGGGATTAGCACGGACACCTCGGCGGTCTTTCATTGTTCTGAAATTGGCAAATGCAGCTAGGCTATTTGTCACATATCCACTATATATATATATATATATATATATATGTATATGCATCTACCCGAAAAATCAATCCACACACTAAGTAGCCTGCAATGGGAACAACAAATTTGTTTTGTTTTGTCATGTCGTTTTCATGGCTCACTGCATCCAAATGCATCCAGTGAAACGCAAGCGAAATGGAAACCGGCAAAGCCAAAAACCAAAGCCGCAAATTCATCGCAACATCCACTCGAGCCAGAGAACACCCGAATCCCTCAATATACATGTAGTGAGATACCAAAAAATCCCGAAACCGAAACAGAAACAGAAACCGAAACCGAAACCCGTCTCCTTCTCCGTCTCCTTCTCCGGAGACCACAAATTACATGCTCACGCGCACACTCAAATTAATAACACATCTGGCTCAAATTGATATTGAGGCAGAGGCACAGGCCAGCCGATTGACCAATCTGGCAACGCGACTCATGCCGCATGCCCCAGGAGTATCAGCGGGCCATTCAAATTGTTTCAAGTAGTTTTCTTCGTTTCGAAAATAGAACAATCAATATGGAGAATCTGTTGAAAAGATACAAATTTACTTAAAAATAAAATATAAATATATAAAATAAAAACTGCAACAAAATCTTATTTAATTTATAGTAAATATTAAATAAACTTTTACGAAAATACATAAATAGAAAATAAAAACTCTTGCATGCAAATCCATTTAACTTAATTTAATAAATAAAAAAAAAAAATACTAAAAAAGATTTGAAAATAATTAATTTTATAATCAACTTTTTAGCAATTTTCTATTTTATATTCTGAATTAATAATATGCAGTAAATAAATAAATAAAACTCAACAACAAACCGATTTAACACCAATAGGGTTTTTTGCAACGCAGTTTCTGGGAAACTGTTGCTGTTGCACAAGTGAACCGCAAGTGAATTACAAAGTTGCAACCACATTTAACTAATTCGCATAATTCTTTGGAATTTGCCAGTGAGCACTTCAAAGGAATTTACGCTTTTTATAATGTGTAATTATACAGAAAATAATTAACTGAATTTACATTAGAAAAAAACTCATTTAAGTTGGTCCGACCACAAGTGCTTGGATGGTGCATGAAGTGCATAACTGTATTTAAAGATGTGGCACGTTGAAAGCGTTTTGCTTTTGAAAGCATTAAAGTTAAAAAAAAAAAAACAAATAAATAAATAAATAAATTATTAATCCTTGCAGATAACGAACGAGGAGCAACAAGTGTTGTTGATTGAAAACAACGGAGAGGTGACTGCAACGTCCACAGATCCGCAGATCCAGATCCGGACAGAGAGGAGGACGAGCACTCAGTGGGAGACAGAGCGCGATAGCTCTGCAGTAAGTCAGACAGCTCAGATAGAGCGAGAGAGACAGACAGAGAGAGAGATTTGAAGGATCAGCCAAGGATATAAATAACAGCATCAACGTGGCGCTGCACTCAACAGAAGCCTTGATGGCGGCGGGCTTTCTCAAATCCGGTGATTTGGGCCCACATCCGCACAGCTATGGCGGTCCACATCCGCACCACTCGGTGCCGCATGGGCCGCTGCCGCCGGGCATGCCGATGCCATCGTTGGGTCCCTTCGGCCTGCCACACGGACTGGAGGCCGTTGGGTTCTCCCAAGGTATGTGGGGTAAATATCGTATTGCAATTTTGGTAAAAAACAAAAAACAAACAACAAAAAAAAAAACAACTAAAAAACACACGTAAGAATTGAGCGAAAACAATGTGCTGAAAGTTGAAATGTGGGGAAGCAACCACAAATCTCTCCAACTAACACTTCTACCCCCCCTCTCTTAAATTATAAATGATGATATATGGGGCATGGGGCATGGAGCAGGGGGCATGGGGCAGGGGCGCATGAGCAGACGCCGTTTTGCCTGATAACTCAATTTGCATGCGCAGGATGACGTTTGGGCCAATATTGGGGTAAACGTTACTCAAAATCGGGTATTCAGTATTCAGTATTCAGTATTCAGTATTGAGTGTGGGGCATGTCGATGTGGATGTGCAACCCAGTTGTCGCACAAAATGCTTTTCAATGCCGTTTCGCATCGATTGCATCATTATCAGTTGAATTGTCAAAATGAATAATGAGCTGAGGCTGAAGCTGAAGTCGAAGTCGAATCTCAGCTCTGGGAATCCATGAGTCGAGTGTTTGGGTTCCGGTTTTTTTTTTCTTCATCTTTTTTATTTTATTTAGTTTTTATTTTTATTTTATTTATTATTTTTTGTGTCTCATTTTGGTGACGCTGCAAATGACAAAAACCTGACAAAAATGCTACAAAATGCCAAAAAGCAAACCAACAAAAATGAAAGAAAAAAAAAAGAAAAAACTTTAAAGCCAACAAAAGATTTGCGGAGAAAAACGAAAAAAAAATTTATATTTTAAGCAGTCAGAAAGTCGAAAGAAAAATACACAATCGCATGTAATAAATTTTTTATTTATTTCAACTTGTAATAAGGCAGAATCTGACGATTGATGATATATATATATATATAGCTCATGTTATATAAGGCTTGTGCAACTGACAAAATGAAAATACAATAAGAGATTCTCAGAGTTAAAAAAAAGTTGAAAAAAAAATACACTCAATTGAAATGAAGTTTATTTATTTATGTTCTCCTTTTGTCAAGAATTAATATTAACAATAGCTGGGATTTTTGCTAAGAAATTCAGAAAATCGGAACGCTTAGCTATAAAAAATAATTACAAATTAAAAAACATGTAAAAAAGATGTGAAAAATCAGCTTTGATTGAAATTCGACATCAACTTTTAGTTGAGAGCTGACCAAATATTGACTCATTAGCAGCTGAAACTTGGATATCATTTCAGATCAGCCTTGGTCTTTTTACTATTCAGGTATGTATATATATGCTGAGAGTCAGAGTTTTGAGCTTCAATCAATTCCAGAAACAGAAAAAACAAACTAAAAAACAACAACAAAAAACTGATAAATAACCAATGGGCGCAGTTAATTTTCCAAGGTTTTTCGGCATTCAAAAATAACATAAAAATAAAAAAAAAAAAAATAACAGATTTTGTTATTGTTGTTGTTGTGCGCAAACTACAAATTGCAATTAATTTTGTTTTAAACCAGCAACAACAACAAAAACAACAACCACATTTGCTATGGCGACCATTTTGAAAGCGACAAAATAAAAATGAAAATAAACTAAAAGCAACAACGAAAAGCGGCAGCTGCAAAGGCACAGACAGAGACAGAGTTAGGGGCAGAGACACAAGCAGAGGCAGAGGCAGAGGCAGTGGCAGAGGTAGGAGGGTGAGGCAGTGCCAGTGGCAGTGGCAGTGGCAAAGGCGATACGCGAGCCAAGTAAAGTTAAGTTTTTATTCAATTTATAAATTCATGACCAAAATGACTAACTCATTAATTTTTGATAGAGCCAAAGACTTCACACGTGCGCCAGACAGAGATGCACATACATCTACTTCAGACACAGGGTGGCTGGATAGCAGGGTGGAGGGTGGAGGATGGGGGGAGTTTGAATTGAAAAGGCATTTTGTCATGCCCTGGCCAAAAAGGGGTGCTCTCTCGCTGAATATTTGGGACAGCAGCAGCGACAGACACGCACCGACAAACGGCTGCCCGGCAAAAACAAACAATGCCACGGCTTAGCACACACACACACACACATACAGTTGCTTTTATATACATGTCTGTGTGTGTGTGCGTGTGTGTGTGAGTACATTATATATACACATACATATAGAAGAAATTTTTGGGTTTGCCGCCGCTGCTGTGCGGGGTTGGTTCAAAACAGAGAACGCTTTTAGGGGTGGAATTTTTTATAGGGGTTGCTAAGAATAACGGTTTGCCTGTTGGTACAAATAAAAAGCCCAAAAACACTGGGAAAAGTATGACAAGAAAAATAACACACACACACACCAAATTCCGATTCGGCACGTTAATTAAAGTTTCAATTTGCCCAGGATGCGTATGCGCAATATATAAAAGTATATATATAAGTATATATATATATATATATATATTTATATATATATATTTGAGAGCAGCAACTTTCAGCACATTTGGTTAGGCACTCGACTATCTATGAAAATGGAAGCTAATATTTTTTTTCTTTTTTAAACACATTTTCACAGGCGTCAACACGAGAAAACAGCGTCGGGAGAGGACAACTTTCACACGGGCCCAGCTCGATGTTCTGGAGGCACTGTTTGGCAAGACCCGTTACCCGGACATATTCATGCGCGAGGAGGTCGCACTAAAGATAAATCTGCCCGAATCCAGAGTACAGGTTAGTCATACAAATCCTATCTAAACTTTGCCATCAGAATACAAATCATAATTTGTTAACAGAGTTCGGAAAAGTCTGTTAATAACGGAAAAGGTTTTTTTTGTTAACTAATATTATTCATTATCATATATATATATATATATATATAGTATTCATTATCATAATAATAGTCAATTCAAATTATATATATGTATATACATATATATACAAATTTTTGAAGGTGTTCAACTTTTATTTCCACATAACTGACTGCGGAATGATGATGAGTGAATGATTTCGGAAATATTATGAAAATATTAATTTTTTTTCAATGAAAAATTTACCGCTAATATTAAATAGAAGCAATTTAAAATTTTGGCAACATTTTCTTTTTTTAGAAAGGAATTAAATTAGATAGAAAATTAATATCACTGCTTAGCTTTTTGTTAACTCAACTTATGTGAAGTTATTTCAGTTTCAGTTTCTTCTTAACCATTTGAGATGAGTTTAAGTAAGCTGAATTTCCTTTCAGCTGTTAAATAAGTAAATATTTATTTAAATAAAGTCAATTCTTGACCTGTTGACTGCTAACTCGACACCTGCTCTGAGAATCTCTTTGTAGAAATTGACTTCAATTCCAAATGGCTCAACGCCTTGGAAAGTGTGTTAATGTGTGTGTGTGTGTGTGTGTGTGTGTAAAAAGGAAAAGCTCCCCTTTAGCCACATGTGTGTTTACTTGGTTTAAGTCGTGTTTGCATTGGGTGAAGTCTCAGTGGCAATTGTTTAATTAAGCATATGTCGAGCCAAAAGACGCCCTCGAAAATCAAAGTTGCCAAATCCATAAAACAAACAAATTACGAACAGCCAACAGATTGCCTAACTCCAAATACGTTGCTTGTGTGTGTGGGCGTGGCATATATATATATACATATATATATATATATATGTATATACATATTCATGAATTTTCCACAAGAAAATCGCTACGCAAATAGAATTTGAAAATGTTCCTTGCCGAGAGACAGACACAGAAAAACAGAGCAAAACAATTGCTTGGCATATTTTAAATGACAAATTGTGCCCCGAAATGTTGCAAGCAGAACGATGAGTGTCGACTTTTTTATATTTGCACAAGGCATTTGCTGCGAATCATTCAGAGGGTTGGACAAACAGGACACAGGACACAGGACATTGTAACAGGAAGCAGTGGCAAGGACACGCACACACACACACACACACACACACACACACCAAGTTACAATTGCGTTTATTTGAGTTTACTTTCCGCATTAGCTGCGCATAATTTGCGCTAATTTTTTTTCTTTTTTTTTTCTTTTCCCCGTCGCACAAATGTGGCAGCAACAGCCACTGTGACAACTTAATTTGTGCCAGAAGCAGATCTGTTGGACTAGGTGCAAGGATGCAGCATCTCTGCTTGTTTACTTAGGTGCCACTCCCCTCCTGCCACTCCCCTCTGCCTATGCCCCTTCCCTCTCCCTCTCTTGTTGTGTGTTGACAGCCGAACGTATCCTAAGTAAATAATTCGCTAGCGCCGTCGGCCAAACTGCCAAATGGCCAAAAAAGAAAAACAAATGAAGCAAAATTCGACAATAGCTGGAAATTTGAGTTAAGGTTTCTCAGTTCTCAGTTTTTGGGAAATTATTGGACGATTGTCACCTAATGTCAAAAGCAAACACAGCCGCATGTTTCATGATCAATTGTTGACATGTTCATTGATTTGTTTGCATTTGTCTTTGCCTTTGCCTTGGCGTGTAATTTAAGGACCTAAAGACCCAAGGACGACGTGCCCTGACAGCATTACAAGCTGGCTCCGCTCTGCGGTCCGCAGTCCGCAGTCCGGCTGTGTTCGGCTCGGTTCGGTTTGGTTTGGTTCTGTCTGTTCCGGTCGTTGGCCCATTTGGGAAGCCCCTGCAGTGGCCGGGCAAGTGAAAAACGACACGTAACACGTAACAGCCAGGAGTGCAGGCAGAACACTCCAGGACACACAACACTGCAGGACACACACAACACACGCAACAACACAACAAATGCTGCAATGGATACTTTGCTTAAAGCACACTTTCTGTGCCCATTTCTGGCCCTGGTCCGTTTGCTGTTTAGTTTTTTACACAATTGATTTTCTTAATGCCAGCCACTGGGAAAAGCGTGCATTGACAATTGTATAGATTTTCCACAAAAGCACTATACACACACCCGCACACACACACACACACACACACACACACACACACAGCGATGTTCTTCGTTGCACCTTCGTTTTGTTACTTTTGTTGCAGTCGCAGTTCGGTTTGCACTGTGGCAACAAAAATGTTTAATTCATATTTTTATTTGCATTTTTTTTTAAGTGTCTCTAAAATAACAATGTGAATTTTTGCTCAACAGTTTAAAAATAAAAAAAAAATTAAAAAAAAATAAGTTAATTATTATTTTTAATTCTAACTTTTTTACTTACTTTCATCTTCTGATTTTCGCTAATCACAGATTTAAAAAATGCTATCATTTTGTCACATTTTGCTCCACTGTTACGTGTGTGTGTGTGTGTGTGTGTGTAAGGCAACACCTACAAACAAAACTGTGGCGCATATTGAATTACAGTGGCAGCTAGAAAAGTGCCGTAAAAAGCCCCCCTCAAAAAAAAAAAACAAAAAAACAACAAGCGAATAGTCGAAACGCATAATGTGGCAACAAGAACAGCAAACAGAAACAACAGTCGTCGACATGAAAATCGAGTGTTGCATGCAACTGTCTGGTGGAAGCCCAAGGAAGCCAAGCAACTCAATTAGTAGGCAACGCAAGGCAGGCCGCAAGGCAAAGCGCGAGGCGCACAAAACTAGTTGGCAAGAGTGAGTGGCAGTGCCACTGGCAGTGGCAGTGGCAGAGGCAGTGGCAGAGGCAGAGGCAGAGGCAGATACGCCTCTAATTGACTCGCCCCCAAGGCTCCACCTACCACCGTCCTCTGTCTGTGCTGAGCAGCAGCAGCAGCAACAGCAGCAACCAGAAGCGGCCCACGTTGCACATAAATAATCATTTCTCACAAATGGCAAAAAAATTAACGACTCTGCGCCGCTTGCCCCGGGCAAATATTAATTGAATGATAGGCATCTTTATGTGGTACTTGCCACAGTAGTGTGTGTGTAGTGCAGTTCTAGGTAGGGGTGGTAACGTACAGTACGTTACGTTACGGTACGGCGAGGTACGGTACGGTACGGTACGGTACAGTACTAGTACAGTAACGTGCCACAGCGAGGCACAGAGAGAGAGAGAGAGAGGTGGGCGACTGCCAGCCTGATTGCAACCAATACAAATAACGTAATAATTTTACGCAGCTTATCTGCACCAGAACAGAGCAAACATTTACGCCCTAATGTTTTCATTCGTTGCTGCCACGACGAGGGGTGCCCACAGAGAGGGCTGCCATCGCAATCATAAATCACAAGCAGGAGCTTGCCTCATTTCTCCCTCCCTCCTCACCAGCACATCCTCCCTCTGGGGTATGTGCCTCAATTGTCACCTCCGTTTTCAGCTGTTCGATTTTTCGCCGTCGGGGGTTGAAGCAGCAGCCGACGGAGTTTCGCGGCTGCAACTACAACAAAAGGCAGCCATTTTAGTTGATCCAGGCACCTAGTTGCCGCTTGCAAAAGGAGTGACAATCAGCGTGTGTGTGTGAGGGAGAGAGAGGAAAAAAAAAGAGGAAAAAAATGTTGCCCGATCCCAGGCGTAACTCGTAACTCGTAACTCTTTGCTAGGCATTTTCACATTTTCCCCCTTTCTATTCTTTTTTTTCCATTTTTTTTTGTGTGTCGCTAGTTGTTGTTGTTGTTGTTGGCTCTTATAAAAGGATTTGTCTCGTTGTCACTGCCGTTGCCGCATGATAGCGCAATGCAGCGGGCACAGGATATGCCACAGGACGACTAAAAACTTTGTTATGTGCTCGAGTGTGCGTGTGTGTGTGTGCGAGTGTGTGTGTGTGTGTATGTGTGTGCGTAACGCGCACAGCTGTTTTATAAAATTAATTTTCCCATTGCGGATTAACATTTTCAGTCGCTTTTCACTCCTCACAGAGTCCACATAATACATAATACTCGTATTCCTTTTTAGATCTGCATCCAAAGGTTAAACAACAACAACAACAATAAAATGAAAACTGAATTGAATTTTATAAATGCGCATTGATTTATTTATTATGCAAAGTCGTGCATAATTTCCCATTTTCTTAATGCACCACATTTTTCCACTTACACAACTCAAAATTGAGTTTTCAATTGTGAAATGCAATTTGAAAAACTTAAACCCAAAAATCATATTTAATCTGTAAAAGTTTTTCATTTCAAATAAATATCACTTTTCTCAAATTTTAAATTGGCTAAAACTACGTCAACCAATCTCATAAACTGATCTGCAGTTTTTTTTTCTTTTTGGCCAAATCTCTTGTGTTATCCACTTGAACAAGTATCAATTGCTTCTTTCGTCGTGGCTTCCGTTTCCATATTGGATTCACTGAAATCAACATCAATGAAAATCAAGCTATTGAAACCCTCTTCATTATGAATAATGAAAATGAAAATGGGCGGGGGGGATGGGGGGGAGTAAATTGCTTTGATGTTAGCCAAAGTTCATTAGAGCCACAATTGAATCTTTTTGGGAATTTTAAAATGATTTTTTGCATTTCTCATCTAGATTTTTATGCGAAAGCTTGCAAAAATTCCCAGGCTTATGAAATTTGTGCAGCTCATTAAACGATTTCAAACGAATAAGAAAATATATGTATATATATATATATATATATATATATTTCTTTTTTTCACGTCAAAGTCAAAACACAAAGCAGATTTTTCAAAATGCAAAATTAAATTAGAAATTGAAATTGAGTTTTAAGCAGCGACTTCCCAGCGTGCGTCAAGCGGAAAACTGACAGAGTGAGAGAGAGAGACATAGAGATAAAGAGAGAGAAGGAGAGGGGGAGAGTGGTTGGGTGGTGGAGTGGGCGTTTTGTGTGGTGCTGACAAATAATGAAATTTGATACGCCTTGTTTAATGCTCTTTTTTCGTCAAGTGCGTAGCTGCGGCACGCCCCTTCAAGCAAAATCACCGCTCAAACCTCCCACCCGCCCACACTCTGCCCCTCACCGTCCGTCTCCAGGCCATGCCATGTTGCGTTACGACTGCAATGAAACGCTCGAGTGGCCACAGCCGCCGCGTGGCAAGTGTTAACTTTGGGAAATATGCCATCAAGTTCTTTAGCTGGGGGTGGTGCGGGTGCCATCAATTGTATGGGTGGTGTTGCGCGGGGGTGGGGGAGGATGGAGGGGTGGGAGGGGGGTTGTGCGGTGGTTATGTCGGTACGGTAATAAATTCTGCTGTTTACCAAAGCACAAGCCATTAGCAAGCAACACCAACCCCAAATAACAAATCACTGAAACAACATTTCGCTTGCGTTGCGGTGTGTGGCACGAAGAGAGGGGCAAGGAATGGACCGGGGCGGAGCGGGGCGGAGCGGAGCGGAGTGGGTGGTTTTGATCCTGTAAGGGAGTTGTGGAGTTCTGGGTACTCGGGGCTGTGATGCCTGCACTTAGCGGATTGTTTGCAGCCCCTTAAGCATAACAAACAAGGCTAAGTGAATTCCTTGCGCTCGAATGTGCCGCTTTATGGGCTGTTTATTGTTGTCTTCAGGCAACAGCCGGGAGGCAGGAGGCAAGAACGGAAACGGGGGGGGGCGTACAAACATAATCGAGTCAATTTTCGGACTCTCGACCGTCGACCGTCGGCTGTTGATGTAACTTTTCTTTTTAGAGGCCGGCGGCGGCGGCGGCGGGAAGCGCGTGACTTTTTGCACTTGTTGTTTTGAGTTGTAAGTTGCGAGTTGTAAGTTGCGAGTTGCGAGTTGTGCCCCTTGGCAGCAGCAGCTCATATAATTTATTCATTGCCAGTCCACAAAACTAATTGATGTGGGAAAATTGCAGCCGTTGGCAGGCACACACACACACACACACAGAGACCGCACACACACTTGACTAAGCAAATACTTGTCGCTTTGCACGTGACAACTAAATTGAGTTATCGATTTTTATCGCCATTATAAAATCCAATAAAAATTAAATTCTAACTATAAATTTGTGTATGTTTTGTTTTTTTTTTTTGTCTGTTGCAGGTGTGGTTCAAGAATCGACGGGCCAAGTGCCGCCAGCAGTTGCAGCAGCAACAGCAATCGAACAGTTTGAGCAGCTCCAAAAATAGTAGCGGTGGCAGCGGCAGTTGCAGCAACTCCGCCAATGGTGGCCGCAACAACAACAACAATAGCAGCAACAACAACAACAGCAGCAGCAACAACAACAGTTCAAACAGCAGCAATAACAACAACAACAACAGCGCCAACAAATCCAGCCAGAAACAGAGCGGATCCGGCCAAAGCAGCTCGAGCAACGCGAGCGGCAACGCGAGCAGCTCAGCAGCAGCCGCTGTCAGCGCTGCGGCCGTTGCGGCGGCGCAGTCCATCAAGTCACATCACAGTTCCTTCCTCAATGCTGGCGCCAACAGTAACAACAACAACAACAACAACAACTCAGCGCCCACCAGCAGCAGCGGCGGCGGCGGCAGCCACAACAGCGGTCCGGGCAATTCACATTCGCACATCTCCGCAGCTGCCGCGGCGGCTGCTCTGAATGTGACGGCAGCGCATCAGAACTCATCGCCGCTGCTGCCGACGCCGGCGACGTCGGTCAGTCCGGTGAGCATTGTGTGCAAGAAGGAGCATCTCGGCGGCGGCTATGGCAATGTGGGCGGCAACAATGGCGCCGGCGTTGGCATCGGCGTTGGAGGCGGTGTGGGCGGCGGTGTTGGCGTCGGCGGCGGCGGTGGCAATGGCGTCGGCGTTGGCGTCTCTGGTGATGCACTGCGTTCGCCGTACGATACGTTAAAGGATGGTGGCGGCGATATTGGGGCTGGTGCACATCATCATCACAGCATCTATGGAACGGCGGCGGGCAGCAATCCGCGCCTGCTGCAGCCGGGCGGCAATATAACGCCAATGGATAGCAGCAGCAGCATTACGACACCCTCTCCGCCAATTACGCCAATGTCGCCACAATCGGCGGCAGCAGCGGCGCATGCCGCACAGTCAGCGCAATCGGCATCGGCTCACCACTCGGCGCACTCCGCATACATGTCCAATCACGACTCGTACAACTTCTGGCACAATCAGTACCAGCAGTATCCCAACAACTATGCCCAGGCGCCCAGCTACTACTCACAGATGGAGTACTTTAGCAATCAGAACCAGGTCAACTATAATATGGGCCATTCCGGTTATACGGCATCCAATTTTGGTCTGTCGCCGTCGCCATCGTTTACGGGAACCGTCTCGGCGCAGGCGTTCTCGCAGAACAGTTTGGATTACATGTCGCCGCAGGATAAGTATGCGAATATGGTGTAGAATCTGCTGTTCCAGTACTGCAGCAGCTCCGGCGGCAGTGGCGGCAGCAGCGCCAGCAGCGGACGCTCGCCACAGCCACAGCCACAGTTGCAACAACAGCCGCAGTTGCAGCTGCAGTCGCCTGCGCAGCAATACCATCAGCAGCAGCAGCAGCAGGAACACCAACAACAACAACAACAACAACAGCAACAACACCAGCAACACCAACAACAACAACAACACCAGCAACATCTACAGCACCAGCAGCATCAGGATCAGGATCATCAGCAGGAGGATATGGCTGAGGTGCATGGACATGATCATGTCGCCTATGGCTAATTGTGATTCCTCATCACGTACATATCTGTCTCCCCTTGCACACACCCCTCTCTCTATCTCTCTCTAACTTACTCTCTTCCTCTCACTCTCTCTTTCTCTGTCTCTATCTTACCCTTTCCCAATCTCTTTCTCTGTCTCTCAAAGAACGGGCGCTGCATTCTCTCATATATGTATGTATGTATTTATGTGAAAGACAAACTTTAAAATAATACATATATATATATATATCCATATATATATATATATATATTTATATATATAGAAATACATTTTTTTTTTACATTTTTTTTTGCTAGCTAATAATTTTTTTTTTACATTTATGCATTAATAGATTGCTATGTGTGTGTATTAAATTAGAGCACGCAATACACAAAAAACAACAACACATATATGTAGATGTGTATATATATATATATATAAGATATGCATATATATACAAAAATATATGTGCATATGTGTGTATACTATATATGTACATAGTAGGTATGTATATAGTATAACTTAAGCCGCCAGGATCAACGAAGAAAATGAGTGATAAACTAAGAAATTAAACATAAAACAAACCCCGACACATTTGTTAAAACTCGTAACTAAATCTAAGTGAGCAAAATTTAAAAAAATCAAAAAAAAAATAAATAAATAAATAAAAATAAAAAAAATATATATATAAATATATATATATAATAAAATAATACAAATGAATAAGAAGGAAAAACAAATGCAATATACAGACCATCTCTTGGCAGGATGGGCAAGGGCGGGATGTGTGGGCGGGGCATAGTTCTGATAATACATATTTACATACATATATAGCTGCTGGCTTTCATTAGGTGGGGCGATTTTTTAAGTTACCTTCACTTCTTCGGTTTTGTACAAAGGTTCGATTCTATTTTTTGGCAGCTCTTTAGTTTTGTTAACACAATATTTATTTTGTATCAAAGTTTCTCAGAACGCCCCACAAAGCCAGTGTTTCATATCATATATAAACAAAAAAACTAAAAAAAAAAAATAAAAACATAAAAAAAAAACTAAACAAGTTTTAATATACATAAAACGAATTCACAGTTCTTAAAGCAAGCAACATTTTTTAGCTAACAAAAACGTAAAAAAAAACTAAAAATAAAAACAAAAAATATATATTGAAATGAATTTCATTGTGACATCAAGTTTAAAAGTTCAAAGCATTATTTTGTCGGCTTTATATAACACACATATTTATATAAATATATATATATATATATATAAATATATGTATAAATATATATATGTATGAATAAATATTATTATAAAGAAAGCAAAAACAAAATGCAAACCTTATAAATGAATTCACATTTCAGACTTTCAAAGCAAAGCAAAAGTATTAGAAATTAAGAAACTAAATCGGAATAAATCAACGGTCACTATATAATATACACTTATATAGCGAATTTTATTGCAAATAAATATATATATATATATATATATATACGTATATACATGTACATATATGCATATATGTATATTTATATACATATACATATAGTATTTATAAAGAACAAGAAAATCATGCCACAATCCAAAACGAAGCAAAACGCAAAAAAATTATTTATAATGAATATAATTTTAAACATGTACAAAACTAAAAAACAAAAAATAAACTAAAAGTCGGAAATCTTTTGAAAATACAAAAAAAAACAACAAAAACAAAAATCTAAGTATATAAGAAGTTTACGTATATATATGTATATCTATTTATATATATATATATATATATATATATATATTTGTATACATATAAATATGTGTATATATATATATATATTTATATACATATATACATATGTGTGTGTGTATATATGTTCATCGTAAAGTATGCTAACAAAAAAAATCGTTTATATATATTAAATATGAATAATTGAAAACAGTTTCTAATGTTAAAATACACACACACACACACATCCACACATACAAACAAATAAATACATACAAACATATGATTAGTTCAATGTGCGTGAAGAAGAAGAGATATTTTTTTTTTAATTTAATTTTTTTGTTTAGTTTTAAGTTCAATTTAATTGTATTCTAAGCGTATCCATTTTGTTTGAAAAACACACACTCACATAACCAAACACACAAAAACACACACACACACACATGCATACTCATACACATACACACACAAAACACAAACACACACACACACACACACACACATGAACGATATTACGCTATACATTGAAACAAAAGAAACATTTAGAAACTAACTAGAAATAAGTGCATTTTTTTGGGCATAAATTTTAAGAGAAGACGAAATATGAAAAAAAAACAAAACAAGAATCAAGAAAAATAAGTTGATGATATTTAAGCGAGTATAACTATATATATATATATGCTACATATATATGTATGTATATGCATACATATATACTACATATATAAATACATACATATATATATATACATAAATATATATATATATATATATAAATATATTTATATATATACACACATATATATATATATATATATATATGTATCTGTATATATATGTATATATATATATGAGCAAACTGGTTAATTCTTTTTTTTAATTATAAACTAAAATAATTGTAAAAAGTTCACAAAAATATGATCAGATGAATAATATATATATAAAAACAACATACGATTCTTTTTTATTCAGTGACTTAAATAAAAACAAACATTTTGAGCAAACGGTGAATGGGTTCTACTTTTGGGTTCTAGTTTTTGTCCTAGTTTCTGGAATATCGCCGACGAATACTCTGATATATATCCGAATCGGAGACTTCTTCGATTATTCAATTTTCTGTTTACCAAACAGCCATTTCTCAACATTTCAAAGATATGTAGTTCGAACATTTTTCTCGAAAAAATATACATTTTAAAATCAGCAACTTGATTTGTGATTTAAATTAATTTAATTGAAGATTATAGTTAATATAAATACTGGGCTAGAAAGTTTTGCAGGTATTGTTAAATATTTTATTATTCATATTATTATTTTTATTTCTAGCTTCATTTGACAAAGGAACATTCCGTGTGAAATCAAACTCATTTAAATAGATTAATTGGATTCCTCAACTCTTGAATTATCTCCTAAACTATATTTAACAAGACTGGCCAGCAAATCATAATTAAAGTATCCGCATTCGATGAGAAAAGTCTTAAAAGTCGCATATTTATTTGAGTTATATTTTTTTATTTTTATTTTTTTTATTTTTATTTTTATTTTTTTATTTTTATCTTTATGATGTTCTGTCTAACAAATGCTGTCCATAAGAAGAGTATATATTTTTTTGGATTTATGTTTGATTCGCATATACAAAGACCATTTATGAGCACGAGTCGCCTTGGCTTGGGGCTTCTGGATGTGCTGCGGATCGCCACGTTGCCGTGCCCCATGCCCCTTGTGCCCTGCACCAGCGACTCCTCGACTGGGTAGGGCTGGGCTGGGCAGGAGAGGACGAAACGGGACGGGACGGGTGGGGAGGGTACGGAGCGGGGCGGGGCGGGGCGGGCGGTACGTCAGCGTGTCCGGCGGCCATCATCATCATAAACCATTAATTCAGCTCATAAAGAGTCGCAGTCAGAGTTGCCACGCCTCGCATCGAATATGTTATTTCCTCCGATTTGTTGTCATAAGTATGCCTGATTGTAGTTTTTTATTCTCTTCTTCTTCTTCTCTTCTCTTTTTTTTATATTTTTAATGAGCCTGGTCAGAGTGACTGTGTCTGCTGCTCTGTGTGTGTGTGTGTGTGTGTGTGTGTGTGTGTGTGTTTATATGTATTGTTAATCTCTGGCATTGTCTTGGCGCACACAAATTCCTTTGGCTTGCGAGTGTGTGTGTGTCTGTGTGTGTGTTAGTGTGTGTGTGTGTGTGTGAGTGTGTGTGTGTATGTAAGAGCTTTCATCTTTCTATTAATTATGATAATTAAAAACGAAAATTCATTTGCCATTTGCGGCTAATTGTCGCTCCCCGCTCCACGTTCTGTCCGCATGTGGCACGCGCCTCAAATCGACAGCAGCAATCGCAATGCGATTGTATTTACGTGTATCTCACAGATACAATTTGCCGCTCGTGCCTCTTTTTATTATCTAGCACGCGCCCACGTCTAACGAGACGAGGCGAGACAAGACGCGAAGAGACGCGACGCGACGCGACGCAAGGGGATGCAGCGGTGGCAAGCGGTGGCAAGCAGTGGCAAGCGGAGGCGAGTCAAGCAACTGGCAGCCAATCCATCAATGGGCGCGTGTTGCTTATAGAATTACCAACTAATTCGGTATTTATGAGGCTTCGTCGAGTGCATTGCGGCCTGGGACTGTCGCTGGTCCCCCCCTCCCCCCCTCCCCGGTCCCCTTTGCCCCTTTGCCCACGTCTCCAGCAATAGGAAACCTGCAAATTGAGATGCTAGCCCCGGCAGAAATTGTTTTTAATCTGCAACGGGCGACGACTTCGTTGCGCCTTTTAGCGGCACATAAACCCCACCAAAAAAAAAGAAAACACACTCAACACACACACTCAACACACACACACACAACACACACGGAAGCAGCCATCAAAGCAGAAACCGTTTTGAGTTTTCAGTTCCCAGGCACACGCCCTGCTCATTATTTAGAAATTTAGCTATTTGTGGGCGGCATCGCTGTAAGGGTATCATCCGATTGGGGCATATGCCACATAGACTGCAGCTGGCAGAGTCAAAAGGATAATCAAATAGTGCATCATAATCTCAGTTAGATATACATTGCCCACTTGGTCATTGAGCTAGTTGCTCATTAACTGATGCTGTTGGAATTCGTCCTTTTAGCAGGACGGACATTGGCATATTTTGTTGGATATCAATAATATATATAAATATATATATATAATACAATACAATACAGTAATATCAAATATACATATATATATACTATATATTTTAACCCTATTTAAACATATCAACACATTAAATAATTTTGTACATTTTGTGTTTTTATTTTTTTGTAGTTATTTTGAATTTTCTTTTATCATTTCAACATAGCTTCCTCTTTATTTATATATTTTGTATATTTTAACCCTATTTAATAATATATAAACACATTTAATATTTTAGCACATTTTTTGTTTATATTTTGTGTATTTATTTTTAACTCTCTTTTATCATTTTAACATAGTTTCTTAGTTTTCTTTTTCTATATTTATTTTCTAATTATTCCCATTTGAATTCTATTTTTTTTTTTTTAATTAAGAAAAAATATGCTGCTTTGCGCTATATTCACTAATTCAACAATTCTATTTTCAAATTTTTTTTTTTTTTTTAATTTGAAAGGGAAAAAGTTGTTTGTCGTTTTTTATTAAATATTTGAGACAAGAATTCATTTTTTATTCTCGATTTTAGTTTCTGAGTTTCTGTCTCAAGGTCAGAGCATTCCAAATTCGGCTATCGTTCGCTTTTCAACTTAGTTTGCCCTTGTTCTTATTGTTGTTGTTGTTGTTGCTGTTGTGGTTGTTGTTGTTGTTGTTGTTGTTGCTGCTGTCAGTGATGTTGCTGCTGGTGGTTGCCTGCTGTCGCTCGCCGATTTGACTGGCGACACGTGCGGATGTGGCTGCTGCTCCTGGTCCTGTTTCTGCAACTCCTCCTCCTCCTGCTGCTGTTGCTGTTGCTGTTGCTGCTGGTGCGCTCTGTTTTCTGATCAGATCGGTTTTCATCTTTCACGCTGGGCTGCCTTTTTGGCATTTTATTTATCAACTCAACTTAATTCTTGGCTTCAGCTAATGGACACCGCAGCAGCAGCAGCGGCAGCAGCAGCCGTGCTGCACTTTGCTGATAATGTGCGGCGTGTGTGTTTATTATGATTTCTAGCACACAACCTGCCCCCCCCTCTCCACACAAACAGTGTGGAGTGTTGTGGCCCGGGGCCACACTTTTGATGTTGACCGCCATTCGGTGGGGTTGAAGGTGGCGCTGGGAGGAGGGGGCAACTTATGCTAAACAGCGTCGCCAAACTAACAAGTGGTTTTTTGTTCAAAATTCAAAATTGATTAGTTGTCATTGTTTTAGCCATTGGGAAATTTCAAATTTGCCAAAAATAAAAATACAAAAATTCGAAAGAAAACACACATCAAGAGACATTTTGATTGGCATCAGCAGAAGAAGCCCTTTTGTCATTTTGCTAAGCGGCCAATTCAGTTATGACCTTTGTGCGGTTTGTCATTTAGCCTGATAAATTTGACATTCCGAACGCTACTTGGTGAAATCCAGAAGCAATTTGACCTACAACAAAAAGTTCGAATATATGAATAAATATGATTATTTGAATTATATGTGCAACATTTTCAAAATTGCTATTGATTTTTTAGTAGCAATTGTTGCAAGTCAAACTTGTCTTATTATGATCTTAAGTGCAGCATAAATCATAAACTGATCTATGTAAATAGTGTTAGCTTTTATATTAAGATATCACTTGGATTTTTCTTCTTCTTCTTTTTTGTCAGTTGATAAAGGCTAAAAGAAACACACACACACACACAAAACAACGGAAGAATAAGTGAACAAAGGTCCCTCAATAATTGTTGATTTGGTTTATTGTGTGTGATTTCAGTCTGCAAAGACGGGCAACAAAAGGCTCAGCTTAATTTGATTAATTAGTATAAAATTAAAATAATTTGATTAATTTGTATAAAAAATGCTTTGAAAAAAATGCCCAGTTAATCTATGTAGATGTGTGTGTGTGTGTGTGTGTGTTTATAACAAAATGAAGCATTCAATGTTTTGGAATGGTCGCGACAAGAATTATAATTTCGTAAATAATATATTTATATATAAATGTATATATATATATAAAGCGAAGATTTAAGATTGAAATATTTATTCTCTGATTTATTATCAACAACAACAACAACAACAACAAGGCGGGCATTATCGTTTTTTAAATACATATTTAAATGACTCGTCGATAAATGCGATA
Organism: Drosophila kambysellisi; assembly: GCA_035042185.1. Lineage (NCBI taxonomy): Eukaryota > Metazoa > Arthropoda > Insecta > Diptera > Drosophilidae > Drosophila > Drosophila kambysellisi. The sequence goes on along the minus strand of JAWNLS010000940.1, from coordinate 2,612,603 downwards.
AATAATGCAGTTATTTTCATTTTCTTCTTTTTCTGATTTTCTGATTTTCTGCATATTGTTTTTGGTTGTTTTTTATTTCTTTTTGCTTTTGTTGTTTTGGCTCTTTTGAGTCGTCGTCGTTGTTGTTTGCATTACATAAATTTCAGTATTTAACACACGCACAACAAAGCAAATGACTTGACAAGCGGACAGACGGACAGACGGACGAACGGACGGACAAAATTGAAAAAAAAAAAAAACAATAATAATAAAACCACATACGAAAGAAACAAAAAAATACGGAAAAACGGCAGCAAAAACTGTTCCCAGTGCTGCGTTCCACATGGATTCCATGGGTTCCACACAAAGCGAGCGTTCGTTGTACTCTCGCCTCGCCGTTTGCCATCTCGCTCGCACGAGCGCGGGGCGTTGCCAGCTACGGCGACGACGACGACAGCAGCGACGCCGACGTCGACGCAACCGTTAAATTGTCGCCATTGCAGTTGTTGTTGCGCCTCTGCTGAGCGTGCGTGCGAGCGAGACAAACACATGAGCCACTGCTGACGCCCATACAAATTTTGTCTTTGCGTTGCTTACATTAATGATGCGCCCCGCTCCCCTCCACAGGCATACCATTCACCTACCACACACACACACACACACACACACACACATACACCCAGACACACAAGCCCACACACACATACAGCACCCCCACCAGTCCACCCCTCTCGCCCGCTAACAGTGTTTTACCGTCCAAATTTTGCCTCGCACTTCAAAGTCACAATTTTCTTCAACAACTTTGTTGTTGTTACTGCTGCTTTTCCTGTGGATGGGTGGTTGAGTGGGTGGTTAGGTGGTTGGGTGGGTAGGCATGCCAAGGATATTTCTTTCTTTTTTCATTTCATTTCGTTTCTTTTTTTCTTTTACTTCTGCCTTTTCTTATTGCCACGAATTTTCCTTTGGCATGTGCACGATTTTTTTGCTTCTGTTTCCTTTGGCTTTTTTTCTGTACACTTTTTTTTGTGTTTTCTTTTTTTGTTGCTCGCTTTTCTTCATTTGCTGGCAATTTTTCTTTTCATTTACCCAACCAAGCAGTCAACGTCAATCAAGCCCCAGACCCAACCAATCCTGAACCCGCACCCCAAACCCAAACCCCTGCCAAAATCTCGCTCCTCTCTATGTATGTGTGCGTGTGCATTTGTGTGTGTGTGTGTGTGTGTGTGTGTGTACATAGACAATATAAGGTACCGTTACCCAACCAACCCCACAACCCAACCATAGCCTAAATATTATACATAAAAGTGCCAGCACTCGAGTGCCACAAGGGGCAAGAAGGGGAAAGGATGGAGAGACAGAGGTGGGGGTAGCACTGGATGGGGTTTGATTGGGTGTGGGTGTTTGGGTGTTTGTGTGTTCCTTGGCCAGCTAAGAGATAACGAACTAACTAACTAACAAGCCTTGATATGAATGGGCTGTATCTGTATCTGTATCTGTATCTGTATCTGTATCTGTATCTGTATCTGTATCTGTATCTGTATCTGTATCTGTATCTGTATCTGTATCTGTATCTGTATCTGTATCTCTATCTGTATCTGTATCTGTATCTGTATCTGTATCTGTATCTGTATCTGTATCTGTATCTGTATCTGTATCTGTATCTGTATCTGTATCTGTATCTGTATCTGTATCTGTATCTGTATCTGTATCTGTATCTGTATCTGTATCTGTATCTGTATCTGTATCTGTATCTGTATCTGTATCTGTATCTGTATCTGTATCTGTATCTGTATCTGTATCTGTATCTGTATCTGTATCTGTATCTGTATCTGTATCTGTATCTGTATCTGTATCTGTATCTGTATCTGTATCTGTATCTGTATCTGTATCTGTATCTGTATCTGTATCTGTATCTGTATCTGTATCTGTATCTGTATCTGTATCTGTATCTGTATCTGTATCTGTATCTGTATCTGTATCTGTATCTGTATCTGTATCTGTATCTGTATCTGTATCTGTATCTGTATCTGTATCTGTATCTGTATCTGTATCTGTATCTGTATCTGTATCTGTATCTGTATCTGTATCTGTATCTGTATCTGTATCTGTATCTGTATCTGTATCTGTATCTGTATCTGTATCTGTATCTGTATATGTATATGTATCTGTATCTGTATCTCTATCTGTATCTCTATCTGTATCTGTATCTGTATCTGTATCTGTATCTGTATCTGTATCTGTATCTGTATCTGTATCTGTATCTGTATCTATCAATATCTATATCTATAGATAAGATTATATTCCAAGATTTTTATGTGGCGATTATTGTGAGAGTTGCGATCCATTAAGAAGAAAAAATATAACCAAAGGGAAATTGTTTCGAATCCTTGGCTGCAACTCGTATTATTTCATCGAATATCTACATTATTTTGTCAGTTTGATTTGGGACCACGTGTTAGTATTCTAATGAGAGTTTCCACCTGGCTAGACATCTTCAAATAGAGGTCATATTTAAAGTGTAAATTCTAAAAATACCGCTCAAAGATTAGTGCTCGTACAGAGATGAACATGTTTTAAGCTATCGCAAATGTCAACAGGTTCGATCTTAGAGTATTTGCCAAAGTCAAAATGTAAATCGCATTCTAAGCTACTTACAGATACGCTTATTACAACAGCAACAACAGCAACAACAACAACAACAGCAACAACAACTGAACTCTGAGTAATTACATTAAAATTGTTGTTAACAAGAAAGACGACACCAAATCAACAAAATAAACAGTAAACGAGTAGTCTTTTTGTTGATGTTGTTGTTTATATTACACGATTGCTAAACTGTTGTTGTTTATTGTATTTATTTGCTGATATTGTTGTTGATTTAATTTTTGTAATTGGCTGATTAAAATAACAGGGCGAGGCGTCTCTGGACAACTCGGGGCAGCTGTCGGAGACCCTGTCCTCGATGGCTGCCTGTCATTATTAGCGTGTAGTTGCTGTCGCTCTTGTTGCTCTTGTTGCTGTCATAATGTTTGCTTTTAAGCATTAACATTTGAGTTTTCAATTCATTTGACTTTTCATTGCGAATGCCAGGGTATTATCCACACGCTTTTAAATTAATTAAAAACTGTTGAGGGCACCCAGCGGCAACAGCAACACAGCAAATAGCAAACAGGAATAAAAAAAACAAAAGTATTTATTAAGTACTCATACAGAGAACATAGAGTGAAAGCCCAAGCCCGGTAGTCAAGCCAGTCAAAGTCGCAGTTGTAATCAGGCGACGACATCAACGTCCCTGCAATGAGAACAGGAACGGGAACGGGAATGACGACGACGACGAGCTGAGAGAGAGAGATCAGCCCGCCCGCAGGGGTAGTTTAAAATCCAGCCAACAAGCAACAACCAGCAACCCAGCAGACAACAGACAACAGACAACAGACAACTGACAACAGACAACAGACAACTGGCAACAAGCAAAGCGGCAACCGCCCAGCGAAACGCAAATGAGCATTTTTCGGGCATGTCGATTATGACGTTGATAATGCGCACATTGTAGTGGCTAATGACCATGCCCTCCTACCAACTAACAACCACTTCCCCACACGCCCATAAGCCCAAACATCAATAGAGTAGAGCATTCAGTATGCAGCATGCAGCATGTGGCATGTAGCATGCAGAATACTATTAAACATAGAAGTTGCCCAATCCGTTGCCATTACCCTTACTCATCAAATTTGGCTATTCTCTCTTTCTCCCCATCTATTTCTGTCTGTCCGTCTGTCTGTCCGTCTGTCTGTCTGTCTCTCGCTCTAGCAACGCGTATCTGTGTGCGTTATGCTAATTGGCATATGCTCAATTAGGCTCTGCGGCAACCCGGGGCAACAAGCGGTCGCTCCAAAACAATTCAAGGTTTGCCGGCTGATTAGATCGGGGTAACTACATAATTCAAGAGGCGAGGCGTTGCATAAACTCCGATTTAGCATCCAGTTGCTAGGCGCTGGCATAAGCCACAAGCCCACAACACACAAACACATAAACATAGAAAGCAAAAAAAAAAAAAACACTAAGTCGGTATTGGCCAAGGGTAAGACTTAGGTGAGTTTAATGCTAAGCGAGTTCCTTTCATCCATACGGACGCATATGTCAACATTCTGGGGGACACATTATAAAGATCAAGACAGCTGATAACTTTTATCTAATTGAATCGTTTCCGTCACAGCCTCTGAGTCTGCAAGTTAATCGACACTTATCGATAAGAATTAGCGATTCTATATAAACACTTACAAGCGAATGATTCGATCATCAAACATATTTATGTTGGGAAAGCTGATTACTTTTATGAAATTAAAACGTTAGCAACGCGCAAATAACCAGTTATCGATAAGCATATCGATAGTATGAAAAAAGATAAATACAATCATTACTTATCAATATTTGGTCAGCCAAGCAATACTAAACTGAGCATTCCACTTGAGAAACTATAAGCAGACACTCGTATGAAAGCTATTTGCTAGGAATTCAGTCATCGGTGATTGTTATCGATAACTCGCATTTTAAGAAATGCAGAAATTGACAGTTATTATTGATTGCTCTATGCATAGCAAATACTAATACAATATTATTACTGAACTCATGAAATCGTAAACGATAAGATAAGATAACTGACCAAAACTATTATCGACAATTTTTTAATAAATATAGAAATGGAAGCACATTCGGATAATTGTTGTCGATTAAAACAGTAACCATTGGCTTTGCTCATAGACCGGTAAACCAGTACTTAACAGTCTTATCGAAGGATTGACTGTTCACCATTTTGACGAACAGAAGCGCAGAAGAGATAAAACAAGTGAGATAGACATAGAGAGAGAAAGAGAGAGAGAGGCAGAGAGAGAGATAGGATGGCATATTAAATTACCAGATATTGCCTAATTGAAATGTTTTGCCCCTATTATGAATTTTGTTTCTTCTTTTTAATGGCGCGTTTCGTATTCGAATCCCGAATCCCAAATTCCAAAATCGGAGATTTCTTATCGCGCCCAAGTGAGAAATGTCAATGCAAGGCTTGGGCTTACCTCCATATCCATAACAAAGGCAATAGCCAAATGGCTAGGAACACCTATTAAACAGTCGCCCATGCGACTGGCCCCGACTATCATCATCATCAGCACACAACACACAGCACACAGCACACACAACAAAGCAACACAACACACAAAACATTTAAACAATGCGAGCTGCGCAGATGAGTTGAGTGCATTTGTGAAAGCCGATCGTTTGATTGACAGCTCGGTTCGGTTCAGCTCAGTTCGGTTCGGGTCGGATCGTGTCGGGTCGGGTTGGGCAGTCAGTCAGTCAGTCACTCAGTCAGTCAACGGAGGCGAAAAAAGAAATTGGAACTATCAGCAGGCAAACAAAAACAAAAGAAAGATCCATTGATCCAGGCAGCCCAGCAAAAACTTAATGTTCGAGGTGTTGATTGTCAGAGAGGCTTGGCAATTAAGACCAGCAACAGAGAGAAAGAGAGCGAAATAGAGAGAGGGAGGGATATACATATATATATATATTTTGAGATGCCCAATCAAGTAGCTGTTCGCCATTGTTCTTAGCTGATTCACTGCGATTTGACTGGGCTTGGAGAGGGTAATTCGATCGTGAAAGATCGATTTATTGACAAAAATTTTATTATTTTTATTTCTCATTTTCTACGCGGCTTTTGAATGCCTCAGAATTGTTTTTTGAAAGTCAAAGGTAGCTAATGAAAAATATAGAATGATAAACTTCAAAAAGAATGGCTATAAATGAAAAAAAAGCTAAGAAAATCTTCTATTATTTTTAAACATGGTTTTTTTTATATATGTATACCATTTTTAAGTTTACCGCCCATTTTCCGAGCTTGGAAGTATTAATTGCTTAACATTTCGAATCTTGATTTAAAGAGGAGCTAAGAAAAGCATTTATTATTTTAAAATATTATTTTTCATATACCATTTTTAAGTTTATTGTTTTTTTTTCCGAGTTTGGGAATATTTATTACTAAAAATGTTAAGATTTCCTCACGTGGAAATTGCATTTTCTAGCAAATTTGTTTTCATGCTGAAACAAATATTTAAAATATAAAAAGTATTTGCAGTCATTACTGAATTTAAGATCAAGATTCTTAAAAATGAATCGGATCACAACAAAAAAATATAGCACACAATGTTTTGAGAGCTTGGGATGCGATTTTCTCAATGGTATTTTAAAATAATATATATAATTTATAATAATATATAATAATATATATGTACTAAGTACATACTTATATTTGTGTCTGTTTATTTCAATTTAATTAATAATCACTTAGGGTCGACGTCTACTGTGCAATTCATAATTATTAGGGAGAATCTATTTTTAAACATAATCCGATGACTTAAGTCGATAGCCACTCATTGGAATGAAATGTAAATGAGGACTTTGCGTAAGTTCATAAGTCAGAGTTGTTCTCTTAAATGTAATTCGCATATAAAACAAATGAGCTTCTTTAAATTTTTATTTATTTATTTTTTTAAAACAGGTATAAAAATACAATGCATGAAAATTTATTTTTAGTTTGTATTAATTTATTACATTTTTGTAATTTTTAAAGAAATGTGAAAAACACATTTTTCCGTTTTCAATGTATAAAAAAAATATAATTAATAAATGAATTGTGTCCGAGAGGAAACTTTCCTGGTATGCAGACTTTTAAATTAAGTTACTATTTGCATTGTCGTAATTATATTATATTATATTTTTTTTTTTTTTTATCTCAGTTGCAGACATGAAATCCTAATTTTTCAGTGATTTCTTTATATTAAATTTCGATTCGTTTCTTTCTATTCGAGCACCCAATCAATGGAGCACTTCTTTTTGGGATTACCCATCAAATATTAATTTTCTTTTTTTTTTCTTTCTGATTTCTGATTTTAAATTAAAATTTTATAAATGGAACAAAACTAATAATAAAAAGATAAACAAAGTGAAAATACTTCAAAATATAAATTCTATAATCACAAATCTGCGAAACATAAGGATTTCTATAACGAATTTAAACAAATTGCAAAATGAATTGTTTGTTTTTGTTTTTTTTTTTTATCAGCAATTCAAAAAAACTAGTTGTTATTAAAAAAAAAAATTCGATTGTTTTGTTTGGTAGCTAATTTTGTGGCAAATTTTGACCAACTTTAGGTGGTGTCCCCAAAGCCACCATTTTGTTTTCGATTGCCTGTCACTGGGAAGCGATCCGCAACGAACTAAGCGTCCAATTAGCTTGGCTCAACTTACCACAAGCTCTGCCCTGCCCCTGCCCCTGCCCCAGCTGCAGCCTGCCTGCCTGCCTGCCTGCCTGGTTGTCGCAAGCCAATCTGCCTCCCTGTCAGCCTTGTTCACCTGGCCACTCCATGCTCGATGCAGTGCTTCAGCGTCTTTGCAACTGCAATCTTAATGTTGTTGTTGTTGTTGCTGTTGTTGTTGTTGTTGCGATTGTTGTTGTGCCAAACGTGAAGCACTTGCAGCTTTACCACTTGGCATCCAGCCAGACGATGGATGGATGGATGGTTGGATGGATGCACTGTTCCCGGCACGAGTATCTGATGACAACGGCCACAACTATAGATACAGATACTTGTCGATGGTGGGCATGGGTGGGGTTTAGTTGTTGTTGTTGTTGGTGGGGTGGATGGGGGAGGAGGGGGAGACGGGGGCGGCGGGGTAGCCTTATAATAATGTTGGTGTAACTACGGTCGAGAAAAACGCCAACATAAGCGGCCAAAGGTATTATTTTTAAGCTCTTCCTCTCATTGTCTGCCCGCCCAGACGAAGACGAAGACAAAGACGAAGAAGAAGACGAAGACGAAGACAAAGACGAAGACGAAGACAAAGCAGAAACAGAAGACAGAAACAGAAGAAGAAGACAGCTACGAAGATGTTGGCGTTGACGCTGTTTGGTTGGTTGGTTGCTTGCAGGCTTGTTGTTGTTGTTGCTGTTGTTGTTGTTGTTGGTGTTGTTGTTGGTGTTGCTGTTGTTGTTGGTGTTGCTGTTGTTGTTGCTGTTGTTGGATTGCCGGGTAGATCGAACTAAATAAATGTGTATTTACTCACTTGTATATTGCTGCCGGGTTGTATTGCCACATTGTGGCACTGACTGGGTGGGGGTGCGCTGTAATTCAAAACCTGCGTCACAACTGCGACTCAACTGGAAGTGAATTAAAAAATACGATTGCCAATGCGAATGTGAAGCAGCGGACAGAAAAAAAACACAACAAAGTAAGTAAAACAACAACAACAACAACAAAAACAACAACAGCAACGACAAATAAAAAAAAAAGAAATATGTCAATGAATTCCAAATGCCTGACGACCGATGTCCAGCGATTTAGTGTGGTCCAGAGTCACAGAGAATGGCGGATGGCGGATGGCGGCTGGCGATGTGGCAACTTGCAACGTGGGACGCCATTTGCCGTCAGCGTCACATTGACGGACGGCAGCTTAAGTTCGCTCTGGGCCCTGGGCCCGGCCTGTTCACTGTTCACTGTTTGGCCCCCGCCCCGCCCTGCCCCGCCCTGCCCCGCCACCTTACTTGACTTTGATGAGGAAAAATGTGTGCTCTAATTGACAGTTTTTAGATTTTAATCTTTGGCGCAGCAGCAGCAGCAGCAGCAACAGCCGCAGCAACAGCAGCAGCAACTGCGGCAGCAACAGAGGCAGCGACAGCAACAGAGGCAGCAAAGGTGGTGCCGCGTTGAATTCGACTCCTCGTGTGTTGTTTGCTTAATGCATTTTCAGCGTTTTGGACGCCCATGCGTGCTCCAGACACAAGACCCAACAACAGCTCCAGTTCCAGCTCCAGTTTCGAGTTGGAGTTCGAATTGGAGTTCGAGTTGAAGCAAAACAGCAGCCACAGCAGCTTAAGGCCACCAACAATGACAGCCACACATTCGTATCAACATTCACGAATGTGTCTGTGTGAGTGTATTCGTATATTCATATTCGTTTTCATATTCATTCATGCATCGCATATGCTCTTTGTCAATTAAGCAATCAGCAGGAAGTTTGCCACGCACTTTGCCTTATCACACCGAGAGCTAAAATCGAAGAGTCGTGTGAGTTGTGGGCCCTACTCCCCCCGTACTCCATCCTACTCTTCCCTACTGTGTTGGACACCAAATCACATCATCAAAAGCCCACTCTAAGCGATGCTGCCCCCCGCCCCTTTCAGCCTTTGACACTTGACGTTGTCGGCGGCCGATTTTCATTTTCGCTGCCTTTTCCAATTTTTATTATACTCTGCTTTCCCACAATTGAAGCAGGGAGTATCCGTTTCGATGTCTAATTTTTTTTTTTTAAATAAATATATTAAAATTAATATTTTGCAAACATAATTGGAAATTCAGAAATCCAGTCTGAAATTTAAAATTTTTTGCTGAAACTAACATCGATAATTGTATGAAAAAAAATATTTTTAGTTCTTCTAAATGGGTTCAATAATAAATACTTGGTTTTCAACTTGAATCAAGAATAACTTGGTTTCGTCAGGTTCTATTTTTTTTTTTTTTAATAAATACACAAAATTAGTAAAAACATAATTAGAAATTAATAGAAAACAAACATAATTAGAAATCAAGAAATCCAGTCTGAAATTTGAAATTTTTAGCTTAAACTAAGATCGATGATTGTATGAAAAAAAATAATACTTTTAATAGAACAGTTAATGGGAAAAAAATAAATTCCTTGAACTTGTAATTCGTGAGTTTGTTTTTGTTTTTATTATTTTTTTTTTTTTGCAACTCATCTGCAATTTGTGTGCGGACACAGAGTATTGTGTAGTCGGTTAGTTTCTACTGATTTTTGTACTTTGTTGTTGCATCGAAAAGAATAAAAGTAAAAAAAGAAGAAAAAAATGAAACGCAACGAAATGAAATGAAAAGAATGTTAAACCGCATATTAAATACCACCGCCTGAGCTCAAGTGTCAACAGAGCCAGCGAGCGGTGCTGGACTGTGTGTGTGTGTGTGTGTGTGTGTGTGTGTGTGTGTGTGTGTACTTGTGTGTGGTGCTTATGCCGGGCAGGGCGTTACGGGTCTAACGGCAGGCAATAAAGAGTGCCAAGACCCGTACTCAGACCCGTAACCAGCGACCGCCCGTTGTGTAATTGAATATTTGGAGTGGAAAAACCGCACCAGGCTGCACTCTCTCTGTGTGTGTGTGTGTGTGTGTGTAAAGAACATTCAATTCACACACACATCGCACAATGGATGCAAATCACCATCGAATTAGCCAAAAAGCTAAAGTCAGATGTCAAAAAAAGTCGAGATTCCACTTTCAGCACAAATCATACAATCCATAGAAATAATAAAACACACACGAATAACTGTAAATATATATAGAAAAATGCGGAAAATATCTGCAATCCCATTTTCTGGGTTTTCACCAATTCATGCAACATACGTTGGACCATTTTGCATTTAAATAACCCCAGAAATCTTTTAAATATTTCTTATTTTTAAATTTATTTATAATTTTAAGTGTATTTTAAATGAAATTTAATTCCATGTTTTATTTTTTTTTATTTTTGGTGTCAATAAATAAATAAATAAAACAATAAATAAAAAAAATAAATAAATAAATTCTAATACATTTTTCAAACTCACAGAAATCAAAATATACTTGGAATTAATTAATGAAGCTAATAATTGCATATGTTTTGTTGATTTCAATATTAATCTTTTGTAGTATTTTATTTTTATTCATTTTTTTTTTTTCATTCGTAAAACTGAAATTTTCGATAAAATAATAGAATTAGTTATTTATTTTTTAGGGATATAAATTTACGTGTAATAATTGTAGTAAATTGTTGATATAGAAAATTATGACTAATATTAAAAATCAACTTAGTTGTGATTTGTTTTATATATAAAAAAAATTGATTAACTTTAAATTTGAATTATATAATGAAGTCATGCGCTAAAATTGGGTTGTTGGTTGGCCACGAAATATTTGCTGTAAAAATTTTGAGATTTTCCACGGTGCATTTTGCAATGACCCATCACAAAAGTGGGTGGCATTACGAAGGCAATCGCTGTGTGTGTGTGTGTGGGTGGGTGGGTGGGTGTGTGGGTTAGTTTGTAAATAATAATGACTGCCTTTTGTACGCATGTGTGCGAGTGCAACAACAACAACAGCAACAGCAACAACAACAACAAAAGTCAAGTCAGTTTATTATTAAAAAATACAAGTACAATAAAAATACATATAATAATAATAATAATAATAATAAGCATCATAATAATGACGAGATGCCTGTGCTTAATGCGCACCGAGCACAAAGGGAACGGCAGCGACAATAACACGCCCCGAGTCACTACAAAGAGGAAGCAGCACACAGGCCGGGGGCATGGGGCACGTTAAGGAATAGGAACGAGAGCACGACGAGTGGCAGAGGAGAGCATACTCTCAAGTAGGGTTGCCAGCAACATGAATTGCTCATTTGCGTTTAGAGAACCACTCGAGCCACAACGAGGAGCTGTGGAGTGGCGCAGCTCTGCTCCTGTTCCCTCTTAGTGCAAAACAGGGACAATTGCGGCACGTCGAGTGGGCAACAAGTTGAGTAAAGTCGACGACTCGACTCGATGCGATGCGATGCGATACGAGACGAGACGAGACGAGACGAGCCATGTCAAGTCAAGTCAAGTCGAATTGCGTCGAGTCGGTAAAAAACAATGGTGTCCCTTGCTTATGGCAAGTGGGTCTCTGGCCCCCTGATTCCTCGAGCAAGTGGCACCTGTGACTCAACCTCAGCCTCAGCCTCAGCATCTGCCTCAGCATCTGCCTCAGTTACGGCATCTCTCAGCGTTTGTTGGTAGTTGTAGCCGCAGTAGTAGCATGTATATTTGTCTTTGGCATTTGTTCGCTCAGAGTTTGCCCATCGGCTTAAGGGGCCATCATCGTCATCGTCATCCAACTGCATCCACGCCGGGTTCTCATCTAACTTTATCAGGCAGACCGGCAGCCGCAGGTCGAAACATGCGCAGATCGGGCCGCAAGGCAACCTCGGGATTTGTCAGGCGCTTAACATGATAAGCGCTAAGCACCGATCTTTGTAGCCTTAACACATCGCCAAGTGGCTTACTTCCAGCCAGATTAGCTGTGGCAAGCTGCTGCTGATCTCCCAACATTGGATCAGCCAAGGGAAAAGCAGCAAACCGATTGTCACCACAATCGAATGCGATTCCTCATATTTCACATAAATTCAAATATATTTTTCATAAATGCAACAAATTAAAAAAAAAAACAACAAATATTCAAGAGTATTGTTTTTCTAATGTAGCAATTATATTTAAACATTAATCAACCTCTTCTTAAATTAAGTAAGCTACATATAATATTTAATACGTATAATTTACACAATTTATTTACTCTTTATTTCACTTAAGACTGTTTCAAATTAAATATGGGAAAAGGTATTTTATAAGGTATAATATTAATGTATATTATAATATTAGAGAGCCCATATGGTACATATATATATATATATATATATATATATATATATATATATATATATATATATATAAAGGATGGTTGAAGTAAAACGATTAAATAAAATAATAGTATTGTTTTATGAAATATAATATATCTTAATATGATTATTTATTATTTTATTATTCACACGTAGAGTTTTAATTATATTAATCTACTAAGTTAGCTGTTAATAGGAAGATAATACTCCTTTGCAGGAATTATCCAATGAAGTAGTAGTATTTGATCTAGATAAATATACGAAGTGTTCAAAATGCGATCTGATTCGAGCTGTGTGCATTGTTTGTGATCTGCGATCTGTGATCTGAGATCTGTGATCTGAGATCTGTGATCTGTGATCTGTGATCTCAGTGGCGGACGGAGCATTGGCCCAAGCTAATTGCTCAGCCATTGTCCAAACAATGACGGAGTTGAAAACTTTCAAGACCTGATTTAATTAGCGCGCTAATGATCAAACCGATCACCTGTGAGATCGGTCTGCTGTCGATCGGTCTGCTAATTTAAGTCGCCCCCAAAATTGACCGAGTCATCGTGTTAATTGCGTAGAACAGGAGGGGAACAGCGATAGCGAATGCGATAGAGACGGCAATAGTGAGATGGTCAACGATCGTGTGGAGGGAGAAACTGTCGACATCATGATATTGGCTAATCGAGAATAATTGCTTGATGATGCTCGTCACCGCTGCCCCGAGGCGGACACGGAGGAGGATGAGGAGGAGGGGTCTGTGGCAGTGAGCGATACAAAGGTATTAAGCAGGGGGTACCGAGAATGTATAGAAACTAAATTTGTCAAAGGTATTAACGATAGAAACCTTCGGCCCGCTGGATGTAAACACGGGGCCCCTCAAACAATAACTGTTGACAGCTCGTAAATTAATAATTTCGCACACACAGGGCCCAAAAACACGAACAACAACAACAACAAAAACAAAAACAAAGGGAACAACAAAGAGCCAACAGAGACGGCAAGCTGAGCAACCAAAAAAGGAGCAGCAAACAGTAGCCGGGCACAGGAACCGGAGGAGGGGCGCAAATTAGCCGCATTTCCGCCTCGCTCCGTTGATCGACATCCACATCCACATCGACATCGACATCGACACTGGCCTGGCTGACACTTTTGACTTCCTGTGGCCTTTTCCATTCCCATTCCCATTCCTCATGCCCATCCCATTCCCATTTCGCTTGCCATCCCTCGTCTTTACAGACTCCGACTCCGACTCCGCCTCTGAGCCTCTCTATTATACCTTCTTTAGTATATTAATTTCATGCATAGCAATTGCACCACTGCAATTCGAGCAAAACAATTCCCAAATGGAAATCAAAACACATTTCGATACGCTTCTCTCGCTTTGTCTCTATATGGAGCACATTGTATTGTGAGGAGCTGTTTGTTTTGATAGTTGCCGACCGAGAAAACGAGGAAAAACCCAAGAAAACAAAAAACCAAGAAAATAAATTATGCTTATCGAAATGTTTTTCTTTCGCTTCTTTTTTTTAAATGCAGTTCAAAATAGATCTAATTGAAAATGTTTTTTTTTTAGTGTATGCAGGCCAAATCTTGAAGAATTTGTTTAACGAGTTATTTTTAAGGATATATTAAAAATAATATACAAATTCTACTCTTTACAAGCCCTTCCCTGTTGAAACATAATAAATTTGAGTTTTAAGGATATATAATTAATAATATATAGAAATTCTGCTCAATACAAAAAATCAAGAAAATAAATTATGTTTTTTGAAATGTTTTTCTTTCGCTTCTTTTTTGTTTAAATGCTGTTCAAAATAGATCTAATTGAAAATGTTTTTTTTTTAGTGTATGTAGGCCAAATCTTGAAGAATTTGTTTAACGAGTTATTTTTAAGGATATATAATTAATAATATATAGAAATTCTACTCAATTCAGAAAATCAAGAAAATAAATTATGTTTTTGAAATGTTTTTCTTTCTCTTCTTTTTTTTAAATGCAGTTCAAAATAGATCTAGATTGAAAATGTTTTTTTTTATTTTTTTATTATTATTATTATTATTATTATTATTATTATTATTATTTTGAAGGATATAATAAAAATAATATACAAATTCTACTCTTTACAAGCCATAATAAATTCCATAATTCCATAATAAATTTGAGTTGCAGTAAAAAATCAACTTACTTATTATAGATAAAAATTAGATTGATTATAAAATAGCCGTAAGTTTTGTGTGTTGACGTATCTTTTACATCATTTTACAACACCATTAAAAATCATGACAAATATTTCAGTATTCCTAGACTCTCCTGAGAGTGTCCTGTGAGGGTGTTTATTCAAAGAGTGCTGAATGAATAAGCAGCACGCATCGTTTGAACTGCAATTCATTCACGAATAAACACGTTTCACATTGTTGAATGTGTTTTGTTTAAACAAAAGCCAGTCAGCGAATTGATTACAAACTTAATGCAATTATGCAGGACCTCGATTAAGCTTGTGCTATTATTGCTATCCTGCTTAATCGTGGACTATATATATTTGATCTACTTCAACAGGCCGCAGAACATTTCAAGCAGGTGAATTGGCCAGCAAAATGAGTTAAGCTATTGTTTTTATACACTGAGAGTTGTTCGAGGTAGTTGTTCAAATGTAAATACGTATTTTTTAAATCACTCAAATTAAATTAAATAAAAAAATAATGATGCAAATCGATGGGATAAAAACACTCATAACTAGTGATTTTGGTCAGGATATCTTTTGTAAACAAAAACTGTATTTAATTTAACTCAATGCGCGAAAACTGTTCTTTAATATAAAACAAAAATATATACAATAGAAAAATATATACATATATTATTTATAAGTAATATATAAATATTTAAATATTGGGTGGCCCTTTATAAATTATATATTCTTATTATAACATATTAATTAGTCTAGTTTTCTGCTTTGGTATCCTCACAGAGTTCGCCCAAAACTGTGCTACACTTTGTGGCAAGCTCGATGGTAGATACATAAGTGAGTGGGGAGAGGGGGGGGGGGGGGGAGTGGGGGCTGGCAACACGTCATGCGATGTATGACAAAACAACTTTCATCACCACCGGCCAGCTTGGCCAGATGGCAATTTGGAAGCATGACTTGTTGAACGGCAATCGAGAAGATCGGAAGCTGGTGGAAACTGAACGATCATGGGGCATCAGCAAAGGCAAAGGCAAAGGCAATGTCAAAACGTGAATCAAGCTAATTTGTTGCAATGAAGCTTACAGAATGCCACCAGCAGAATGACAGCAAAGGGAGACGGGGTCGCGGTTGGGTTTTGAGGCAAACGGAATTGAATTTGACAGCTATTTATTTCTGTCGATCGACAGGTCGACAGATCAAAGCGTGGGCAACAAACAAACAGACAGCAAACAGCTAACAGCAGACAACAGACAACGGACAACGGACAACGGACAGCAGACAGAGGGACAGAGGGACAGAGTGAAAAGTGTGGGAAATGCGTTTTCTAAGAAAAATATATCCGGTGAGGCAACATACAAAAGCCGTATTGTGCTAAGGACGTTCGCCGGTTGCGTCTCCCGGTGCAAGTGTGTCAACCTGTATCACTCTCTCTCTCTCTCTCTCACTCACTCTCACTCTCTCTCTCTGTTCGTATACCTGGATAACTTCCCCTTAGCATAAACCATTACCACATTCCCAATCCCTCAGCCGTTTGCCATTCATTTTCGCTTTTGGCTATTACAATTTTAATGCGTGTCTCTTTTGCCTCAAACGGCATAATAAAGCGACTCACAAAGCCGAGCGAAGCGAACTCGATAAAGATGCACACACACACACACACACACACACACACATACATATGTGGCAAGCATACATATGTGGCATCGAGTACTACTACTATACTTAGTATATCTGTATAAACAACTGTACAGAGTAAAATAATACACTCTTAATACCAAAATTTAAACCCTATTTTTGTTTATTATTTTTACATTATAATATATATTAATATTAATAATAGTAACTTTATTAAAATCTTAAAAAATCAGCCTTAAAATAAACTCAAACACAGCAAAGTTTCAAACTTAAATCTAAATCCAGAAAAAAATATTGTTCGTAAAAAAGTGAACCAAAATAATTTTCATTTTAAATACAAAAATATAAACAAAATGTAATTAATTTAAAAAAAATATATACATATTCATTATCGCCTTTGAATAAGATAGTTATCCGCTTAACTTCAGGTGGTTTTTTTCTCTGTGCACATGTACATAGTATGTGTGTGTGTGTGTGTGTGTGTGTTTACTTGTGTATGGGTCAACTACACACACACATTATAGAATATACATCCGAAATTAAGGCAACTAATGAATTTTTAGAGCGATTCCTGCGGGAAATGCCAATGGAAATGCCTTTCAACAACAACAACAACAACAGCAACAACAACAACAACAGCAACAACAACAACAGTAACAACATTGTGCTGATACTGACGCAGCTAGACACACCATGGAAGCCACAAATATACTGGACGGACGGACAGACAGACAGGCGGATAGACACAAGTGCAGGCCATTGAGGCCACCCAGCTACAACAACAACAACAGCAACAACAACAACAAAAACAACAAGAGCAACAAAATACAACCACCCACCCAACCACCCACTGGCGAGCGCTGAACAAAAGGAAACACAAACCGCAGCGCAGGGTCCGTGCCATGTGGAGGGGGTGGTGGGTGGTGGGTGGAGGGGTGGTGGTGGGGGAGGTGGGGGAGGTTGCGGGCAAAAGCTATTCAACCAAATGTTGTATAAATGTAATTCAATACTTTTTTCAATCTTCCAGTTGTTGCTGTTGTTAATGTTGTGCGGCAGTAAGTAAGCCCACAACAGGAACAAAAAAAGAAACACAAGAAAAAGAAGCAAAATGTTGCTAACACACACACACACACGCACACACACACACACATACACACATATATATATATGTATACATGTTGAACAAATTGGAAACACATTTTACCCTCCAATTACTTAAATACAATACTCACTGCGATTGATGACAAGACAAGACAAGGGGCCACTTCGGGGTGGTTGGGTGGCTGGGAGGAAAGGAACTACAAACGCGCACACCCACACACACACCCACACACACACATACTACAAATTGGGAAATAATATATGTATATTAAAATGTGGTCAAAATTTGTGTCGCAAAATTTGTTCAAAACATTTGTTATAATTAAGTCGCAATTGGCCATTTATAATTACACTTAATTAGGTGTTGATTATAATAGCCGAGTTCTAATAAGCCGCTCCCTGAAGCCAACTTTTTGTTTGGTTCGTGGAACGTCGCATAAAACAAAATGAATTCAACAGGTTTTTTTTTGTTTTATTTTCTTCATTTTGGCTTGTAAATCTTGTTGATCAATAAAAAGCACAGCAAGCGAGAAAGAGAAATAAATATGATGTTACATAAGAAATTCACAAAGTTTAAGCTCATATGGGGTCTATAAGAAACTGAACAACAAAAACAAAAACAAAATAATATTGACTGATGGCATGGAAATACATCACATATATTTTTGTTTTCGATTTATTTGTCTGTCTGTTAGAAATTCGACACAATAAATTCCAATGCAGTTAAATGCAAATTTCGATATGCTTTTTATCGAACGATCACAGAATGACGCATAACTATCGATAGGTCGATAAGCCACGCACAACTAATCGCTTGCAGGCTGTACAAAGATTATTTATTTTATTTAACCATCAATTTTTGTCATATCTATTGTCATTTTGTAGGATTACCATATGTCCGTCCGTCCGTCCGTCCGTCCGTCTGTCTGTCTGTCTGTCTGTCTGTCTTTCTTGTCATGCACGCTTCACGGCAACAGCTTTGTAATTTCAAGCAACATATTTGCAACAATTTTGGTTTCGCTCTTGCGTCTGTTCAAAAGGATGAATAAAAACTCCAAACTCCAAATTTCATTCCTCTCCCCTCCCCATTCCACGTTTCAGCTCTCCTGAGAATTTCGCGTTTTGTGCGCGCTAATAGATTTTCTATTAGGGCACCCCCTTTCCACTTTCCACTTTTCCCGTTTCCCGCCTTTCCCGCCTTTCCCTGCTCGGCATATGCATGAGCGAATTTTCATTTAACGCTCGGCGAAAACGCTTGCGCGTGTTGCCAACCAACTCGGAATGCCCCAGGGGAAACCGGCATCAGAGCAAAATTATGATTACTCCCCATTATTACTATCATCATCATTATTGCGAACAGAAGTCGATGTCGACTTCGATGTCGAGCAAACCGAGCCACCCCTCCAATATAGAGACAGCCCCCTCCACTCCTCCCGCAGGAGTGACCACAGCAGGCGGGCGGTTTCTGTTACACATGTCAATATTAGATTTGAGATTTGGGCATAAGTTAAATGGGTTATAGCCAAACAGCGACCGATGACAACAATGTGCCGCGGACCGGGAGCGGGACTGGTTTAGGTTGCTTGCGGGTGGCGGACGGGGGAGGGGGTCGCTGACATACACTTGTGCATCGGTTGCAATTTACAACATATTTTGGTTAAGCGAAGCAGCTTATCGCAAGGCACATTGTAATTAAATTACTGTTTCAGCTAGCAGAGAGCAACAGGAGCAGCAGCAGCCGCGGCATCCTTAGTGTCCTTTGCATCCTTGGCATTGTCTCAGTAGCCATGCCAATGACGAGGCAGATTTGCGCTTTGGCCGCAAGCGACTTGCAAAGCAAACAAAATAAATAAAAAAACAAAACAAAAAGTGGCACATGAATTTGGGTAAGCAATGTGAGAAATTGTGGCAAGGTGGCACTGACAAAATCAATTTCCAAATTATTTAAATTGAACTGAAGAATGCCAAGCAGCCAATTCAACAATTGTGCATTAAAAATTAAATTTAACAAAATTAAATAAATTAAACATTTGCAGGCGCTCACAAAATGGAAACTTACCAAAATTCGCACTTGAAGTGTTCGAAAAAACAAGCCAAGTATTTTCCAAATATTTTGGCAACAGTTTCTTGAAATTACATGCAATTTTAGCACATTTTCCGCTGACTTATATAATAATCGCAAAAACAAAGTGCTTTAAAGAATAGCAGTAATATAGATATAAATTATTTTTTTATAAAATATAATTTGTTCACCATCTTCGATTAGTTTGTAGAAATATCAGAAATAATTATTTTCCGAATTTGGAATTTAAAATGCTTCAAATGCCATCAAATCATAATGTATCAAATAAATTCCGAGGAGTTCAAATCATGCCCAACATTTGTATGGTTTTAAGTAATAGAAATTCCGTGAAATCAACATTTTTTATATTTTTTATATATTTTTTTTGGTTTTTATTTGTCTGTTCTCAAATTTTGTCGATCTTTCTCTAATAAGGTAGAAACCAATTGAAAGGAAAATTAAATAATGCTTGCTCGGTATTGTTATTGATTATTTGACAGTGTTAAAAAGTTAGCAGGCTTAAGCTATTCTCAGTTAAATTTATGTATGTTAATTTATTTTATTTTTATTTTGTTTAAAATTGTACAATTTAAATTCATTGCCCGCCAAACGATAAATGCTTGCCTGACATCTCTACCAAATTAAACGGCCTCTGCCTAAGAACTGAGTTTGATATTCTGCCTAAAAAAGTGAGAGACTAAAAGCTAATCTAGCGATTTACTAGCCGTCTTAGTTAGTTGCTAAGTTTATTAAAAAAAAGGAGTACAAAAACAATAACATTCCAAATTTTTCTTGTGCGTTAATTTTAATGTAGCGCCATCTATGTGTGGTGTGAGCTAAAGTCTGCTCCACCGCAACGCATTGCCAACCATTGCGAGCTATCGAAACCAGTGCAATGAGCAACTCTGCCAACAAAACAGCTGTGCACCGTTTGTTTTTCGCGCGCTTTTCCTCAGGTTTGTGCCGCTGTTGTGCTTGTTGTGCGTGTGTGTGGGTGTGCGTGGAAAAGAAACTAGAAGTGGAAAAAGCTGAACTAAATTGAACTGAACTGCACAATTAAAGTAATTATTATATTAAAGGATTAAAATGTCCGCCAAAAGCAATGCGAAAACACCAAAAGCGACACTAGCCAAAGAACCGAATCCATCCAAATCGAGCAGTGGCAAGAAATTTGTGCAAACGCGTCTGCCTTTCAAGCTGCTGACGCCGCTGGACAAAGCGGCGGACGACGAGCAAACGGCGACTGCAGCCACAGCCACAGCCGCAGCCGATGAACATTGTGGGCCGTACAAGCGCAAATTGTCCTATGACGTACAGGAGAACGATGGGGAGGGGGTAACGGAGAATCAGCTGTGTCGCTCCAACAGCAAAGAGAATCTCGATGTGCCCAGCAAGAAACTCAACAACGAAGATGTCCTGCTGATAGATGATGACGAGGGGGTGGAGGAGCTGGTGGAGGAAGAGGAGCCGCTAGAAGAGGACAAAGAGCAGGAGGAGGTGGATCAGCAGCCGAAGGCAGCTGAAGCAAAGCCAATGCTCGAGAAAAGAGGCAGCCAGAAGAAGGCGGCAATACAAATCAAAGTGCCGCAAAACAATAACAAACGCGCCAAGCGTCGCAAGGCGCTGTTCAAAGCATCGGAGGAGGAATCGATGAAGCCGGCGGCCAAGGAACGCAGCGATTCCAGCGATGATGTTGAGTCACTGCAGCCTCAAAAGCGTCCCAAGGTCATTGAGCCAAAGAAGAACGTCAAACCCAATGCCAAAGCCAAATCAAATGCAAGTGAAAATTCCAAAATAGATGAGGAACCAATACTGCTGGACAACAGCGATGTGGCTATGGACGTGGATGAGGACATGATGAACCAAACAGCGTCCACACGAAACGTGCAGGAGGTGGAGGACGCGGAGGCGGTTGAAAAGGATGCTGGATCCGTTTCTATTACGATTCCCGTTGCTGAGAAGCCGGCAGTTTTGACGGCCAAGCAACAAAAGTTATTGGAGCAGCGACGCAAGGCCCGTGAGGAGAAGGAGCACAAGCTGCAGGAGGAGCGACGCCTCAAACAGCTGGAGAAGGAGCAACGCGAGCAGCAAAGGAAGGCGGAGCGCGAGCAAAAGGAGGAGGAGCGTCGCAAGGAGCGCGAGCAGAAGGAGGAGGAGCGACGCAAGGAGCGCGATGAGAAGGAGCGCAAGCGGCAGGCAGAGATCGAGGAGAAGCGTAAACGCAACGAGGCCAAGGAGGAGGTGCAGCGAAAAAAGGACGAGGAACGGCGCCGCAAGGAGCAGGAGAAAGAGGAGGCAGAGCTGAAGAAGAAACGCGCCGCTGCATCCTTCACCAAATTCTTTGTGCCCAAGCGGACGAAGCAGACCAGCAGCAATGGCAATGACTCCGGCTGCCTGGAGCACGACCAGAATAGCACCGACAGCGGTCCCAGTCACATCAGTGGCAGTGGCAGCCAAACGCTCGCCTTTCGTCCCTTCCAGGTGAAGGACGACATGATCGTGGCGCCCGTCAAACGCAACACGCTGTCAAGCGATACGCGCCAACTGCTGGACAGCCTTTTCCATGATGACGACCTGGCCGAAGATGATGGTGATGCCAACGAGACCATCACTCGTGCCCAGCTCTACCTCAGCGAACTGAGCCAGGGCAGGCACAAGCCGCTGAGCGGCAAGCGCGATGCACGACTCGATAGATGCGCGAAGGACGAGGAGGAGGACGACGATGTTCAAGTGATTGGTAAACAAAAGCAATACACCAATCTGCAATCTCCAATATTAAATCTAAGCATATCTCTTTCGCAGATGACCTGGCCACTGCGGGCATGCCCATTATGGTGGAGAGACCCAAGCAGCGGCCCTGGACGCGTGCCAAGTACTTGCATTTTGCGGACAATCGTCGTCCGCCGTACTACGGCACCTGGCGCAAGCTCAGCAAGACGATTAGCGCACGTCGACCCCTCGGCCAGGATAGGGTGCACTTCGATTACGAGGTGGACTCCGATTGCGAGTGGGAGGAGGAGGAGCCGGGCGAGTCGCTGAGCGCCAGCGAGGATGAAAAGGAGCGCGAATCAGACGAGGAATCGGAGGAGGAATACAACGAATGGTTTGTGCCCCACGGCCATCTTAGCGACGAGGAGATACAAAACGATAGCGAACTCGACGATGGCAATATGCGCGAGGCGCAGAAGGCCAAGATGAAGGTGCTGCAGCAGGAGTTCGCCCAGGAAATGAAGAAACAGACCAAGAAGATCAAGCCACGTCTGCTCGGCCCCGTCTGGCTGGACGACAATGGCAACAAATCGCAGCTGTGTCCCGCTGTCTTCATACAGACCATCGATATGTACGCCTGCTGGCAGCTGAAGCCGCTGACGCTGGAGCCGCCGCCAGAGCCGGCGCACGAGACGGTCGAGGGGCCCAAAGCCAAACCGAGCATTTTGCAGCTGGATGAGCCGTTGCTACAGCAGCTGGTGCGCCTCATCCATGGCAATAGCAAGTCGAAGGCATTCCTCATCTCCGAGTATTTAGCGTTTCTGAAAACAAAGATTGAGACGGAGTCGCCAAAGCCGCTGCTGGTGCCGCCGAAGACGCTTCTGCGCGAGAAATTCGATGAGCTGGCTACCTGGACACCGGTCGAAATGGAAACCAATGGAAACGACACCAAAAAGTCCAAGAAACCCAAGAAGCGTCTCTGTTGGGTGGCCAATGCTGACGCCCTCAACAAATACCATCTGGAAGATCTAACGCTCCAGAATCAATGGACGTACATGCTCACCCCGAAGGCGACCAAAACAGCGGACACCTCGTTGAACGAAGCCACTTCGACGTCTCACCTAGAGACGCCCGATGCTGTTGTCGCCTCCACATCGGACATCAGTAAGTTGACACCGACAGCTGCTCCGTTAGCGGCTGTTCCGACCGCCAAGAGGCGCGGCACGCTGCTGATGTCTGTGCGGCGGGATCAGGAGTTCCATGCGCCCACCAAGAATGCCCTCATCAGCCAGTACCTGCGCAAGCAAGGCGACGAGGCCAATGCCAAGGATCGCCCGCCGGCAACAGTACCCGTCGCTGGCCACAACAGCGATGACGTAGTCCTTCTCTCCGATTAGTCTTCCCGTTCTGCTGCTGCCCACTTAACATATATATTTATATAATTTGTCGCATTTAAGTTCACTTAGTCGTAGTGTTCTTGAAATTTCAGTTAATATTTGTGGCATTAGTTAATTAACTATTCACTTCAATGTACACCTAATTATTTAGCTATATTATAAAAGAACTAAATTATTATTTTTAATTACAAAATTTAATTATAAATTTTTAGTGTTTTTTTTTGCAATACACTTTGTTAAATTATTTTGTAGATGTATTCTTTATTGTACATATTCATAAATAAATAAAATTTTTTTGTAGCGTTTAGTAAAAAACAAATTGGTTTTTTTTTTTTTGTTTATTTTTATTATTTTTGCAATTTGTTTTAAGTTAATTTAAATATAAATATACATTTACTTAATATGACCGACAAAAAGGATTTCTGAAAAGATATATGAATTTTTTATTATATATTATTTTTCCTATAGTTTTTTTTTTGTTTTTTCTTTTTGTGTATGTGTGATATTTAAAAATTGTAAATTTAATAACATTTGCTTTTATCTCACTGATTTACTTATATTGCTGTTGTAATCGTTGTTTTTGTTGTTGTTGATTTTGATGTTGTTGTATGTTGGTTGTCTGTTGCGCCACAAGTTCAGCCCATTTAACCCTAAGCCCAGCCCAGCCCAAACCCATACCCCCATTCCCATTCCCATTCCCTTTCCCCATTTCCCATCCGATATCCAGTGATTTTCGAGACTTTTCATTTCGTTCGCTATCTACATTTGTCGATGATCGACTGCAGCTCGATGAAATTAATATTTTTGAAATAATAATCACAATTTGAAGGCGTTGCGATTGAAATGATTGACATACATACATATGTATGTGCGGGTAGGTGTAGGTGTGTGTGTGTGTGTGTGTGTGTGTGTATGTATGTACATATGTATATAATACATCCTTCATACAAACTAATTACAGACAGATCACAAATGCATTCTGTATGCATATGTTCCGTTATATTATATATAATAAGGCAAATATGTATGTCGAGGGTCAAGTTTGTTGCGGGAAGTATTTTATAGAGAAAACAAACAAGTTTTCCATGTTGTGTGTGTGTGTGTGTGTGTGTGTATTGTCTTAGAAACCAGTCATTTATATGTATGCGTGTGTGTGTATGTGTGAAAGAGTTGGCTCTGCATTGTGCGAGCGAGAGAGAGAGAGAGAATGCTAAGCAAAAATGAAAATTGTCAATTCAAATATATATAAAAAAAAACCTCAAAAATTAAGTACTTAAAATTTAAGTTCAAGTCATTTACAAGTCAACATTTTGTTTGCCATTTGTTTTTTTTTTGTTTTTTGCTTGCTTGTCAATTGATGTGGTTGTGTTAAGCGTTTTCTTCTTGTTTGTTGTTGTTTTTTTGGTCGCCATGTCTTTTAGAATTTCAAATCTGATTTATCCGCGTCCGCGTCCACGTCCACGTCCTGGTCTACGTCCACGTCTACGTCCATGTCGCCATCGTCTGCATCCAGATCAACGTTGACCGCACGTCAGGGCAGCAAAAGGGGCTTAAAATATGCCCGACAGAAGATTGTGGACGCCGATGGGGGCAGATCCTGATTGCGATAGTACATGTTGCATTCGCGTTCCGTTAGCTTATCAAAGACGGCCGCATATTCGCGATGGAATGTGGCCAGATCGACATTGGCACGCCCGATGGCCGTTAGCGCCAGAAAGAGTATATCCCGGTAGAATGAATGTGAACGCTCCACGCCATTATTCTTCAGCTTGTGGCGCTCGTTGGCCAAGCGCTTCAGCGGCGTGGCCAGATCATTGCAGCGTATCGCTGACAGAATCTGCTGAATGACGCTGCAATGGGAGGAAATAAATGTAAGTAGTAATTCATGCTTTACAATTATAATAATATTTACTTTTTGCTGAGCTGCGCCTGATCGGTGAGCAGAGCCTTGATCAATGGACTTGTGGGCTGCGTCTCCCTGTAGAGGATGTACATGGGTGATCCGCTGGTCTCGCTATGCAAGTGGAGGTTGTCCCACAGGCACTGTATGTGCACCGTTTTCACCTTGGTCAGCGGGTCCAGTTGCTCCTCGTCACTCTGCAATTGTGAATGAAGTGAATGAATCAGAAGAGATTTCTTGGCTGGGATTGGATCACTCACCGTTGGCGGCAGACAAAGCTCGGGCAGATGGGTCTTTCCCTCGATGCGCTCCATTAGCCACAATAGATTCCAGTAGATGATGGGATGCTCCTCGACAAAGTTTGGCTTGATGAGCGCCATGTCGCCCTCTTGGGTGAGTATGTTTTCCAGCTCCTTGCGCAGCACCAGCGGATTCAGATACGGCACCGCTATGCTACTCTTATCGGCAGCAATGGCCTCGTCATTAGTTTCGCACTCGGCGGTTGCAAGGCGCGTGATTTGAACGCTGAGAAAGGGCACCGTCAGCTTGTTGCACGCATGGCAAGTGGTATTCAAGTTGGAATCCTCCGCCGACCAGCCGCTCATGATCTCCTCATCATAGACGAGTACCGAACAGTTGTGGCACTGCGAGCAGGTCGTCAACTGTATCAGCACATCGCATTCCGAATCCACACCACCCTGTTTGCAAAGCACATCAAGATTAAGATGCTCAATTAGATGGATCCATTGATTTTGATTTTGAGATTTGTTGCAGATCTTACCTCGGCTGTTGGGCTATAGAGATTGTCGGGCAGGGCGGGGAAGGCGAACATGTGCATCGCCGAATTGGAACTGTTCTCGCCGAGTGGCACCAGATTGTTGTAGCTCGATTTGCGTGACTCGCTCAGTCTGCCCCAAGGGTCCAGATCGCTGGGGACGCGTCGCAGTTTGCCCTCATCGGCACCACCGCCAGCCGTGTCATGCTCCTCGCCACCCGCCGACGCCTCCTGCTGATGATGATGCTGATGATGATGATGGTGCTGCAGATGGTGGTGGTGGTGGTGGTGATGATGATGATGCTGCTGCCCATTGTTCGTCTTCACCGGCGTCGAGTTCGCCGATATAGCGCCCTTGATCTCATCAAATTTGCGCGTCAGCGAATTGGCGGCAAACTTAATGCTGCTCAGGCTGCCCTGGATCAGCTCATTGGACTTCTTGCCCGTCAGGCTGGGGCTGTTGGGTACGTTAAAGATGTCAAAGAGCACATGTTAAAGTGTTGAAGTTGCACATTTGGGTTATGGACGGGAGTTTTACGAATGAAATACGAACAACAAACAAGGATTGCAGCGACAGCAATTAACGATTTCACATAAATATATACAAATATATACATATATATATATATATATATATATATATATAGATGGATCGACTTCTCCAATTAATAGTAATAGCGATATAGAATTTACTTTTAAAATAAAACCATTTAATGAAATTGAATAACCAGAACAGGAATGCATTCAAAGTGAATCGATATTTGCTGCGAGGCTGGCAAATGTGCAGAAAAATAGAGTGAGACGGGGAGACAGACAGAGAGCGAGAGAGAGATAGAGATTGTGTGATCGAGTTTTTGGGTGCTTTTGTGGGTTATGACAAGACTTGTGTCAGTGTGTGGATGTTGAGGTTTCTTTTCCTTAATCATATTTATTTTATTGTGATTTTACAAACATGAAACATGTTAACGATAAGTGTATGCGTGTGTGTGTGTGTGTGTGGATGTATGTATGTGTGCGTGTGTAGAATGTGTGTGGTTTGTGCCAAACCTTGAATTGCCCGCCACCATCACCACCACCTCCACCAACAACAACAACAACAACAATAACAACGCCGAGGAGCAAGTTGAGGGCTGTGGCACAACCCAGAAACCGAAACGCGAAACGCTGCAAGCAACTGATCCAATGTGGAACTCAAATGGAACATAAGCGGACTCGAATGAATTGTGTGGAACACTAATTACTTAAGTAATTAAACAATTATGCGAAACTTAAACTCATAACAAGAGTGGGAGAACAATTTGATTGTCAGTAATTATAAATATAGATTGTGCATTAAATAATTACTTTGGCAAACATTAATTACTTTTATGGTTAGAATTGAAAGTAATTAAAGTTGCAGCAAGGTTATTTCTTTTGAGTTTTAAAATAATCATAAAATTGTAATAAAAGCCATTAAGCAAGTAAATAAATTTGGAACTGGATTAGAAATTATATAATTATAATTATGATTTAATAATTGATTGTAATTATAAGAGAAATGATTTGAAAGTTCTCCAAAATTGAACAGAGTCCGCCACCAGCTATAATATAATATACATATAACAGTAATAAGTGAAGAAATACCCATGGAGAACCTGTGAGAAGTTGATTTTGAGAAAATTGAGAAACATACAAAATGCAGATCTGCAGAGTGTATGTTTGTGAGTTTGTCGGGAGAAGGAGTGAATAGAGAATAGAAAGTGTTGATCCTTTCGGTCTGACTTACCTTATGCTTGATATATTTTCTATTATATTGGCGGGCAATTTCAAGTCTTTCTTAAGGGACAATCGTGCGGGTGAATAACGTCTACGATAAAAAAAATATATGCACAGAAACGAATTGGAGCGATTCAGTTTTGATATGTAAAAATAGAAGAGAGGCAAACAAATTAAAAACACACAATTTATCGAATTCGAAAATCTAAAGGAAAACAAAAAAATTTGCATTTCACTGAGTTTGCATGTCTGTGTGTGTGTGTGTGTGTGTGTGTGAGTGTGTGGAGTGAGTTTGAATTGTTTGCAAATGATTCAATTGAAAAAATGGCACACAACACAGTTAATAAAACAACAATGCTTATTTCATTTTGTACTGATTGTTTTCGCTTGGATCGTGTGGCACCAACTGGTGGCGATTTAGTTACCCGAAAGTGAACTTGAGCGAGGAGCCAATATTGGCCAGACTGTGTGTGACTCCGCTGCTGGCCACTGGCATCGTCTCGGACCGATGCATGCTCTTCCCAATTTGCGTCGACTCATCGAAGGTGGCGCTCCGCTGTCCCCTGAACAGAATCGGCTTATCGCTGTACATGTTGCTATTGAGAGCCGTTGCAGCTGGCATCATCTCTGGCTGCGCCTCTGGCCGCTGCTGCTGTGTGGAGGCGGCCACGATCTCCTCGTTCAAAGCGCCCAGCGGATCGTTTTGGGTAACTGGCGTGCGTGGCGATATTCTAAAAACAAGCACCATCGATGCTAAGTTGGAGTTCAAATGAAAAACGAGATTCAAAACTCACTTGGTGGGGCTCTGGACGCGTTGCCTGGCTCGCTGTGCGACCATATGCTCATCGAGTTCATCTTGCTCCTGCTCCTCATCCACATCCACATCAACGTCGAGGTCGTAATCACCGCCGGCAAACTGCAATTCCTGTTTGACCTTTTGCGGTGTCAACGACGCTGTTTGCTCCTCATTTCGGACCTGCCCACCATCATCGTCATCATCATCGTCCTCGCCATCCCCGATGCTCATGATTTGCTTGCGAGGCTTGCAGCCGTAGGTGAGCGTACGGGGCGTGTGAGGTGCACTGCCGTTGGCGCTGTTGCTGGCCGATTCACCGCTGATGAGCAGGCCTGCGCTGCTCACCACATCCTCGGTGGGCAGCACATCGGGCGTGCCGCCCGTCACCGTTTGACGGACAATGCTGCCCAGCTTGTTGCGCAGCCTGTCGAAGGCGGCAAAATCCAGCAGGCCACCACCGACACCCTCGCCGGAGCTGGCCAAGCTGCTGCGCGACTGGCCGTCAACCGTTTCCAGTGTGCTCAGATTGTGGTCGTGCGAAGAGCTGAGCGATTTGCATACCTTGGCGGCGGCATGTCGTTTGCCGGCACGTCGAAAATGCGCCGCGCCCATGACGACATTCTTAATGCCGTTCCAGCGGATCTGGCTGAGCGTCGTGCTGTCGCTGGGCCACTGCGATTCGAGCACACAGCGATTGTAGAATCCATAGGTGAGTGCGTTCGGCTGCACACCCGACCGTTTCATCAGGTAGTGCAGACGCACCGCGAGCACGGGTAGATTGTGTATGCCGCACAGCTGCATCATGATGCGGTAGCAGAACTCGTCGCAGGTGATCTTCAACTTGCTGGCACGCACCAGGACATCGTAGGCGGCGCGCAGAATGTCATGCTCCTTGCCCGCATGCCGCGTATCTATCACCATGGAGGGCAGTATCAGGAAGTACAGTGAATAGCATGTGGCCAGCAGATATTTGGACCACGCCTCCGGATGCTGTTGGCAACGGCTGGCCATCTTCTGCGACAGCTTCACCTCGTGCTTGGTGCGACGTGCTATCGGCGATCCCGGCGACATCGATGCATTTAGCTGCATCTGCAGGAACTGCGACAGTGCCGTCTTCCTTGTGCTCTGCAGCAGCTCCGGCTGCAGCGTGAAGTTCCTATTATAATTGTAGCTGATAGCACCGCCAGCCGTCGCCGAGACGCTGTCTGGTGGAAAGATGTACTTGGTGCGTTCGCTGCTCTGGCCCGTGTCCCAATCAACCAGATGCAGCTGAGCGGGCGTCTCATCGTAGCCGCCCACCTTCTCGGCGCACTCGTCAAAGAAGCTGAGACCATGATCTCCGTCCGACACAAAGCTGCGCTCCTCAATGAATCGAATGAACATCTGGGTTTTCATCAGCAGCTCAAAGAATTTCTGGTGCGACTGCACAGCACAGATAAATAGAAAGTGGGAAAACATTAATAAAATCAATATAAAAACTAAATTACAAAGTTAAATATTTATATTTATATCGATTTGTTGTCTTTTTGTTGTTTTTGTTGTTTGTTTTTTTTAACCTGAATTCTGTAGATGAGATCACACATTGACTCATGACTTATTTTTAATTGGCTCAGTTTGTTCATTAATTGATTTCGTAAAGGAAACAATTTAAACAAATCAACGAGAAACTTGCGAATCGAAACCAACGAAAATGAAAAAGTGAGGTTAAAAAAGAAAATAAAAGAAAAAACTTAGAAACTAATAAATATTTTGATTAAAATTATAAAAGTATTGACGCAGTTCTTTTTTCAGTGAACATTTTTTAAATTGCAAATATAATTTAAGCCAACAATATTTGAATAAGATAAGCACAAAATATTTTCATATCAGAAGCCAGAAGAGTATTAAAAGATAATAAGAATTAAAGTGAGTCCGCAAAACACACACACAAGGGAATTATTTGTCTGCCCGCAGAGTGGCAAGAGGTTTATAGCGATGACCGCTTCCCACATCGATTGATTGCCACTTGGGGCTGACGTCAGCTGAGTAATGCGAATTTAAAAATAGATTTCAATTTGTGGATGATTGTGGCTCGCAGCGCACAGCAGCAAGATCGAGTACAGAAATTGTGTGTATTCGCAAATTTATGAGCCCACTGTGTGGATTATCTAGAGGACTCGAATCCACCTTCTGGTTTTCACTCTTACCTTGTCGCGCGAGCGCAGAAAAGCCTTTAGCTGAAATAAGGCACTTGGATCCGTGGCGCCAACGGAGGGCGCCCTTGATATGGGCACCAAGTAGTCGCGATAGCCACGCAATATGGACGCCATAAAGAGCAGAAAGGCCTCCTGAATGCGCTGCTCCAGCACCAGCTGCAATCATAAATAGCAAAAACACAATTCAATCAAATGTAATCAAATGCAAAGAGATGGTATTGTTAGCCAACCTCACGCTTGCGCTTTCGTATGTCACGATCCAAGCTATTGGTGGAGTCATGGCTTATGGGCTTGACGTTCTCCAACTCGGTGAGCGTTTGTCGCAGCAGGCGGGCCGCACGCTTGGGCAGCAGCTTGGGCGTCAAGTGTCGCTGCGAATCGCACAGCTGCGGGAAGAGAGAGACTGAGAGTGATTAGGGATTCATGAAGAGAGGACAGAGGCGGTCATACGCTAATGTTATTGGTGTCCAGATCAATGCAGGTCACATCCGTGGGCGGTTCATACAAATCAAAGAAGCGCGAATCGACGCCAATCAAATAAGGCAACGGTGCATGGAGCACCTCGGCCAAGCCTAGTGGGCATAATGGAATATAGGGGCACTGCCACTTGAACGGAAACAGCAGCGACACAATCGCTTCAGCGACGGCAGTCAGCGTTGCAGGTCTGTAATGAAGATTCGTCGATTCGTTAATAAGATGCAAGTATATATCGTATATGTAGATCACCCACCTGAGCGAGTGAATGAGTATCTTTTGCTCGGTGAGCGCTAGGAGCAGCACGTGCAGGCAGTTCTCGGTGCCCAGATTCTGGAGCAGCATATAAAAACCGGCACCGCTGCGTGGCAATGGCGAATCCTCTGGCTGTGTGAGCAGAATGCGATCATTCGATTCGCTGGACAGCTGCAAATGGATGCTGGGTGCCGGGAACGGCACCTCGTCCAGCAGCTGTATAATGTAACGCTCCACGGGTATCGGAATATTTCCGCCATACAAAACCATCCGCTAAACGAAAAACACAAAACGAAACAAGTAAAAGAATACTTGTTAGCAGTTGTCTGTTAATTTTGCGTAATTGCTGCTTACGTGCAAGTATTTCAGCCACTTGTCGAAGGTGTCGCCAAACGGATGATGCGACAGCAGGCAAATCGCCTTGATCATGTGCAGCGAGTGCTGTGACGCAAACTCCTCGTCCCAGCCAAGCAAATCGCGCTGCTCCGCCGACAGTTGTGATTCGCTGCAATCAATGCGAAATGCAAAAATTATATCAATTGGAATGTTTCAATTAGTGCACTACTCACTCGAAGTCCTCGTAGAAGGTCAGCGCCGAGCCGTAGACCTTGTATGTGCCATCGCTGACGGTCAGCACAAATGTGCTGAACACTGGACTGATGGGTTTGCGCTTCTCGTTGCCATTGACATGCGGCCAGGCCTCCAGGCTGGCGCCCATGGGCAGGCAGAAGAGCGGCACGCTCGGACACAATTTGAGGGGAAAGTCTGTGTGATCCACGGTGGGATAGCGCAACAGTATTTCGGGCCTATAGCTAATGTGCTTTGGACGGTACATGGACTTCTTGTAGCACAAGTAAACATCGCTGCCCACATATCCCTTGTTCAGGGTCTTGTATATGAGACAGAAGGCGTGCGGCGGTCGTTCCCCCTTGCTCTGGACAATCACGCACAGCTCGGTGACGACCAGCTCGTTGCAGGGCATGTCGGGGCGGGCGCGTCGATATGTGAGAAACGTTTTCGCAGACGAGTTATTCACATTGGCCACACGGCCGCCCGGTGTTTCGCCAACGATTTCCGCATCGGACATGATGCGCTCGTGACCATCATACAAAACACCTGTATGACGGAGCAAAAACGAGAAAAGGAAAATAATATTTATGCTTTACTTCATATTGGGATTGTATTTGCTTACCGATGTCCACTAGTGGTGGCCGATCCTTGCCGCGTCGAAAATATATATAACATTCGGTAGTGCGCACTGAGCCGTGATTGAGATTCGCCGGCATGCCAGTGGGCGTGTGCTCGAGCAGCTCATAGCCCTCGGGCAGCTCCTCGCCCAGCAGCGGAAAGTAAACGCCAATGTCTGTGATGGGCTCAATTGTATTCGCCGCACGCAACCGGCCCGAATCATTGAATATGTTGTCCTGCAGCAGTTGTGGCTGCTCCGGCATACCGGCAACCACAAAATAGTCCGCTATGCGTTTCTCCTCCATGTCTTGGACTGGGATTGGTCGCGTATGTGATTGTCTTTAACTGTAAATATTAAATGCGATAAGATAATAGCGATGGCCAGAGACAGAAATATAGGTAACAGACAACATTTACTATGGACTATAGATACATATAAATGTACATGTAGCCACGCAGCTAAAATGTCTGGAGCGGAAGGGCAGCTGGCGCAAATCTTTGTTTACACTGCACGATGTCGCCGCTGTCGCCGCAAACTGATTAGGAATGCGCATACATAAGCCACGATTCAATTTCAAATTACCCAAAAGTAAATATATAAATAAAATAACTGAGCGACTTCGTTAGAATCTCAATACGAGCGGCTTTGTTGTTGTTGTTGTTGCTGTTTTGTGTTGTTATGCTGCGACCACAGCGTACAACAAAAACAAGTTCCGCATGATGATTCAACAACGTTTCCGCTGCTGCTGGTGCTGTTGCTGTTGCTGTTGCTACTCAATGTTCAATGCCAGCTCTATTGTTTTGTTGCTGGTGCTGCTGGTGTTGCTGCTGATTTGGTTTTTGTTTACTGGAATCCAAATCGGGATCGAAATCTGTTCCCCTTGCGTTCGTTTCGTTTCGATTCGTTTGTTATGTGCTGCTTCTATGCTGGACATTTAGTTACTTACGAATTCGTTGTTATTGTTATTGCTGTTGTTTTTTAATTTTTGTTATTGTTGTTTGCTCGTCGTCGTTGTTGCAGCTGCTAGAGATGCTGCTGCGTCTTTGATTTGGGTTTCCAAATTTTGTGTCGTCGTTTTTGCAACTTCTTCACACTACGTTAATTTCCACACACAGCGTTGCACAAACACACAAGCACACACACACACACATGCACACACTGGCACTCACACACACTAGACATACATATCGATATGTAGGCGGCGACACTCGCCCACTTGCACTTTGTCTTGACGTTGTGCTCTTAACTATCGCGCTTCTCTTGTTCAGTTTGTTACGTGGAGCCCGTTGGATGCATGCAAATTCGTAGTCTATTAAATGCTAGGTTCGTTGATTTATCATTGTATCGCTGACATACATCTTCGATACAATAATATTGCTATCGATTATTGAAATATTGCATACTTACGCTTTGCGTGCTTTGTCAACTGCAAGATAAAAATATCGTCATGAAGCCTTTCAAAAGTGTTACATCAATTCTGTCATATTGTTCTTTCCAATAATTGTTCGATTCTATATAGATATAAATTCTTATATAGGTAGACTTAAGAAAAATGTATCCTTTTGAATTGGTTATAGTAATACTAATTTAAGTAGTAAATTGCCGCAGCAATTAATAAGCAGTTGCGCGGGACAACTCAGCAATTGCACAGCTGATGCACGATATTTCGCAGCTGATATATCGATAGGCCTATCGAATGACAACGATATATTGATATGTGCGCGCGAAACTTTCAATATTGGAAAGACGTTAATAAGCTAATTTATGTGTGGGTATATTGCA
Organism: Drosophila kambysellisi; assembly: GCA_035042185.1. Classification (NCBI taxonomy): domain Eukaryota; kingdom Metazoa; phylum Arthropoda; class Insecta; order Diptera; family Drosophilidae; genus Drosophila; species Drosophila kambysellisi. The sequence continues at coordinate 2,577,894 of JAWNLS010000940.1, read as the reverse complement.
TATTATTGTTGAAGGTGCAAGCTGTTGGCTATATAAAGGCTACTATCTGTCTCTTTTAATGGCAACCCAATTACAACTTTTTAATTGCATTAACAGCGGATGGTTTTGCTTCGTGGTTACATCAACCAGAGCGTATCCAACCGAAAGATAATAGCGACGCTTGCACTAGACGTTATTATGCTTCTGATGGCCTTAAGCCAAACAACTGTATATTATTTCAAATTTGTAATGGCGCAGTTGCTGACGGCTTTTTGTGGGCGTTGAGTCACAATTCCTGCGTTCATTCATAACGGCAAACGACTCGAGTTGTGACTCAATTCGAATGCGACTCAACACGACTCATGACTTCGTATCCTGCGCAAACAGAGGCGACCCACAAGGGGGCACACAGTATTGGCCCCCTGCGAGGGCGACTCTGCTCCGCAGTTTGTCTCACTGTTGTTTACAAATATTCTGTCGTGAGTTGCTCTCGTCTCTCAGGTCCTTGGAGATTTGCATGCGCGCCTGTTGCGTGCGCCCGTTGGATGCCGTCCTATTAGATACTGCCTCTGCCTCAACTGCCTTGGTTGCCTCGTTGGCCTGACTCCCATTCTGCTTGTGATAATGAAATTATGCGGTCTTTCCGAGCTGATTAACAGTTGTGCCGTTACCAATGTAATTTAATCTTAATCATTTGGACAGACTGTTGTCCTTTATGCCATTGTCTGGCAGTTTCAAAATAATACTTATAACTAAGATTTATCTATCATTAAGAATCACAGCAAAACAATTAACCAAGCAATTTAGGTCAGCAAATCAAATTAATTAAGTACAATAAACAACATTCAAATGGCAAACAGGCAGGCAGGCAGTCTGTGCCAATAAACTTACTAAGGACATTTGCCGAATTTGTTAGTTTTGCTTAAGCGTCGAATAGAAGATACTCTACAAGATCAACAATTTTAAATATAATAGTGTAGAGGGCTTCTACAAGTTCCTTAAATGATTTCGTTTTAAGTAAGTTCACTATAACGAAATCATGAATCAAAACTCAAAAATTCAGATTATAGACTGAAATAAAATACATAAATAAAATAAATTGCAAAATAAGCTAAGTAGAATATCATTGAAAACCTTGTTGGTAATCTTGATCACTTTAGAATTAAAAGGTGTGAAAGAAATAGGATTTTCCAATTTTTAAAGTTTGGTTCGCTCCGGGCATGGCCGATCTTCAGCGAAATCTATTATCTCAGTGAGCTAATCCTTAAATATTTTCGGATATTTGTAAGCTTTAAGTATTTTTTTTTTTTTTTAATATAAACAAACTTAGTAGGTTACAGAAAACTCACTACTAAAACACACGACTTGCTAATGATTTTAGATGGACTTTATATTCTTTTTGGTAATTCCAGAATATATTTTCGACTATCTTTCATTTTGGTTTATATTGCTGGATGCGTAATGAAATTATGCTTGTGTTTGTCCGCCTCGATTCGGGTGTTTAGCGTTTTGGACGCATTTCGCTCAGATGCCAGCGGAGCCAGCAAAGCCACTCAAGGCAACGAGTGGGCGGCCGCTGGGAAACCGCTCGGAGACAGAAAGTGCAAAAATTGCGCATACGCCTCATCGGGGGCAGTCGTTGGTTGCGTGCCACGTTCGGGTTTCGTCTCGTTGTTGTTTTGGTTACTGTGCGATACGGCGTCGACTTGTGTTTTGAATTGCGGGAAGCGCGCAGTTCGCTTGCGAATGTCCTGACCGACGGTTGTGTGGCCGGCGTAACATCCGAGCGTCTGAATTCCCGAACAAAACACTTCGAAAATTTTGGTTTTTTTTTTTGAAAATTTCAACTATTGTGCAGCTGTTCTGGTCCGTACTTAAATCTAAACACTAGTTATATTTCAAACTATTCACTCAATGTGAAGCATTTTTATTGTTTTTGTTTTTGTGTGGCAAAAGGAACAGAAAGAAAGCGACAGAATCAAAAGTGAAATAAAATAAAATTGAATATAAAAAAATATAAACAAAATCAGAAGTGCTGAATGGAGTCTCGAGTGTGATAAACTGCGTCTTCCGACAGATCACTTCTGATTCTTTTGCGTTTGCCGTCGAATCCAAACAGGTGAGTGTTTCGCATAATTGCCAGGAATTGAATTTTATGGCGAGGCATAGAGTCTGTTGTCAGTTATTGGAGTATATAGATCCGCACGACTCCTTTCCAAGACAAGAGAAATAAAGTTAAGAACAATTTCAGTATTCTCAATGCGTATGTTTCACTTGCCTCTGGTTGGATTTAAATGAAATTTTGTGCTCAAGAAAATCAAAAGTGTTTCGAAACCAATTCAAAAAAATTGAACTATATTTTGTTTTTTTTTTTTTTGTTTTTATTTGAAAACTCAATTTAATTAGGTATCCAGAATTATGGGTTTCGGTGTGCGAAGGGGCTGCTTAACACGAGCCAAACGATTTAAGTTCGTAGATGGCATAAACTCATTAGCATATTGTCAGCAGACAGAAAGCTCAGAAGCAGATGTTTTCAGCATGCATTTTCACTTTGTCATTGCTCAGTTTTCCACTTGATTGATGAGTCCAGTTACAACGTCAAATTGTTGTTGTTGTTGTTGTCGTCATTATTTTAGCTACTCTGCGAAACGCAATCAAACAGAAAGTTGAGCAAATCATTAATTTCAGATATTTTGTGCATTCACAAGATCTCAGAAACGTTATATTTAAAGTAGAAATATTTGCATTCTCTGTGAATATATTTTCTTGTTATTCAGATTGAAATTTCCTTCGATTCAACTCTAATTTTTTTCTTTATGAGAATAGTATGATAAATTAAAGCCGAATATTTTTATTTAACATATTTGGAGCTATTTTGAATTTAATTGTTGGCTTAAAGTTCTTATTCCGATTATATAAAAGTGAATTTCTTGTTTATCATCTATATAGCTATATTTAAATGAATAATTGGCAATCAACAAGCTTGCATCATTGCATCAGAAAGCAATAGAAAAATAAATTATTTTGCTTGACAAATTATCAACGTGACGTTCAGATCGGTTATACTATATAGACGCAATCTACAAAACTTAAAGATTAGATTGTATTCAATTTAAGTATATTTTATGAGTTTTGTGATCGCTATTTCGAATGCCACTTCCAAAATAAGCTACTCTTAATATTGCATTATAATAAGTAATGTTCACATTTGCTAATTCATTTCTTAGCAAGTTAAATCGATATTTAGCTACCAGTCTTTGAGCCCAAAACTTAGCGTACATTATTTTGAAATAATAGATGGGGTAGGTATATTAACCTTGAAAATCATTAGCAAATTTCTCACTTTCTTGACACGCGATTTGATTTCTTATCAAGTAGAAAGTAATTTAAAAAAAAAAAAACGAAAGCAGAAACGTACGATATGCATTTAATTTCAATTCTCACTTCATTTGCATTTAATGTGCGTAATTTTAGTTGAATTTTAATTGGGCTAATTAGGTGCGACATGGCCGTAAAAGTAACGTGAACATTCGCATTAAGTGATTAACTGAAGACGTTGCCCATCAAGCCTCAAGTGAAATGAAGTGTAGCAAACGCGAGATATGCGAATTGTGTCCTGAATTAATGAGGCAAATGTCAAATTTGAATGGGTTAAGTAATGTCTGACAAGCGCGACAACAATACCAAATCAGGGGAACGAAGCGGGGGGGGGGGGGGGGGATGCTTAACCAAAAATCTCTATGGACTTCAGTTCATCCAGCTGAAAGAAATATAAGGAGAAATCCTTATAAGCCTTTTCCACAATATATTTTAACAAGAATTTAACGCTGCAGGCTAGGCAGACACACACACACACACACACACACACATACAGCCAACCTATTACACTAAGGAAAACAGAACAAGATAAGGCATTAAATATGAACAAGATAGAATGCCCCAAAGACAGCTCTGCGACTTTTGGATGCCCTGCCTCGAAGTATGCAAACACAAATGTGAGTCATATTTTGAAAGATCTTCCAAATATACATATTTTGTTTTTGGATACCCTCCGACTAACGGGTATGCAAATGAAAAAGCTTCATACAGATTTGACTTCTCTTGAGTCATGCAAATGGGAACGGAGACGTGAGAATGCCACAACGCATAGTCAAGGCCGGAAGGGGCACAGGTGGGGGCGTGACATGTGCCTGACCAAAAAAAAAAAAAGAATAAAAACAAAAACAGTTTCTACTCTGTTCCGCCCAACCATGCCGCTTAAACCCGTTCCATCCACTTTTCCATCTCTTCCGGGCGGCCTTTCCGCCAGTGCTCGGTGCTCATTCACAATGTTTTGCTACTTATCCTGCTGTTGTTGTGGCAAGTGGAGCCGCAGCAACTGCAGCCAGCAAGCTAGCTCAGTGAGACAGGCATGTCCTGCCCCCTCTGTATCCATTGCACTCTGGCAACAAATAGACACGTATCCCGACATAAATTCATGTGTATCTCCAAGTTTAGGCCACGTTTTTGAGTTCACCCGACAGTCGTACATATCAAAATTTGTTCCTTGCACCGATCACGCCCTTGTGTACTAACCATGCCACAAATTGCACAAAGCATAAGTTTTGCAGCTGTTAAGAAAAGTAGGTTTTATGTCTTAGTCTCAGGTATCTGTGAAATGTCCTACAATATTATCACTGTTAAAAGTTCAAAATTGTTAACCTGAATGCGTTACATAGTTCATAATAAAATAAAAGAACCCTTAAACATTATTACCATTAAAGAGTATATATATATATAAACAAAAACTAGAGTACTTATGAAGTTAGTGATTTGCTTTTAAGCAAGTTTTTAAACTCTTAAGCTGGCAGGCGTGAGCAGAAAGTTATTGGCTTTAATTCATAACCAGTAAGCGACAACAAAGACACATTTTTGATATACCCAACCATGAAAAGGAAGTATATTATATTATAATATAGCCAATTCTTGTAGCTTAGTGTATGGCTTTTAAATGATGTCTCATTATGTGCAGATAGTAAGTTGGGAAACGGATGTGCCATTCAGTAAATCGCAACTCAATAAAGCCAACAAGTTATGACACACAAAAAATCAACTTTATTATTTGATTTTTCATGTTTAAAAATATTATGAGCACACACACACACACGCACACGCATAAATACACTGGCTTATTCATATCCTGCAAAATGTATAAAATTCTACCAGCAGGCGGTTGCCACGCCCCTTAGCCAGAGGGTGGCCTGCTGTGTGCTGCTGCTGCCTCTGCTGCTGCCACTGCTGCTGCCACTGCTGCTGCCACTGCTGCTGCCACTGCTGCTGCCACAGCTGCCACTGCTGCTGTAGCTCTGCTGTGTGCAAATTTAATTGATTGACATTATTTAAGCGTAAAGACAAAAATGCGACAGCAAACAAACGACATGTAAATTGCTTTAGCTCACACACAAACAGCTCACTTGCCTCGACTCCCATTCTCAAAAGCGAAAACTCCAAAATTAAATTGGTGCAGTTCCGAGCGAATTTTAGTACACCCCCATAAACTGTATCGCTATAACATTAGATAAGTTAAATATATTTTATTATATTCTAGTTATATAGTTATAATTAAATGATTTTCAGTTCACAAATAAATGGCGAAATGTGCGCGAAATTGCAGTGAATTTGCCACTTATGCTTATTACAATTGTAAGCTTGCTTTTTAGGTGTAAATAAAATATGAAATATCCCCATCCCTAAGAGAAATACAATTGTCTCTCTTTAAGCGAGTTCACAATTAGTTAATTGACTTAAAATTGTTGAGATGAAAGGGAACTTCGACTTCTCCTCCCCTCCTCAGTTCAGAGACAACATCCAAATAGATAAGCTTGTCAAGAGAGACAAAAGGAGAAAGAGCAAAGTCACTTTGAACCTCCCGTCACCATCCTTTGAGGCTGTTGTGGTTGCTGTAGGAGACTGGTGTGTGTGGGTGGGGTTGGTGTGAAGAAAATATGGGTGGCATGCGGCCTGCGGCAATTGCTGCTGCATGCTAATCGAGTCCAAATATGCCCCAGGAGCCGTTTCCATGCGGTTGTTCTTTTTGTCGACGCATTTGTAAATAATTTATGAAGATGTTAAACTGCTCTGGCTTTTAATCTTACACACACACACACACACACACACACATTAACACACACAGACATATATATATATTTATATATACAGTCAGTTAATTATTTGTCTGTTGTTCTTTTTATCAACTTTTTTAGTGTTGTAAATGTTTGGTTGAACTAACTAATTGAAGCTGAAATGTTGGAAAGTTTAGCTTTGCTTTGGGCTAACTCACTTGGCCAACAGTCATTTATAAAATAAGAACGTGAAAACTGTTTTTGGCTTAAAAACAAAAAAAACACACACGCATACACACACACATACACATACACACACACACATTGGCAAGCATCCGAGTCTCACAATTTTATTGGCTTCGACTTGGCGGACAGTTGAAAGTTCGCGTAGCCATAATCCAAATTTGTCTTGCCCCAAGTGGCAGGGTGGAGCTGTCGGCTGCCAACGAGTAGGGGGCGGTGGTGGTAAATAACAAGCTATGCGGGTCTTAGCTTGTTGCTTGCAACATGGGGTCCACAGGGCCAAAACACTTTGTCCGTCAGCATTAGTTAGCTCTGTATTTTGGCCACACAAAATTGCAAGAATTCCGACAGTCAAACGAGCCAAGATGGCTCAGAGACTGCTCTCTTTGTGGGAGGAGGGGCGGGGAGTAACCCTATTGTACATTTTGATTTGTATCATTTGCGAAGCATTTCATTATGTTGGCATGCATCCACAAGGAGATCAGATTCCCGTGCAGTAGTCGGCTTAACAGTGACTTAGACCAACACATACTCTTCATGGAAACCCCGGGCTGCATTTCATTCCAAATTTCCGAGTCTAAAAATTTGTGAGTCAATCATTGCTGCGAGTTACGCTTTCCTTTGAATTCTTGCAACACATTTAGCGCATTTTATCTGAGGTTTGCACTCAATCAAAGTTTGTTATACTTATCTATTTTAAAGTAGAGATTAAGTTGGTTCCTTGTGTGCCATGTGTCACTTAATTGTCATGGACGATGTATGTGATTTATGCCCAAGTCCTCATCTCGCCCGATTAAGTCTAATTCAAGCTGAATCTCAACGAGTGGCCCGCTTGCTTATTAAAATTTATGATTCTCTCTCTCTCTCTGTTCATGTTTATGTACATACATATGAACATATGTGTCTGTGTGTGCGTGAGTGTGTGTGTGTGTGAGTGTGATGTGGAAGTTTTACAACTTTTGCTAAATTGTAAAGTCGGGTACGTCCTTTAAGTAATAAAACTTTTCCGACCTCCCCCCTCAAAAAGTATGCAATGTGCATGTTACAGTAGTCAATGGTACTCACGATCCGTCTCTCTTTGTGTGTGAATGCGTGTGTGTGTGTGTGTGAGTGTGAGTGAGTGTGTATGCGTCGAGTCAGATGTCACAAAGGAGCATGTTGCTTGAGCAGCGGCAGCAGCCACAGCATAAAAAATTCAACAAAGGAAATGTGAAAATATGTCAGCGGGTTAAGTCGGAGCAGCACCAGAAGCACTGTTCTGCGATAGGGCGGGGGCGGGGGCGGCTGAGGTGTGCAGGGTCTGTCAGGGGCGTGGGCGTGGTATTAAATTATGGACTCAACAATGTATGTTTCATGAGCTTAGGGGCGTGTCCACAGCGAAAATACATAGACAAACACAGACGCACAACTTTCAATGCGTGTACAAATGTTGCAAGCAAGTTTGCTGCGAATCGCCGTCTTACAATTCTCAACAATTTCTACAACTAAGCGTCAGTGAAAACCCCTTCCATTGAAAAACTCCCTTTTGACGTTTCTTTGGTTCACACAATTCATTTGGCGATTTGGTGTTTGGGAACACCTTCGCATGCTGAAACACTGTTGCATGTTGTTCGTGTTGAGTAACCGGAACATAACTTGTGCTTAAATGTTAAGTATTTCTATACACACACACACACACACACACACACACACACACACACACACACACACACACACACATAAACAAACACGCACACAGAAAGACAGAAAGGGAAGAGCCAGAGGCTAATTTGATTTTATTAATGAAATCATTAGTAGAAATGACAAAACGTAGCCCCAAAGGTAAGCCGGAGACGGGGCAACGGCAACATGGGGCATGGTCAGCTGTCGGCCAGGCGCAATGAATTTAATGTTGCATGTGAGTGGTTGTTACGACTATTCTTTTTTGATACCCTCACATAAAAAAAGGACACAACATAACTGCTTGGAAGGTGTACTAAGTATAATTTTTATATATTTTCAATTAGATATGCTTTTATTTTTGAGTGTGCTTTTTAGGTTCCAAGAACTGAGTATACAGAAAGTAATATTAATAATCTCTGATTAATGTTTATAATATTTAAAATTTACCAAAAGTTCCTTAGTAAAAAATGCATATTCCGCTTAAAAAAAATTGAAAAATTTCAATTGCAGCAATCAGTATTTATAAAAGTTTTTCAATATATATTTTCAACTTATAAAAGTCAAGCTTTGCACAGTTCACCTTAATTTCATATCATGCCACACTTTTAACAGAGTTTCTTTTTTTGTTTTTTGTTATTTTCCTTTTTACAGGGTGTCCACTGTTTGCATTCATTTGTTTTTACGTTTTATTGTTTTGTCGCTCTTTGTCATGTCAGTCGCTCATTTCAGGCGTTCATTGCCGGCCACGCCCCCTCCCCCGACTCCGCCCACGCTTTGAAGGTAAACACGTAATGCGACGTAGCGGAAAAGGATCTGGTCATATATAAATGTATATAAATGAAATATGGGTTGGGAAAACGCTTATGCATTTTCCAACCATCCTGTTAGGTTTATTGGAGCAAATTTTTGGTTGTTAAACAACAGAAGGAAACTGAAAAGCTGTCAAAAACAGCTGGAAGCACATTTCAAAATACTTAATTTACACAATTCTCGTGGATCTTTCGATGGCTTCGCAGGTGCACAACAACAAAATATTTGAACAATTGGGCATTTAAAGCTGGAAACTGTTGCCAACTTTAATGGCACTTAGATGGTAGTTAAGTCTCCTAAATTGATGGCAGTGCGAGCGTAAGTAATTTCCAGCTTAAATCATTTTAGCCTTGAGCCTCTTTTGTTTTGACGTTTCCGACCACCAACTTTGGTCGAAATTGAAATTGGCCCATTGGAATTTTCGAACTTTAAGACCGAGAGAACTGCTTGGGTTTGATATATTCATAAGCAATTTTGTTACCAAGGCCAACAAGGAGTTTTCCTCGTGCGTCATCAACTTCTTCTTTGTTGCGTCGATTCAAGTTTGACCAGAACCTGTCTGGGAAAATTGCACGTCCTTTTGAATGGAATACTTAACAATAAACGACTTGCATTCGCTTGGATCTATTTAAGTGAATGCCTTTGTCATCAGTTGAAGTGGTAGTAGTGGAAATAGTTTCAGCATTCAGAGAGCATTCTTATTTGCATTTTGGGCAGACTGGACAGCCTCAAGGGTCATCTCCATCACAGGCACAACCAGTGTGTCCTTCTAGGCCCAACATTTGCCATTCTATGTACACTTCTCCACATGTCTCGGTTGCTCAGCCTGTCAATTTCTGTTTTCCTCTTTGTGCAACTTGAGTTTTTCTCTTACCAAATACCAACAATGCTGTGGGTATGCAAGGGAAAATTGGTTAAGTTGCTGTTGCAAACAATATTCTACGATTGCAGCAGCTTCAACTATGGCATTAACCCCAATCAAAGACTATTTAAATACTAAAAGCTGTTCCGATATCAAACCCCTTGAATTGTATATTTTATCTAAGCAACCCAGAGCATCTCCGATAAATTTTTATTTATTAACTTTATGAATTACACCACAATTTGCATTCATGTTTGTTTGTCTTTATTATTTCTATAGTCTCTGGTTTTATTTACTGGCAATTTGCTTTGATGTCTTATTTATTTATTAGCAATCAGATTGTCAACAATATAATTCCAAATAGAATTAAACTTATCATCGAGCATCTAACAATTATGCTAAAAAAAAAATAAATAATCAGAGTTTTAAATCGAGTGGCCAGTTAAAATATGTTTCTTTCGGTTATTATATTGTTCATTCTTTTATTTTTGTTAGGATATAGTTATTTTTAGAGTGTAACTAGAATGCGTTGATAATAGGATATTCCATAGTCAAGAATTGATGGTGTTGCAGGGCAAAATGGATAATGGAGAACGCTAATGTAAATAGGTTTGCCAGTGACACTGGCCTCGTCTCAGTCAGCGACTCAGCACAACACCTTGATGTGTGCTCCGGCACTTACACACCCACACACACACACCCATACACATACACAATCACTCTAGATAAGCATTCATATGTAAAGGGACGTGCCCCCATTTGAAGCGCACCCACCTAAGCACACCAAACAAATCAAATGTGGCAAGGATGCGTTGCGTGCGCGCTGAGGCGTTAAACGTGCTGGCTAAATGTTTGACTTGGCTAGATAAGGGGCTAGAACAAGAACAAGAACCGGCAACAGCAACGGCAACGGCACCGGTAACGGTTGCGATAAACGGCTTCTCCTCTTATCGGGGGCTGCACTTACCTCCCCACTCACTCCACCAATCGATGTCTGAGAGAGGGAGGAAGGGATGGGGAGAGACAATGTCGCATCACTTCTGCTAAGACAATAACCGATGCTAATGTTGTATACGTGTCAATGTTGAATCACGTTTGACTGATATGTGTGCCCGCATCCAACTGAGTCCTGGCCAGCATCCTTTGAGTGTGTGCCGAATGTCTAGTCAAGGACCCGTAGTTGTAGTCTCCCGATAGGAGTGTCGATGCCAATTTGTGACAAATGTCTGTGTGTGCCACAATCGAATTGATAAGCCGACGCAAGTTGTGCGGGTAACCGTTGTCACGTGAACACTTTTTTTTATCGATTGATTGCCTCCGAAGTGGGCTATCGATCATAAAAACTTGGCAGCCACAATCCATTCGAACGTTTTCCTCGATTTCCATCAAAATTTACATTTATATGCAACTTTCATCTGTGGCTTTGTCAACATCATTTCGATAATAACTCACTCACTCAGTAATCGAATATAAGCGCTAAATTGGAAAACCCATCACATTTCTTGAGAAAGTTAGTTTCGAAAACTGAAGGAATTTTTTAAATTAATTTGTCTGTATTCCTCACACCTGCACATATCGAAACATCAATCCTTAAAATACCAATTACTGCCCAAGACTGCCTTCTATTCACAAATTCATAAACATTTCAAATAAATATATATGTATATGTATATTCAAAATGATATATGTTTGTATGTATTACATGAAATTCGCCCACTCGGAATCATTCACTGCCTCAACTCAACTATTATCGAGGGTCATCAATCGCTTTTTAGTTACGTACATAAATCAATATGAATACCAATTATTTCTTGCACATGTTTGCAGGGAATCATTAATCTGCCACCAAAAGCGCTGATCGACAATTTGTATTGTAATATTGGCCATTGGCTCTTGGCCATTGGCTATTGGCCATTTCGATTACTCACTACGATTCATAACTGGATGACCCATTCGCACATATCTGGAATTTTTGTTCAGTCTCGACGTGTTGCCACGTATCTGGCTAAATTAGAGATAAACACACGAGCCACACCCACACACACACACACTCACACACACACACACCCACACACACACACACACACACACACACAGTGTAACAGTGGGCAGCAGATACCACGTGAGCTGGCAATGGCAATTTACGGGGTCCACAGGAGAGCAGTGTTTTTGCTGTATTCAAAGTTGGATATTTGCTTAAACTGTGAACATTTCAATTAAATAAAGTTGTGACCAAAAACCGAAATCCTTGTAAAACGTTCCCAAAACGTTGATCAACTTAAGTGACATTTTTGGTTATATTTGCGAATATATTCAAAGGATATGATTTCGGGGCAATGTCTTTCGACAATAATTTAACTTGTCTGCTTTCTTTTATGCGACTTTTATACGCATCCTGCCGCCTGGGATAACTGGGATAACTGGGATAAAAAGCAAAAGTTTACAGTTTTCAGTATTCAGTTTACAGTTTACAGCTGCCCCAAGCATCGCACTCAATGTCACCGATGCTGCCGTCGTCATCAATTCCGGCAAACGTTTCCATTCACAAATTTAAGCAGATGGGTTGGCCTGCAAAATCCGCGCCTCGCCCCGCCCCGCCTCGCCTTGCCCCGATCCTCTATCCTGTATCCTGTATCCGCGAAAGTTTAACGTGTGTCAGTGCGGCATATTAAGCAAACGCTCTGTTGCATGCGGCCAGCACAGTCTGATGGCTGTCGACTGTTGCTGTTGCTCCCGACTGTTGGTAATGGAAGTGGGAGTGGAAGGGATGTGGGCAAGTAACCCTTCCTTCATTCGCTGCCGGGCGCTTGTCAAAAATTAAACGAAGCAATAAATTATGCGTCTGCCGATGGGCGCCAGTGAGGCAGCAACAAAAAGAGGAGCAACATTGATATACATATGTACATACATATGTATGTATGTAAAAGGATATATACTACTTTCTGTATAAAAAAAAGGGTGTGTGTTTCCCTAAGTATTCCATTATGTATGCAGATTTCAATAATCTTTGGGTTTTCCTCTCTCTCTCTCTGTGTGTGTGTGTGATTGTGTGTGTGTGTGTGTGTGTGTGTGTGTGTGTGTGAGTGTGTGCGACTGGCAGCAGTTTAGCGACTATTATACGCCGGAAATTTTACCCAAAACAGCTGCTTGTTCCGGTCTTTGGATCTTTTTGTTGCCTGGGGATGTTCATGGCACGGACAAGGCCAAAGTGCCATCTTAAATTCGTGATTACTTCGTTTTGATTTTCTTCATTCTTTTCTCTTTTTTTTTTTTTTTTTTGTGCAACATTTGTTGCCGTTTCACTGAGTTTCAACGACATTTCTGGTACTACTTTCAACCTGTGTTAGCCATGTTAGAAATGCTTTGTGGCCACAGCTTGGGCTTTAAATTGATTTCGAATTTCAACTTAATTCATTAATGAGTACAACATTTTTGCTATTTGATTCTTATCCCTTTTCCACTCAAGATTTAAAATTTAGTCTAATGATTGATTTAATCATTTATTATCATTATTATTTGTGTGCAATTTTGGTTTATTTCAAGCATATTCATCTGATGTACAGGGTAACTTTTGGTTGAGCATTTGCTACTGTTGTATTTAGCCTCGTTTAGGTCAAACTTTTAGCCATTAAGTAACTTGCGAAGCTTTTTCAGATGCGTCGATTGTTTTCCAATTTCCTTTATGGGCTCCGGCAAAGCCTGAATCCCTCCTCCTCCCGCAGTCCCATCCGTGACTCAGTGGAAAAATGTATTTAATTGGCCACAAACTAAATGAGCAGCAATGAAATTTGCCCAAGAATGTCATATATAAATATTTTTTTTATGAACCTCCATAAATTTGTAAATATTTATATATATAAAATATGCAGACATTTTTTATGTTTGTCAAAATATACATACATAAGAATTTCTGGAAAGGAACCAGACTCATTAGCCGGGTCCAAAAGGAAGGCTGATGTTTGCGAGTGTTTGCGAATTTTGCTAATGTCTTCGTTTTGGTGGGCCTTGCCACGCCCACAGCCTTGAAACTGATATTTATTTAAGTTAATTATTTATGTATTTTTTTGCGAACGTTGTCGAGTCTGTTTTGGAGCCTCAATTTGTGTAGTCGGGAATTAAGTTAATTAATGAATTGCATAAGCTGCCGCTCAGGCATTATCCTTGGCTGACACTCTTCGGCCCTGTTGTCCTTCATCAAGTCAATCCTGGCAACAACAGCGACGACAGCAGCCAATGACAAAATGTTCTAAATGTTTCTTTGGCAGGTTTTTGTTTTGCCGCATTTTTAATTAATTTTGCAAGGGATTTTTGCGGCTTATGGACTTTAAATATTTTCACCCAACCACCCATCTGTCATCCATCCTCATTGTTCCGTAAAACAAGCAAACAAAGTGGCAACGACAGCAACCAATGTACGAGGGTGGTTTGATGAGTACCTGACCTTGACGCCAGATGGCGCCACTATTGCAATATGACGTGACTATCGTATAGTACATAAACCTAAACAGCCACAGTGAAAATTTCAGTCAAATCGGACTTTTAGTTTTGTTTTCACCACGTGTCAAAGCAGTCGTGTCCACGCATTTTAGAAAAATGGAAAAAGAGCAATATCGGTCGGTGATTCGATTCTTCTTTTTGGAGGGGAAATCACGCAGTGAAATCAAAGAACGCTTGGATACTGTGTACGGTGACTCTGCTCCTTCGATGACCACCGTCAAAAATTGGTTTAGTGAGTTTCAACGTGGTCGCACGTCCGTTTTTGATGAGCCACGACCAGGTGGCCCGAAAACAGCAACCACGGAGGATAAAGTGAAGAAAATACATGATCTGGTATTGTCAGACCGCCGGTTGAAGGTGCGCGAGTTAGCTGAGACAGTAGGCATCTCAACAGAACGAGTGTTTCATGTCCTACATGAAATATTGGGTATGAGAAAGCTATCGGCGCGATGGGTGCCGCGTTTGCTCACACCAGACAATAAGCGCAACCGCGTGACCACTTCGGAGCATGGTTTGGCGCTGTTAAAGCGTAATCCGAAGGAATTTTTGCGTCGATTCGTGACTGTTGACGAAACATGGATTCACTGGTACACACCAGAGACCAAAGAACAGTCGAAACAGTGGACTTCACCTGGCGAATCTGCCCCGAAGAAGGCGAAAACTGTTCCATCGGCCGGAAAGGTGATGGCCACGGTTTTCTGGGATTCGAAAGGTATTATCCTCATAGATTACCTAGAGAAGGGAAGAACGATTACAGGGCTCTACTATGCCGAACTATTGGGAAGATTTGACGCCGAGTTGAAGAAGAAACGGCCCCATTTGGTGAAGAAGAAAGTGCTCTTCCACCATGATAACGCTCCCGCTCACACCTCCGGCGTCGCCCAGGCCAAATTGGTCGAATTACGCTACGAACTGCTGCCCCATCCACCTTATTCTCCGGATTTGGCCCCTTGCGACTTTTTCTTGTTCCCAAATTTGAAAAAGTCAATCGCTGGGCAGAAATTTCGGTCGAACGAGGAGGTTATTGCCACTACGGAGACGTATTTTGCGGATCTACAGAAATCATATTTTTTAGAGGGGATAAAAAAGTTGGAGCATCGCTGGAATAAATGTGTAGAGCTGAAAGGGGATTATATTGAAAAATAAAAAATAATTTTTCCAAAAATTTTCGTTTTTCTTATGTAGGTCAGGTACTCATCAAACCACCCTCGTATACATAATGTACATATACATATACATACATACAGGTACGTACATACATATATACAGAGAAATTTATATGCATAAATATTTAATGGAAAAATGCGACCCAAATTAAGCGAAATGCCCAAATATGTAAATATGCATAGTATGCATAACCTTCCACATGTGGCATGTCTATCTTGCTATTGCTGCCACTGCTGTTGTTGTTGTTGTTGTTTCTGTGTAGTTGCTAATATGTTTGAGACTTTGTCAACTGCCACACAACAACTGGCAACGCCGAGCACGTAATTCATACGCCCCGTTGCACGCATGACAATTTGTTAACAATATAAAATCGGGGCTAGACGAAAACTAAATCAAAAGTTCAAAAGTCCAAATCAAATCACGTAAAGAATAAAAATGTTTGTATTCGAATCAAGTACAATAGTTATTGCAAAGTTCAAAAAACCTACAGCAAACAATCCTTTTGTTGACTTAATTTAATTTATTGTTTAAGAGATGGATTTATAAATGTCTGAGAATATTCTATGAATCATGATTCATGATTCAATTTAAGCCAAGACTTTGAATACCCCACAAAAATTAACAATGAAATTGAACCAAAAAATATGCAGGAGTATGTTTTAAATGCACTGGAAAAACCATGAGGAAAATGAAAATGAAGTTGAAGTGCAACTATTTCTGTTATTAATAAATTTATATATGCTATCAGTTACACAAGGGGCGTGGAAGGGGTTGTGGTGGGAGTGGGAGTGGGAGTGGCGGGATTACAGTGAGTGTAATGTATCCTGGACCAAGGTCTAGGACAAACCAAACGCCGACGCATGTATAAGAATAATATATGAGAGGCCAAGGCCTGAAGAGGACTCCCACATAGCGATGGCTTCCTTGCCACACACGGTGTTCTTGACATCCTTGACTTCGGCTGCCTGCCATCTGAGTATGCCTGTGTGTGTGTGTGCGTGTGTGTGTGTGTGTGTGCGTGTGTGTGTGTGCGTGTGTGTGTGCGTGTGTGTGTGCTTTTACTCGTATTTTGTAATTTATGATGCTAAACTTAGAGTGTTTTATGCATATGGATGTATGTGCGAGTACATCATGTACACATGCATACATACATACAAACATACATACATACATACATACATACATACATACAAACGAATGTTTGTCTATCCGAAAGCAACAAAAACTCAAATGCCATAACACGTGCCAGATGCAGGAGCTTCTTCAATAAAAAATTATAAATTATTGTTCATGCGTATTGAATTAAGCACCGCTCACACCCACATACCCACACACCCACACACCCGCACACTTACACTCTAACCCACACATGCCCCCCACAAACAAAATTAAGAGCACCACGCCCCCTTCGCCTGTCACAACACAACACAACAAAAGTTGGCGGTGATTTAAAATTTATGCAAAAAATGTTTCGAGCCGCTGGAAAAGTTTCGCAGCTGTCAATAAAATAGAAATTTTGTAGCCAAGGCCAACGAAATGCCAAAAGCAGGCATTAAACAATGGGGCAACAGGAGTCGAGGATATTTGTTATTTATTAAGATTTGTTTACATTTTATGGTATTCAGATTTCCACATGCCACTCAGTGGCAGTTCCAGTTCCAGCTCCAGCTGCAGCTCCAGCTCCAGCTCCAGCTAGTGTTGAACGAGCAACGAGTGATCCGATATCCTCTGCCGGCCACTGGCAGACATCTCCCCGCCCTTCTGACCGGCTTGTGTCCTGGCTTGTCCTCCTAACCGCATAACACATTGTTGCTTAACACATTTCCCCCAACCCTCCCCCCATTTTGGCTGCCTCTTTCAAGCATTTTAATATACGTTCACTTTACGGCGTCAGCATGTCAGCATGTGGGCGTTGCATGTCAACATCGAAACTTGAGACCGGAAGAGGCAAAGCAAGCTGTTGCCCGTGGGGCAGGATGTGTTTTGCTTGCTTCTAACTATTCTGCTTTAAGCTCAGATGTAAATGACATGCGCATCATTAAGTGGCATTATTATTATTAAATTATTATTATTATTACTATTATTATTATTATTATTATTATTATTATTATTATTATTATTATTATTATTATTATTATTATTATTATTATTATTATTATTATTATTATTATTATTATTATTATTAGTATTACTATTACTATTATTATTATTATAAGTATTATTTGTATTACTATTATTATTAATTTTTCTGTTATTATTATTATTATTATCAGGAACTGCGGTCCATGAGTGTGTGTTAAATTTGGTCAGATTTTTCATGCCTTGAACCAATTTGGAATACATATATAAGTAATAATTTTAAATACATATATAAATAATAAATATTAAATAATATTTTTCACAAAAATGTTAATAGTCATGTTCAATATATATATTTAATTTTGATATGCTTCCATCTCTTATTGCAATAAAAATCCACTTTTAATATATACATTAAAACTTAATTGATTCAGAATAATCGGAATAATGCCAATTAAGCACTCGAATGCATAAAATTAAATATTGCTATAAATGAAAAAATACATTTATGCAAATGCACAGAAATCAACAATATCTGAACTGAATTTATGGGTAATAAAATCGTAAAATTCATGTGAATTGCTTTAGTTCCTATTAAAATCGCAACTCTCCAGCTGAGGTATGTGGAACCAGGAATCAGTTTCCGAAGAGCCCACATAGTTTCTGTTTGGTGGATTAGAAGTTTACAAATGCGGGGATCTGTGGCAATTTAATCAAAGCCGCAACAGCCATAAAATTAGGAGGCATGCGACAAGGTCGCCCAACCGATGACAATAAGGGTCACGGTCAGCGATAGGGATAAGATTTGTGGATAGGGAGTGGGACGGTGGACGGTGGACGGGGGAGCAGGACACAGCACACAGAAGGCACGTAAATCCTTTAGATTTACAGGCATCCTCGCAAGCAGAGTTGATTAATTCGCCTTTCGACTTTATTTGGCGTTTTTATGAGCAACTGCAGCTTTGATTGAAGGCGTATCTCGAATGTTGTTTGTTGTATGTTGTTTGTTGAATGTCGCCAGGTCGAAGACATCGCGGATGGCATCGGCATTGGTTTACGTGTAAGCTTGGCCAAAAATAACTGTGCCTCTGCAGCCACATAGCTATCAAATATCCATTTCCAAGGTCGAAACAGCAAACAGCTAACAGCAAACAGCTAACAGCACATGGGCTTCCAAGCAAAATCGAATCGAAAACCTAAACGAAATCGAAATAGAAACCGAAACCGAAAACGAAACTGATCCAAAACCAAACGAAGCCCAACCGAATTGAACTGAACTCAACTCAATTGAACCGAACTGGTGCGTCAAAGCGTCAAAGCGTCAAACGAGCCCAAATGAACAGAAAAAGCGATACTTTTCTTCTATTTTTTCCCCGTTTTTTTTTTGTGTTGTTGTTGTTGTTGTTGTTTTGTTGTACCATTAATCGTAAAAATTGCTCATTTTATTGCTTTCAAAGTGTTTTCGAGGCTGCTGTTGCTGAGAAAGTTTGCACGTGCCACCGCGTGCCACAAGGACTAGACTGTGCCTCTCAGCCTGAGCCTCAGCTACAAAGCGCGACGGCGTGAAGACAACCGACGCGTGTAGTCAAAAAAAAAGAAAGAAAAGAAAAAAAGGAAAACAAATCGGAAATAAAAGAAAAACGAATGCGAAACCAAACCAAACATCGACAAAGCCTTACATCAAATGCCTTTGCAGAGCACTGGGACAGGTGGGCTCCCCAGCAATTCCTCAAGTATCCATGTCAGGCATTATGCATAAATCAGCGTACCTTCTGAAGTATGCCTTCTTTTGGTCTGTCACCAAAACACAGACATATATATATACATATATATATATATATATACATAAATATATATACAACCTGTTACCTCCTTGGGCAAGGGGTGAAAACTGACATTGTACTTTTGTCTAAGGGGGAACTGTTCGAATTTTTACACATGTTTGTGTCCTTGTAAGTTATTTATTGAACAAAATCAATAATTTTCAATAATTAAAAAAAAAACACAATTTAAACAATCAAATAAAATAACAAGTAAGATGTTAAGTCGAGTTAACTCGACTACGATATACCCTTAACCAAGTTGTTAAATATATTCTAGTTTTATTGGCAAATTTCCCTCTAAGATGATTTGCACTCAAATGTTCAGTTCTACAAGTGCATTTCTTACAGAGTATTTTTGCTCACAAGCATATACATACATACATATGTACATACAGACATACATACGTACACGAAACAATACTTATCGGGGCTCTGCAGATTACACACAAATATCGCTAGCGTCGATTATCAATAATATGTATAAGCATATTATGTATAAATTAGAAGCCTCTGCCTCTTAAATTGAGGAATTTATTGCTATCGGAAATCGAAATGCATCGATAATTCAGAAACTGAGGCAGTTATCGATAAAATAAAACAAACTTGATCTGCGCCTGGTATTCCAAATTTGTAGTCTCTAGCTTTTATAGTCTCTAAGATTCGCGTGTTCATACAGACGGACAGACAGATCGACAATGCTATATCGACTCGGCTGTTGATCCTGATCAAGAATATATATACATTTGCACAAAACCATTATACCCTTTTTTACCCATTTTTAATGGGTTAATGGTATAAAAACTACTTTACAACTAATAATAAAAATTTGCAAAAATAACTTTAAAATGTTTTGCGAAATAATAATAAAAATTGCATTAATATTTATGAGTTAAATATTATTATAATAATTAAGCGTATTTCTTGTATTTCACACACCTTTTGAACTGTGATGAAAACTTGTGTAATAAATTATTAATTAATATTAATCTACGATGAAAATATATTTGATTAAAATGCCATCGAGCTAAAAATGGTGAAACAAAATGAATTACTGGCCAAAAACATGCCACCGACTTGGAATGCAAATTGTAATCAATATTTAAGAAAGGAGTTTTGGTCCCATTTGCTATTTATAATCGAATCAATATTCAAGGATTGTCTTTAGAAACTCAGCACTGAATTGGGGCATGTTGAAACGGCAGCAAACTAACAGTTATGAAATAGAGCAATATTTACATTTTGAAAAACAGACAAAACAACTGCAACTTGCTTTTTTTTATTCTATTTATTTTATTTTTGTTAAAGAAAACAACAACGAAAATAAAAGGCGAATGAACCTAAACAAATTTCGTGGCGTGTCCCGCCACTGAATGGAGATATCCAACCTTCCACTCGGAGCCTGCTCCTCCTCACCTTCAGTATATTTTGGCTGTTATCTATTTTGTTTTTTAGCAGCCACAGTTATTACTCATTTACAGGCATTTGGGATACGTTTATGTCCGGGGTTGGGGTTGGGGTTGGGCAGCGGGGGCCCCTTTTGTTATTTGCATTGGACTACAAAATGAGCAGCCAGCAGGAAGCAAAAGACAGCAGTCTGTGCTGGAAAAGTTTTAAATCTTCGAATGAATTTAATATACACAAAGCACGAAAAATTCTCACAATCAAAACATTCTGCAGCTGGGGGAAAACTCCACACTCCATACTCCATTACTAAAATTACCATTCACATCATCATCATCATCATCATCATGGCTGGTATCAGCCACGAATCTGCTCTCATCGCCAGCTCCATGTCGTCGTATATACACAAGTTTGGATTATGTTTATTGATGTATTTCGTATATAGAAACTTTATTATTTGCCAAGCACAACTCTGCACCCAGCTGAGAGTCAGTTGCCTGCAAAGGGTTGCTTCACCTGTCCCTCATTTCCAAACCCAGACAGGTTGGAATTTGTGCTCCCCCCAGAGAATGCTTGTCTTCATATTACATTTTATTCATATTACACAACTTAATTACTTCTAAATATAATAATTATCGACATAGCTTTGTCCTCCAGCCAGGTCAAAAAAACCTGAAAATTTAATGAACTCCGAATGCAGTCGAGTAAATTTACGACTTGCTAATTGTTTATTAAATTGCGAATTTTTATATATATATATATATATTTAATACTTATTGATTTGACAAACAAATTAATATTACTTGCTTGCTGCTAATTACATTCTTTTTGTATTTTAATTACTTTTATTTTAATTAATTAAAAATTTTTTAAATATTCTCAAACTGAATTCCTGTCGCTGGAAGTACTTGAGTGCAATTAAATTAGTTATGAAGTTCTTAATTTCTAGGAAATTTTCAGTTTTCTTTTTAAGTCTGAAGATAAAATTAAAAAGTAGAAAGACATAAAAAATAGTACATATAAGAAGGATAAATGGGTTTTGATTAAATCTTAAAGTTGCTTCAATTCGAAACACAAAAAATGTTAAGTTGTGCTTGCTCTGAGAGAGATTTTAAAAGAGATTTCATTTGAATTGTGGATAACTGCGCTCACTGCTTATTTTAGATGGTCTCAGCTTGACCAGTTCCAAATAAGCCCCCCCCCCCCCCAAAAAAAAAAACATAAACCAGAGCAACAAGCCGGAAAAGTCATTTGCAAAATGCTTTGCAAGCGTTGACAGCGCAACTGACCCGGTTTTGCAGTCCGGAGAGCGGAATTCGCTTTGAAACGATGTCAAAGGGAATTCACAGAGGATCACAGCAAAGTGCAGTGTGGAAAGTGTTTGAGCGATGAACGATTAGAGTTGAGTGAAGGCCAAAATGCTGGACCCCCCCAAAACACCCCATCATCCTGTGCTCAAGAGGAGCCTTGTACCAGACACACACACACATAGGGACGAGCTGGGGAGTGGTCATTAAAGGAGCATTAAAATATATCAGGATGCGAAACGCATCCGTTCGATTTGTGAAATGGGAAATTCAATGAAATATTTATTAACCTTTAATCAGTGAGCGAAAAGCAGACAACAGAAAATGGGCAGCAGACAAAGCATATTTTATGACACATTACATTGGATACCATATGTATACCGTATGTGGGATGTCCTCCAATGTCCTCGATGGCTGCTACTATGTGCTATGCTATATATATTTCTGATTCCACTGCTGCTACTACTGCTAATAATAATCACAAATATTTAATGTCAGGTCAGTGCCAGAATCCTAATTGCCATCCCAGACTAGAGGGCATTAAGTTGTGTGTGTTTGTGTGTGTGTGTGCGTGTGTGTGTTTGTTGTGCCTATCGGCTAAATTCGCAGACAGGAAACGAAAAATGGTCTGGCTGAGAAATTTCAAAGATTTTGTTGCCCATCAGTTTTTATGGCTTTGCATATTTGATTAGATTTGTTCGGACCATTCACAATATTTGCTTTACGATTCGCTTCAAGATGCACTTTGATCAATGGTTGTTGTTTTTTTTTTTTGTTTAGTAAAAATATTGTAAAAATTACACACTTTGCTATAACCATATATATATTTTTATATATGTTTATATATATATTCTAGAACATATTTGTTGATGAAATTTCAGCTCGATGTGCTTCCGCTCTTGAAGCCTAGGTGGGGCCTTCTTTTGGGGGTGGTGTTTTGGCCAAGTTATATTTTATGCCACACTATTTGCTTGAGTGCCAGATAAAAAGTCAGATTTGTTGCATTTACATTTAAAGTGTCTGCGTCTGCTGCAGAGTGCAACAGAGTGTATATTCTCTAAGGCTAATAAGCTTTCAAACTTGTCTAGCATAAGTGGCTCATTTAAGTTCAAATTGTCAAACTGCATACGAAATTTGGTAATGTTAGCTTTTATATATCTACCCAGAGTAATGGATATGACTTCAGTTACTTGCTCTAAATACAAATTAAATCTTTGCCTGTCTGCTTTTTGTTATGCATTTAAAGATTTTTGAGTCTATATGTATTTAATGCAAAAAGCCATTGCACTTGGCCAATACAAAGTGGTAAAATGGTAAATTTACGATGCTAATATTGGGAAATCCCCAGTATCATTTGAGGACGAATGGTCGCGTGGTGCCTGGCAACAGATTATCCTTGATAGACGAGACTCCCGCAATCCGCTTAGTCAAATTATCAAAATAATTTGACAGCCCACAGAACAAGGAAAACTGCAGAGGAAGAGAAGAGATTTGGGAAAGTGTTGGGAATTTGGGAAAGCATTTAAAGAATTAATCTAAACGTTTGCTTATTGACTACTCGACTCAGTCCAAGCGACTGTCTGTCCGACTGTCTATCTCTCTCTTTCTCTCTCTCTCTCTGTCTCTGTCTGATTTAGTGTCTTCTTTTGCGCTCAAAGCGGCTTTTGGGGCTGTGTGTGTGTGTGTACGTGTGTGTGTACGTGTGTGTGTGTGTGTACGTGTGTGTGTGGGCGTGTATGTGTTGTGCCTGGCAGTTCATTTTGTGCTGCTCTTTGAATTTTGTGTGTTTGCCCAAGTAGCTTTAACTTGGGGGCTAAACTTGGCCAAGACAAAATACGTGGCATGTCGAAGATTCAGTTGTTGTTGTTGTTGCTGTTGTTGTTGTTGCTGTTGTTGTTGTTGTTGCTGTTTGTTGTTGTGAGCCTAATGTGCTTGTATTTACTTAAACGTACAAAACGACACAATTCAGTGGCAGCAGTGGGGTCAAAGGCACAGTCTCTGGCTCTGGCTCTGGCTGTGGCTCTGGTTGTGGCTCTGGTTCTGGGCTCTGTTCACCACATTAGCGCCCACTTCACTTTTGCTCCACATCTAATGATGAGCAGCAAATTGAATTTTATTGACTTGATTCGCGCCCCGACGGCCGCATTTCATTTTGTTGTTTGTTGTCGTTTGGCGCTGTTTTTTTTTTTTTTTTTTTTTTTGTTTTTGTTGTTCCTTATTTATTCGGCTGAAATTTCTGACCATTTGGGTGGCCTTGTCCAGCCCAACGACTGACGGCTCCTGTATACACAATAAATTGATTTCTGATTATCAGTGCATAATAAAATGACTAAATCCGCTCGACAGGGTGATGAACAGACAGCCGGTCAGACAGTCAGCCAGTCAGCCAGACAGTCAGCCAGTCAGACAGTCAGCCAGCCAGCAGGTGGCCACCATCCCCCACCACAACAGAAGTTTTAATGAAGCGTATTAAAATTTAATTAAATAACAATTTGCACAAATGTAAATAAACACGACGCTGCTTATGCAAAGTGAGCGGCAGAAAGCGACGAAGAAATAAGCTAGAAACTCCCGACTGGAGACATGGCGATTGAAGGCGCCTCCGCTGGCGATGGACGAGGGTGGGTGCGGGAACGGGAACGGGGGCGAGGGCGTAACCCCGCTGCCTTGCCAACGCTCAGTGCGGCGAACTTTGGTCATTAAATTAAGTGCACAGGCCAAAGACGACGACGACGACGACGACGATGAAGATGTGACGACAGAAGCCAAGCATCGGATGACACCCGCGACGCCCATGTCGCTGATGACTTCGAATTCGAATACACACTTCACCATTTTATATTAAAATTACAGCAAGAATGTTGTCTAAAGTATTATTTAATTTATATTATAATTTTCATTTAAATTTTGTATATTTTTATTTTCTCTTCATCTCATCTGTCTTTGCAAATTCGCAACTTGAATATCAAGTTTTATTTAATTTTACTTTCAATTTCGTTTTTTTTTTTTTTTTTGTTTTAAGGTATTCATTGTAATTGATTACATTTAGTTAATTAAATACAATTAATTTTTAAAAATTAGTTAAACTTTATTTAAGATGTGACACAAAATCAAAATGCTGCATTGAAATATATTTCTTTGTAAATAATTGAATTAAGTACGAAATTCTTTTTGCGTTTTGAAATTCAACAACTTCAAATTCCAAATTTTTTCTGAGTTTGGCTTGGATAGAAGTAAAATTGTCTGGAAAGTCCCAAGCTACATTTGTTGCAATTAATTAAGAGACTCCATACTTATTGGCTTAGTCAGTTATGCTGGCCGATATTAGTTGCATTCCTAAAATAACGAAAATTTTCCAAATTGCCAAACATGTTGCTTATTTTTCGGTTAACCCTCGCAAATTTACTGTTTACTTTCGCCCCTTGCTTAATGTTAATTTGATTTTTAATATTCGACATAATTGTATTCTACACACAGACACGCCCAGACATACATTATATATGTATACATATACACATATATATATGTGTGTACCTTTTTCCTTTTCTTTCTTGTGTCTCTATCCTTAAAGGATCGTTTGCCGTCTTTTACGAGCGCATCCCTCAAACGCGCCACGGTTCGTGGCAATTTCTCGCGTGTGGCAGGTAAACTCTTAATTGAATTTGCCGCTTGAACGTTGGCCGAGTCTAGAGTCTAGAGTGCCTTTTGGCATGTATGCATATGCATACATATACACATACATATATACATACATATACATATATACCACATATATCCACATACGTCATTTAAGCATAAAATTAAACACAGTTGTTATTAATTTGGCCAATAAAATATTGGCAAGATTCGCAAAACGCAAAATTGACGAATAGAGAGCATAAATAAATAAGCCAAAAAGCGAGAGCTTAATTTCATCTATTGGTAGCACGAAACCGTTGACGGTATTCCATACCTGGCGCGCTGGTCGTAAGACCACCCACCACTACTGTCTGTCCAGTCAGCTATAAAAAAGATTTGTTATGAATGTGAAAGCTCGACGCATCGTAAATGTCAGGAAAGTGTATCTGTGTCCAGGAGAACACCTAAGCGGCTTGAAATTGGCTTTTATAGTCAACTTATCGGTCATCTTTGGGGCACAGCTGGGTGGATTGATGGGTGGCATGGTGGCATGGTGGCATGGTGGTCTTTCGCTTTATATCTGTGCCGTATCGCATCTTTAGGGTTTTTTGTATTTGCATTTTAGAATTGTCTTAGCGATTTCCAGTTTATGACCACGTCAATAAAACTCATCCCATTTATTTTCATCTTTATTTGACAAGATCGCCTCACAATTAAGTATTCATCACGTCGCAATAGGCTTCAAGCTGAGTGCTTAATTTAAGCCTTTTTCTTGTTGTTTTTGCTGTCAGCTGGCTTATAATGAACTAGAATAACTATTAACATTCTTAATTTGTAATGTAACTCGATACTTAATTTGATTTAAGGCCATGCCTCCAGCTTATCAAATTAACAGAGTTGAATTTCTGAGAATAATGTACGAGTCACAAGTAAATTGTTGTGTATTCGAATTGTTATAGCGTATCTATAATATATATATATATATATAACTTTGTTCTATAACAATACATTATACAATAACGATCCAGACAAGCAACGACTCTGCAAACAAAACGCTAATTAATAGAACGCTGATAAGAATAATTAATTTGGAATACTCAGAAAGACCCAAAATATTAATTCGCAGTGCACAAATCTCTGGCATAAAAATTAGTAATTGATCAATTATATCAATTACTCAGAAATACACACAAATAAACATTTTGACCAAAATAAAAATATAAATATATAAATAAATAGCTTAAATAAACAATATAAAGTATCGCATAAGAATACAAAACAGACGTTTTTAAAAAAGCTGAAACAAATCTTTATCAGTGAAAGATATATTTTTGTAAAAAAATTAAAAAATTGCCTAATTTAATTTAATTTAATTTAAGTTAAGCTAATTACTTCACCAGAGCACCAAGAGCACATATGTACATATTTTGCAAAGTTCTAAGGTCATTTTAATATACAATGTGTTGGCTTTATAACTAAGTAAATTACTTTTTTATTGGCTTGTTGGCTGTTGATGCCCCTGCCTTGTTGACCAACATGTTGTTTGTTAACGTACTCAGAGCAGTTGTTTGTAAAGTTTGTTTTTTTGTTCTTCTGTTTGCTGATTTTTAATACTCCCCACACGGATGGTGAAAGAGTAAACTAGTTTTATGCAATGTCCGTCATGCTGTCCGTCCGTCCGTCTATCCGTCCGTCCGTCTGTCCGTCTGCATAAGTGCAACTTTTCACTAGTGTGTGCATCAGCCAATAAAATTGAAAATCCCAAAATATTCCATAATCGTAAAGTCCAAAATTGGGTAGGTTACTGGCCATGTCCTTCAGGCCAGCCAGCCCAGGACTCTTGCTCCAAAAAATAGGAAGCGACCATATATATTCCTGTTATCAGCTGGTGTTACTCTTACAGGTGTGAGAGCAATTCGCAGTCGGTTATGCTGATGAGTGGAACGTTGCCACTTTTTTTTTTTTATTTAATCTGACGCAACGATAATTTTTGAAATTTTGAGCAAAATTCACTAGTGTCCGAGGGGGCTTCGCTGGTTTCTCTGGGATTTGGTGTTTACAGGGATCGGGGAATCGCATCGTTTTTACAAGCAATTGCAAAGTGGAAGCGCCGGAGTCTGACATAATAATAATAATTATAATTATAAATACAAAAATATAATCAAATTCAATCAATATTCCTTTAATATATTTAAAGTTTCATTCAAATTTGTAATTTCTTATCGATATAAAAGTTCGCATAGCTTTTAGCCACTTTCCTGCGAACGTGAATATTTTGATATTTTGTCATTCTTTCATTCGAAAAAGACCGGATTTGGTTCATAGAAACGACCATTGCCGACAAGGTTCAACGGCTCCAAGTGAGCACTTTCTGGCAACTCCAGCAAATTGTGTTGGATGTCTTCGGGTGCTTCGTCGCCTAGCTGATAGCGCTCGGCCATGTTTTCCTCGAAGGGTTGGAATTTCTTTGGAGGCTGTGGCTCGACTGGAATCATTTCCAAAGATAGCTCATTGCACTTCTGTAAATCCTCAATGCCGCTCGAGGAGAACAAATGCCCGAAATAACTATTCCAGTTGAACATATATACGTTAGTGCGAACAGCTTTAAGATGATCAAGCACTTCAACCAGCAGTTTTTCCAAACGTTTAACGTTGCCTGAAGATATAAGAAAAAAAAATTATAAATATACATTTTATTTAATGGTTGCAAGAGCAACAAACCGAGAGAACTTCTGTCGAGGAGACGCATTTCGCGTTGTCGCAGTGGCATGGCATTGAACGCAGTGACAGCCAGTATGTCATTGTAGAGTATATTGAGAAGCTCATCGCACTTGGCATATGAGGGATCATTGGAGCCACGATGCTCATCTAGAATGCGACGATGGACCACATGGAAGTGCTTGATTTTGGTGCACACCACGTTCACATGATGGCGCACAATGAATCCCTGTGGCATCGTACAATACTGGCCCAATTCAAAAAAATCATGCAGCGACCGGAAAACCTTCATTATGCGAAGTACCACATTTGGTTCGAAGCTGAAAGGTGATTTAATTGAATTATTTAATATTTCTTACGTAAATATATTTCACATAATTATAATATAATTATAATTATAATTATAATAATTATGATTATAATTATAATTAATTAATTAATAATATAATCATATTTATAATTATAATTATAATTAATTAATTAATAATTATAATATAATTATTATAATTATAATTACAATACTCGTATGTAGCAACACTCACTGATCACCGCTTCGTCCAGTTGCGAATGGGCGACTTTTCTTATTATTTCCAATGTTTTTATTCTGTCCGCCATTTTGATTTTGGAGTGAATGAAAATTATCCCAAATGCCAATTGAGGCATTTGGTTGCGGATTCTTTGCGGCACTGCCATCGTTTGGGGCGGATAGACGCTTCGGTCCGCCATTTTGATTTTGGAGTGAATGAAAATTATCCCAAATGCCAATTGAGGCATTTGGTTGCGGATTCTTTGCGGCACCGCCATCGTTTGGGGCGAGCAGACTCTTCGGTATGGCTCCTGTTTCGTTGAGGCAAAGATTGTACCCGAATTGTGGCACTTTTGCATCCAACGGCAACTCGTCAATTTTCAGACCAAGTTCTTTCTTCACGTTAACAGCACTGTTCTCGTTGCGAGCGGAATGCCCTGCGGCAGGCATCTCGTCAATATCAAGCAAAACCGATTCAATGTTCTTCATAATATTGTTAAGCTCCTGATCTGCAGCGTTTGCAATATTGAAATTCATTTTATCACCGTATTAACAAAACTTTGCACGAAAAAAAAACTGCAATAATTCTAAATTTCGATTCTAAATTGGCGTCAAGCTGTCTGCTCTGCTTTTTTCACACGTCAAAGTCCAGACTGACGCTAAGATGTCTGCGCTGTTAGCTCTGGCGAATATCGATATCTTTCGATACTTACCAATAAGTACTCACAGCTCTGTTAACCAATTAACATTTTTGTGATCGTGTGTTTTGGAAATGGGAATTGATAAGTTTTGTTTTTACTATTTTTGGAAGCAATTAAATTGACGTAAAAGAATTGTAAAGCAATTAAAAAAGCAGATAATTTGCGTCAAAATTGATCGATATATATTGTGAAAGGTAGACTTTTCCAATCGCTTGCAAGGGCTACAATTTGTCGTTTGGTGCACTTGGCAGTTGGCAGCACTGTTTTTTTTAAAAGGAATAGTGGAATTGGGCCTTTGATATATTTATTGAATTTAGTTCATATGTTTTACTTTCGTATGATATACAGCGTCTGGCAGCTCTATTCGACCAGTGTCTTGCAAAATTTTAATTGCCTGCCATAAACTCATTAATCATTATTTTTTAAAAATTCCAAAGTCCGATGGCAGGTACATTTATTAACCACCGAAATGAATATATGACCTCAAAAAAATTAATGTTCTCCCACCTGCTAGGTCGGGTTATGTAAAAAAGTATCTCTATGGTGAAAGATTATTTCGGCCAGTTACATTATGGACACCTGGGTGCCATAAAACCCGGATTTTTATTTTTAACTAAAGTTGAATATTTTCGGTATAAATAGACTAATCTTCCGTAGTCAGTTTAGTTTTTTTTTCCTGCATTTCGGGTGCAACAAGCCAACAAGGACTATGAGCAAACGGACTTCCTTTGGTCAACGGAAAATCATCCTGGAACACTTACAAATCGGATATTCATATCGCTAAATAGCTAAAATGGTATAAACAGTTACATTGTTCTTTTTTTTAATATGTACACTTAAGATGTAGTATTACTTGTTGGTATATATGTATGTATGTAAATAGCCAGCTGCTGTATAATTTGTCGGCAGCCACAGAGGCAAGCGAAACATTTTGGGGCAAATAGGGGCGCGAATAAAATTAGGAAATGTGGAAAATTATTTTAATTTGTCTCAACTGCCGCCGCCGACGCGTCGTTTGCAGCAGTTGAAAGTTGTAAGTGGCAAGTGCGTGATGGTTGTCGTGCG
The DNA here is from genome assembly GCA_035042185.1 of Drosophila kambysellisi. Classification (NCBI taxonomy): domain Eukaryota; kingdom Metazoa; phylum Arthropoda; class Insecta; order Diptera; family Drosophilidae; genus Drosophila; species Drosophila kambysellisi. Next base: position 2,547,335 of record JAWNLS010000940.1, on the reverse strand, counting down.
GTAACCATTTGCATTTATTTATATGCATTTTGTGGTGGGCCTACAAGTTGACTTTAACTTTACACCATCCTCATTCCATCTCACTCCATTTGCCACCTGGCACCTGCCACTTGCCACCTGCCACTTGCCACCAGCCAAGCTGGACAAAACGCACGCAATACTTGGCTGTGTGTGCGTCGTCAGAGTCTGGGGCTAGTTTGTGTTTGTTGTCCTTAGAGTTATGGTGCCTGCCACTGGCAGCAGCACCTTCTCTCAACTTGAGTACAAATTGCGCGCTCTTAAATAAATTTATGAAAATTTATGAAATTATGCAAACACGCGCCGCGCTCCAGCTAAGTGGAACCAATTGTCAAGATTTAGTTGGATGGTTCGGTGGTGTTCCGACTAGGAGCACTCGTCGGACTGTTGCCACGCTTGCCACACAGCTTATTATACAATTTGGACTGCCTTCCGCTAACAGCTTGTGATTGAAGTTTGTTTGGCAGATTTATAACGGTAGCTAATTGCATAAGCCAACCTCAATTTTCTCTCCTCAATCTCGTCTGCATTTACGATTTGAATTTCACTGAATATCACATATTTCCTTATTAAATCGTTTCCAAACAAATTCAATTCAATGGAAATTGAATGTGAAAATGAACACAGACAGGATAGGAATCTGAGCAGTAAAAAGTCCTAATCTAATAGAAACATTAAACTATATTAAATATTATTCACTGCAACATCCAATTGTAAATCTACACCTAAGTCGTCATCTCTCTGGTAAGATAGGTCTGCTGGAATGAAGCGTCTCATCATTAATGAGTCTTCCTTCTCTTATACAAAAGTCGAATTTGGCTCTAAAAGCAGTTTCCAGCTATAAAAAAAAAATGTAAAATTAAAGAATTAGTGTTTTGGCAAATGTTATGTAAAAGCAAAATATTTTCAATATTTGAATATGATTAAAACCCTATTTAAGTTCCCTGATCTACAGCTTGAGCCTCTTTTATTGCCAAGACTTTCCCTGCAGTGTGCCGGAAACCTGAGGAATTCTCTTGTGTTAAGTTGCTCCAAGAGAAGCAAACGCTGCCAACGCTATTGTCTCACTTTGAGTCATCGCTATGAAAGGTGCAAGAGTTCATGGCTCCCGGGGATGCCCCGGTGCGCCGTGAGTCCATTCACCCCAAGTGAGAATGTTCATAAAAAAAGGGGTGTTGCTTAGTCCTCTGTTAGCCCACAGATTAGGAATTCAATTTGAGAACTTATGACGATGGCATACTCAACTTTAGCACGTTAGTTTATGCATGTCATTTTAATTCGCATTCAATAAATGAACTGGCAAATTTAACAAGCAAAATTATTCATCTGATTAGCACATGAAAAAAATAGGTTTTCTTGTAAATTCTACTGTCAACCGCCATACGCTGAAACGTTTGCACTTTTACTTGTAAAGAAGCACTTTATTCTTAAATGTTGCTTGCATATTATTTTAATTAGCAACTGTCATCCATAGAAAATGGAAAAAAAATGTGTACATAAAAAAAAATGAAAACACGGCGCAGCAAAAACACCAAGTTGCAAAAAGTGTCGCCTGCTTTTTTCTGCCCTCTCGTTAGTTGAAAGCAGCTGCCGCAGCTGCAGGATGCATTAAAACTTGGACTGGCCGAGAGTCTCACACCCAGCTTGATACACACGCCCACACACACACATACACACACACACACACACACACAAGCACACACTAAAGCACTCAGCCCTTGACTTGCGAAATGAACGCTTAACAGGAAGCAACGTTTTCTTTACCATTTTTTTATTTTATTTTTTTATTTTTTTGTATTTGTTGCTGCTTTTACGCTTTTGCCTAGCGCCTCATTTTGCCTGACATTTGTGCATGTCACTTAAGCAGCACTACGTACCTCATACAATTCCCCAACCATTTCCATTTCCATCCCATCCCATCCCATCCCATCCAATCCCATCCTCTCTGGGCTGCGTCAAGGCGTGTTGCGTGTTGACTAAGAAGCTTGCTTCCGGTCCCTAATTCAATTTACGACCAAGCAACTCGCTAGCAAAAACAAAAAATTGTGTTAAGAAAATGTTTTAGCGTTTCCATTACGACAAGCTATAATCTAAAATTAAAGCAGTTGTTCATGTAATTAAATAATTACAATATTGATATTAGACTGTCATAAAAGTAGCTTTAATTATTTTAATTTCACAATGAAACCAATGAAACCACAATCATAATTCTTCCGTTTTGAGCACATTTTCATGATAATACAAATTACAATAATACCAATAGTTGCAGATCATTAATACTATCCATTATCGGAACAAACTTGATGGCTAAATCAACCAAATAGATGACTGTTGCCTGTTGTCAGTTGAGATGGGGAAATTAAAGCGATTATCTGTGTCCATTTTTGCTGCCACTGAATGTCACTTTGACACTTGCTTCCATATCAATTGACAAATGCGTCGTAGTCAACGTCTCACCGCATCTTGGAATCGTCTAAGGGTGTCTCAAGGATACTCGAATGTTTCCGCTGCGCCTTTTGCCAGCCTTTTGCTCAGTGAGGAGAACAGCAAAAGGTGGCCGTAGGAAAATGGTTGAGCCACACCCAAAAGTATTTCAGTCAATCAGTTAGCTAGTCAGTCGAGTTTAACTTTCAACTTGCCGCTGTACTGGGAATTCTTTTGTGTGTAATGACTGGTAATTATCCCTAATTAGTTATAAAATATTGAAGGGAAAATGTTTTTGGGTTGCCCAAAAAAGAAAAACCCCAAAAGTCAACGACTCGGCAGAAGCAACAAGGCCAAGTTTATATGGAGGCCATTAGCCAAAAGTTTTTGGCATCCGAAATTGATGCTCATACCTAATAATGACAATCATCATAATCATCATAATAATAATAATAATTACGATAATAATAGTAATTAAAATAAGAATTAGTTAAACTAGATTCCGATTTCACCTGTGTGCAATGATGAATGAGCTAGAATGTAGAAGTCAACTTTATGATGAATTGGCCAGCCATATGTTAACCAAGTCAACAAGCTAGCAAACACAAAGCCAAACACGGAAATTTATATTACCTCTAAGTGTATTACGCATAAGCCTCCGGGGCTAAACCGACTTTTTGTCGGGCACCACACATCAAATGTAAAAGAGCTCTTGACCCTTGACCCTTGCCCCTGGCTGCTGCTGCTGCTTCTGCTGCTAATGCAATTATTGCTGAACAAACCGAATTTTTGAACCTAAGCAAATAAGATTAAACAACTTTTAGCACAAAACTAAATAATGTGCATAAAGCACGATTACGAATTAGTTAGCAACTTTTTAATTGAAGCCCAGACCGTTTATCTAAACACTTATTGTTAACCCCAAAATGTACATCAGTCAGCAAGTTGGGCAAAGGGAAACACACATCAGGAAAACTGAAGCACCGCATTATCAATAATTGGCCCATTAGCCACACCCCCAAAATTGAATCTATTCGCAAAGCCAAAGTGAAACGAGGCAATTTTTAGTTATTTGCAACATTTGAAAACAAGTTTTAACTTACCAAGTTTTACACTTGAGCAAGTTTTGTCTTGAAACGTTTTTGATAGTTTTCAGAAAATTTCACTAATTGTTGAAATAAAAAAAAAAAACAAAAAAAAACTGAAGAACAGCATTTTCTGAAACTAACTTACTTAAATACATATAAGCACAATTTATGAATATAGCTGATATATGATATAAATAATGAATAAAACAAAAGAAATCTTAGAAATCTTATAAATATTTTAGTATCTTTTAATTTATTTATAATTTTAATTTTATTTTACATTTCATTTAATTTAAATTTTGAATTTTTTGTATTTTTGGTGTCGACTGACAATAAATAAACAAATAAATAAAAAGCGTATTTTTTTTAATGATGGAATCAGAGCAATGACAGCTAAATGATATAGGGGTCTATGACCCGGGACTAAAAGGTGCAGAATGTTAACAGTAAAAGTGGTTAGTCTGCATAGTCTCAACCTGGCAGCTGATCAAGAATATATATTTATGCACATATGTACTTTCCAAGCCAAAGGCTGACTGGGATGTTATCAGAAATAACTTCCTTAATGCGTAACACATTTCAGCGAAATCTGCCACTCAGAAGTGATGTGTAACAATGATATCTTTAGCCTTGTTTGCTTGTTGGCCTGAATGGTGCCACATTACGTGGCATGTGTCAATGGCCTCGGGCCAGAGTCGCCAACAGCCCCCCATTGACACGCAGCGTTTGACTTTGGCCACCCGCTGATTGGGTTTCGGCCAAATCACTTACTAACTTGACTAGACGTCGCGACGTGTTTTGTTTTTTTTGTTTACCATTTTTTGGTGGAATCTGTTTGTTGGTCTGGTTTTTGTGCTGTGCTGGCCATTTACAAGCAGTAAATATTTATTCAAAAACTTTTAATTCAGGTCAGCTGCATCAGTGACGCCGGCGGCGCAGTCGGCGTGGTCCTTGTTCCTTGGTCGCCATGGCATCTGACACTTTTCTTATTTATTTACTTGGCTTTTGTTGTCGTCCTGTGAAAAATTACATTGAACAATGTATTGCTTAGTGTTGCTGCAAATCAGGTGTGGTGTGTGTGTGTGTGGTGTGTGTATGTGCGTGCAGAGAAACAGGCAATGGGATCGGATCGGGCCTTGGTCAAGATAACTTTATCAACTTAATTTAGATTTGTCGCATACACTGAAACTCATATTTTCAAACGCTTTCTGCTGTATTTTGCACCTTTGTATATTTATTTTGAGGTTAGCTCCCTGAGCAGGTGCTCGATTCTGTGGGCCAAGTTTATTCTTTTGCATTTGGCCCGCGGAAAGTTTTTTTTTTGTGCTTTGCTGTCAGTTGATGTTCTACTTCAAATTGTATTTGAAACTTTTACTTAAGTGGCAAATGGTTTTTTTTTTATTTTTTTTTTTTTTGCCAACAGCTCAGACTCCATTTTCCAGCAGACTTCACACTTAAGTTAGTTGCAAGTCTGCAAGAGAAGCAGGTGGGACAGACCTGATGGCGGAATAGGCACGTGCCATAAGCCATTTGTCAAGAGGCACCTGATTGGATTTTCCATGACTAAGCACCGTTGCCAAGCCGGAAGCGAAGCCAAAGCAGCAGTTGCCTCTAAAACGCTTAACAACAAAATCTAATCACAGTAGGCTAGTTGGCGCTGGCGTGTAGCCAATTTGCCTTGTGGCCGAACATGACCCACAAATTGTTGGTTAAGAGATAGGCAGCTGCACCAGAACCGAGAGCTTTAACCCCAAAAGACCTAAAAACTTGCCAAACTCACCAAACTGACACAACTGGCCAAACGGAAATGGCCATTTCAATAATAACTGCATAGCCTTAAGACTTCTTTAGATGTTGGCCAAAAACTTTGCCAATTAATGTGGCTCGACATGCAATTGACCAACATTATCCAGACTTGGCTCTTTGCAACTCTTTCAAATGCTGTTGGACTTTTTTTGTTGTTGTTATGTTCTACTTTTTGGACAAATGCTGCAATAAAGTTGTGGATTTAAATTATTATTATTAATGTATGTTATTATTTTCCGTTAACTTTTTAATTTACTGGTGACATTTAAAAAAAAAAACAACTGGCAAACATCATAAATAAATAAATCAAAAATGAATAACTTAAAGCAGTTAATAGGAATAGGAAACTTTTTCAATCAGCGACTCTGGGAAATGCCAAATGTTAATTTGAGAAAATTGTGATTTTCAGTCAGTGTTTTATGAATGAAGTGCCACCAAAGGATTGTGGCATGCCGCCTGTCCAGGTGGTGCACAAACATGATTTACCGTGACACAGACAGCAGCAATAGCTAAGCAACATGACAATAACATTCCGAATATATATGTCTATATATATATATTTATATAGATATATTGCAGGACCACCCAACATCAGCTCGGAGCTTGTAAATTGTGCACTCTAAAGCAGAAATGCAAAAAATATGTGTTATTTGTTGTTGTTGCTCTTCGCACACTCACTTGTGTGTGTGTGTGTGTGTGTGTGTGCGTTTGTGTGTGTGCTTATCTCTGCAGTTGCCATGTTTCTAATCCACTCCAAGGCACTAAAGTCAGATCAAGCGAAGTTTTCCTTAGACTGCCTTTGGCGTGTGTCTGTTGAAATTCATAAATCCAATGAACCCAAACGCAAAAATGCCAGACTAGCAGATACTCTGCACTAAATGCATTCTTGAATAATTGATGTGCTACACATTTTGATGAGATAAATAAATAACAAGCTATTTTTACAGCTTATTCTTTGGAATTTATCTGCGATCCCAATTTGTATTCTTAGAATAGAATATGGCTGAATAAACAAATGAAGACCTTACAGCTGCATCTATAAATCAAAGGTGTTGAATAACTGTGGATAATAAGTTAAAATTATATAATTTTTTTTCATTATGAAAAACAATTATGGTATTTAAATATAATATGGAAATTTAAAAATATATTCTATTATTTCGCACAAATTTGTAGCGCACAGTTTCAATAGTTGTGCAGAGTTTTTCATAAACGTTTTTGAACTTTGATAATATTAATTATTAAATTAAAATTATATATATTTTTTTTACATAATAAAAAACAATTATGGAATTTAAGTACTACATGTAAATTTGAAATGTATTCCATTATTTCGTATAATTTTGTAGCAATTTTGCAGAGTTTCAAAAACATTTTTGAACTTTGATAACATTCGCACTTCATTCACGCCCCCCAACTTTTTGTTTTGTTTGCCTGCCCAAGGATAATCGTATGAATATATAGTGTACTCATAAACGCGTGAGCGTAAACAATAATAGCAACGAGCTCCCCAATCCCCCCACACCCAATCCCCAACCACCCGGCGACTCCATTACATCCCTTTCCCCTTTCCTGCTTTGATTAGGCAACGCAGCCAGTTGCTGACTAAGCGGGAAACTTTTAACAACGATACACGTCTTAGATTACTACACACACACACACACACACACACACACACACACACACACACACACACACACACACACACACACACCCACACACACACACACACACACACACACACACGCACAGACACACACTATTCGAAGACATCATTTCAATGTTTTGATGAGGAGTAGTTAGAGTGGGTGGCGTTGGAGGCGAAGTGGAGGGGGGGGAGGGGGGGGTTCTCTAAGTAGTTTGAGGATTGAAGTGCAAAACAAAATGGCGGCGCACGTTCAACGCTTCACTTAATTAAGCGCCTTTTTGTCTGCAGTAAGTTGATAATTGAGGTTTCGCCGGTTTCCAGTAAAAGTTAATGCCCCCGAAAACCCAAATAGCAAAAGTGGCACAACAAAGGAGCCCACAGCTATTGCGTTAAGGCCGGAATGAGGAGTGTTAACTGACAATGCCTGGGCCAAAAAATAAAAGTTTCCTTAGCCCAAAACGAATAGACAAAAAAATTAGAAGGAAACAAAACAACATAAAAAAGAGCAACAAGCCAAATTAAATACCCTAGCAGAGGATACATATGACAGATGTACGACGTGGTAATCGGTTAATTTCCAGTTATTTAATTACACACAGAAAAAAGAAAATACAATCTCAAATTAGGAATTCATTTACAGTTGGCGAAAATCTTAAGCCAATAATATATACTTAGATTAGATTTCACAATTATCAATGCATATTTTTTGTCAATTTCTATCTCACTGGAGTTCTTGTCTGCATATATAAAATAATAAATAAATATATTTATACTTATATATATGTATATAGATATACATATATATATATATATTTAGTTAGCGTTTCGAGTTTGAATTAACTTTCAATTTGTTTACTGATGGCCAAAAGCCAAAAGAATCATTTGAAACTGGAACTAGAACAATTAGCCAAGTTTTCCAATTGTATTGATACAAGTTGGGACAGAAATTGTTTTATCTTGATGAAGATAATGCAGTTATTCCAAATTGTAGAACGTCTGCAATGTCATATTAATTATAAGCTCAACTCAAGGACAAATTTCGTTGATGTTTTGAGTACTGTTCAAATTTCAAGAGAAATAGAGAAATTTTTATTATCGGTCTTTTCCCCATCAGTCAAAGACTGATTAATTTGCTAATCACAATTGAGAGAAGGATAAAATCGAATGCTGAATTAATTCTCATGTCAATCTCATACACATTTATACTGTTATACAGGGCGACATATCTTAAATATATATATATCGTTTAAGTTGACCAAATGGCGCCATAAAAACATAATCCACATAAGGCTTCTGGCACTCATTCGCCCACGCGGGAATTGCTGTGTTTGTTATTTATTTATATAAAAAATTGTAGCTCTTAAGCTACTGTAACCTTGCAACCTGGAGTAGCACGTACAGCTGCCGTAGACACAGCAGTCTTTGACCTGGTCAACTGGTTAACCTCTCTTTAACACAGACAGCGGACAGCGGACTGCGGACAGTGGCTTTTGCAATTTCAACACAATCAGAAATCTGCTTGCAGCTAATTGGATGAGACTGAAAAGTAAATAAATTTATGAAATGAATGAAAATGTAAGCTGCAGACTGAAAAATAAATAACTTTACGGTGTGCGGATCATAGAGTATTAACACCTATTTGTAAACACAAACTAGCTCTCTCCTATGGGAAGCCATATGAATTATTTTCTAAATAGCAACAAGTGCTTTTTTTTGAAAATTTTTGTACTTGAATTAAGTATCAGTTGATTCACATTTGTAGTACATTTTAGGTTTTGTGAATATAAAACTTAATTGAACTTGTTTTATAACTCACAACATCGAATCTCTATATAAATCATCCGTATGGTGTGGAAATTACAGCTTCAGCATGAGAATAATTGGGAAATTCCAAGCTTGAAAGTATCTCAAAAAAACGTTAATTTTTCGCATCATAAATATTATATATGTATCTACATATATAAATATTATCTTTACCAACTTCTGCGTCTCTTGGTCTGTATACGATTCAGATTTCTTAAATTTTTTAACATTTATTGAAATTTTACAGCCAATTAAATAATAATTCCCAGACTAAGTAGGAAATTGTGCAGCCATTTTTAGGTACAAACGCCAAGCAATTATAATTTCATTTTTGGCTTAGATTTTTATATTTAGAATGCATGGCTTAAAGCCATATTTTTGCTTTTACTAAAAATATCAGTTGGCAAAGTTTTTGTTCGTCACATTTAAACTTTTAACTCAATTTATTTTTAATCCAATAAAAATCAGCAAAGAACGAGGCGTGCGGGTGCAAGAAAGTTTCGGATATGTGAGTTTGGCCTGTGCACCAGGTCAAAAGAGGCAGGTTGGCAAGAAGGGAGGGGGGCAGGCAGATTATTGAGTATCAGGGGCTTTGATTGAGCAACATGTCGAGGGCCAGCCATCAGCTGAAAAGGTGTCTGGAGTCCAGTCATCGACATCGTAGGTTGTGCGTCAATGATAAAATGCGCAATTTTTCGAGACAAATATTTGCAAGACACTTTAATTCACCGCATACCTACCCGACACACACACGAACACACACACCCACACACACACACACACACACACACGCACACACCGATACACATGAGTGTATAAAAATGTAGCTGGAAACTGTTGACAGCAAAATAATTTTTGGGTTGTTTTCTTTTTGAAAGCCAGTGTCTGAAGTGTGGCATGAGCTTTTCATGCTTCGCTCGCCGTGAAACGAGATCCGCACACACACACTCACACACACAGACACAGAGTCAAGTATACACATGCTTGTTAGCCATGCCACGTATGTAGAAAATGATACAACTTGGTTGAGGAGGAGAAGGAGGAGAACAAAGTGGAGAGCGGAGCGCTCATCGATGCCAAACCAAAGTCACTACTCAGATGACCCAGAACAAAACTGCCATTAAATATACGAGACCTACATTCAGCACAAGCTACAAAGAACCACACACACACACACACACACACACATACACAATGTACAATGTGGAAACACCTTGCTGATTGTAAGAACCGCTAACCACAAATGTGTCCACGACAACAGGATGTGTCCCTGTAATGGGACGCCTGTACGGCTTTATGGGTGTGTAATGGCACATTTCTAAGTACTGTTCCTTTTTGTTACCCCTAAATGCATCCCACTGCCACTTCCACTTCCACTCTTGAGCGCTCACTTATTTCTGTTGCTATAAAATTCGCTATGCAACAGTTTTCCCTTTATATTTTTCCCCATCGCTTTGACGATGGCCAATAACAACCCCAACTGTGAATGGCTATCGACTTCATCAAACGAACTAAAGAAAAAAGTGTAAATTCCAATTAGGTAAATTTACACTTTCCCTATTTCAAAATATTGTAATGATACCGTTATATATATATATATATACTTCAAGCAGCTGTCTCTGTTCTCAGTAACAGGTATTATTTGGGAGGACGCATATAAACCTTTCACAGGGTCAGCTAGTTTCCATCCTCTTTCCTTACAAATTATATGGTCGAGCCGGATCAACATTCGATAATTTTCTTAAAAAAATCTTTTGAATTTATTTCTTCAATATAAAAAATGTCTGAAAGCATTTATAAGCACTTTCTTTTCATTTGTTGCGTTCAAAATTGAATTTATTGGTTATTCGATGTGCTCAATAAATAATAATACAAAAAAAAAATGAGTAGCAATAAACGACTATTGACATTCATTAAATGTGAAAAAAACCTTTTAAAAAATTGCACGCACCCTTCTGGCCGGCTGCTCGCGCCCAGAACTCACCCCTTTTGGCGGGGGTGGGTGTTGGCCAATTGTCAGCCAAGTGAATTGAAGTGACGGCTGTCGTCTGTGCAAAGTGCGAAGTGCCAACTCTGAAGTGGAAAGTGGGATGTGGGAAGTGGAAGGCGCCCAGGACCTATCTGTCAGCAAGGCTCTTCACGCGCAGCCAGGCAACTAGTCAGGTGTCGTCTGCCTCTTCCGGTTGGGGCAGAAGGACTCGCTGGTTTCATGCCCATAGACAAGTCCTTGTTGTGCTTAATACTTGGCAGTGTTCTTGATCCTGGCTTGTGTGCAAGTCAAATTAAGTGGAAATGAATTATGAGCCGCACGCTGCGACCGAAATAGCAACGATACAAAACTAAAGAGAAGGAAAACAGTGGCAAGTTAAGTTCGAGACAACCACCAGCCACCGTGCCACGTGGCAACAACCAACGCTCAGCAGGAATTTTGCCCAGGATGGTCCTTTGCCTCATTAGCTGGCATCAGCTAAAACAACAATAGCCAAATGCGACACATTATTAATATTTGTTCGCATTTCGCATTCCCTTCTGCCGTCAATTTGTTATGGATTAGCTTTAAATGACTTTTTGGCCAACACACACATGTAGGTTGGCACACACACACGCACACACACACACACACACACACACACACAGAGAAAATTCATCCTCCATTCGTGAGACTCTGATTTATTTGCTCAATTAACGGCTCAAATTGTAGGCAGTCAAAGCCAAATTAGTTTCATAGCCGCATTAAATAAGACACAAGCCAGCTTCGCAGGAGGAACTGGTAACAACATTTTAGCCATCATTTTTCTATAATTACATATGCTACTCCAATCTATGAGCACCCTTTCGTATAATTGTATCCCAATTTTCTTTTCTTACTATAAATCTAATGTTTTGAATATTTATGAATATTTACGAATAATAACTCGCAAATATATTCTCCTAAATGAATAACCCTAAATAACCCTAACCCTGAAATCCTCTGGTTTGTTATAAAATCAAAATTTATTCAACAGTGCATAAAATTGGTTTAAAATTATCTCTAATGTTGCAAAGTTGCAGAGGGAGTGAAATTGTGGTAGTTTACAGAAATTGGCCTTTTGTCCATATAACCAGTTCTCAGCACGAAGGACTCACTTATAAGTCGATCTTTAAGTTGGACCATACACATAAAGGTGGGAATTTGCGATTATAACAATTATTGAACCTTAACAGAATCTGAGGCATTGCAATTTTTTTCCGATATTTAGCTGATTTTTGCAGTAGTTATATGTACTCTATATAAAAACAACGCACTCCTGGCGATGGTTAATAAGAAAGCGAGGAGAGTAAGTATATCTTCTCACACTAGGAATGAGTACTCCTCGAAGTGGAGTAAACTCCTCGAGGCGCACTTCGGATGCCGTTAGTGTTTTCTTTTGTCACTTGTGAAAGTATCCTTGATCCTTGTCCTGGCAGCTACTTGAAATCTCATTTTAATCATGACTTGCTTACCTCCTTTCAACATTGTCCTTGCCTTCTGTTCAGCTGTTTAATTTGCTGCCTTTGAATTCTCTCATTATTTTTGCTGCTTGTTCTGTTTGGGAACGCAACAAAAAAAAGTAGCGAGCAGAAAATCTAAATTTTCTTCTTGGCCATTTGTATTTTGTGCTCTTCATTATACACAAATCCCATAGGCAAAAAAAAAAAAAAAAAAAACAGAAAAAAAATATCGTATTTGATATTCCGCCAAATCTCGTTACGCCCAATTGCCGCTGTTGCCAAGGCGAGTTGCAAAACGAATATGAAACGAATACGAATACTACTTTGAGTGTTGCCAAACAAATTTTACATGACCACGTTTTAAGCTAACTTGACAAAAACAAAAAAAAAAAAAATATAAAAAATAAATAAAAATCAGTCCAAATATTAAACTGGTAACTGCTCAACCAAAAGATACTTTTGAGTTATATTTGAATACTATCGAATTGTTCATGTATTCAACCAACATATATGTGCTGAATATTATGAATAAAATGTAAATTGCTGTTAAAATTGCTCCACTAAAATGCGTTTATAAATTTTCAATTTTGAATGTCACAGGACGACAGCAATTTGAGTAGTTCAACTCGTACAGTGAACTGCCGCAAATTAAAACGCTGCATGGCTCGGGGTGATTATAAAATATCAAAGTATATATTAAATATGTAATATCAGCACTTTACTCACACATGAACGATAAGGCAAATAAGTGAAGTTGTTCAGCCACAGCCCAATATATACTTTGCAAATATGTATCGAGTACAGGATATATGTATATAAAAATACGATACTGTTGCGCTGTGCAAACACAGATACGAAATGGGTAACGAATACAGATACCACACACACATACACACACACACACAGAGAGAGAGATGCCATCAAAAGGATGGCACAAATGCATCATTATATATTATATAGTTATATGATTTCCACAGTTCGCCATCGTGCAACTCGTGCCACAGACAAAGTAGCTGTTTTATGTATTGTTTCGTATGCAACATCTGGTGGAGTTCCCCGCTTGATGCACTCAATAAAATTCATGTTCTGTCAATTTACAACCTTCACAAAAAGTAGCCATCAGGCATAACTTTAATCAGTCGTGCAACCCACACAAAAAGCACGTAAAATCTGAAAAATCTGAAAAACTGAAACAAACAAAGAAACAAAAAAGCGCTCATAAAAAAAAAAACGTAAAACAAAAGTTGCAACATGAAATTTATGTAATGATAAAAGCCAAACGATTATGCAACTGAATAGCTTTTTGTTGCAAGTACGTAGCGCAAGGTGTGGCATAAAAATAACACCTGACTTCAACCCACTTCGCTGCCACATTTGTGACGAACACGTTGCGTGCTACGAAATGTTGCACATTTAACGGTCAGTTATCTATTTGTCAATATCCGGAAAATAAAAACCATTGTTATGGTTTTTCTTCAACAGGTTTTTCCACTTCAGTCTGCGCTCCATAAAACTAATTTATGGACTTTTGCTAACAATTTGACACTTTTAAAAAATTAAAACTAAAATAGAAACTATTGAAACTGCCCTCGCATTTAATCGACTACGAAACTGTCTCAATTTTATAATCATCTAATTTTTTTTTTGCGGCAGGCAACTTCTCTTTTGGTTGCTGGTTGCAAGTGTGTACATACGAAATGAAGTTTATAAATCATTGGATTAAAATGAGAAAGGACGAGGCACATTTATTGGCATTAACCCGAGTTTGTCGACTTCGACACCATCGGAGCAGCTGCTCGTTAATCTTAGTTAGAGCAAGTGTCTGACTATACAAAGATGACCTCCAAGTGACGACCAAGATGGGTCTGGGATACTTATCCACAGCCAGTTGTACCCCGGCACACCCCCAATGAACTTTCTGGCCACTTCATCATCCGTTGAGATTTTCAAAGCCTTCAACAATTTTAATACGTTTTAATTTGTATATCTGAGCGTCTTGGCCCTTTAACTTGGCTTTTGCAGCCGTTTGACACTCGTTTCACAGTTTCTTATTCACCCAAGAACGAATACAAAATTTACACAAAAAAAAGAGAAGGGAAATCAAAAGAAAATACAAATTTGTTCAATCATCATGCAACATAAAAGGACTATTCAAATCCATCCTCCGTTGAAGGACGCAATAAAGTTCAAATAATTTAGAATAATCTGACGAATTATTAAATGATTTAAATTTAAATATAATAACTAAAGTTGAAATCTCATAGTTGATTCTATATTATGTATTCATCTAAAATTCATTGTTCAAATATTTTCAAATTGCATTTTAACCCTTTTGCATGTGTTGCGGATAATCTATTGTTAGATGTACAGTGTCTCACTGTTTATCTTGAACACTCACTAGCAAAAAATTTAAAGTTCTTTAAAGCTTAAGCTAGAAAAAAAAGAAAAACGTTTAAATGTCAATTATTAAAAATTATATCACATTTGAAAAAGAATCTTTAGTTTTTATTAAAATATTAACAAATTATTTAAAATAAGTCAAAACCTGAATAAAATATGCAAAATACATGTGCAAAATTATGAATAATTAGTTTATGGCAGGCAATTTAAATTTTTTATAGACACCGTTCAAAATAAACTGTGAGACACTGTAGGTCAAAGGTCAAATACATTATTATTTTACCCACACTATTTGCGTTGACACTAAACGGATTCTGTGTGGCAGTCTTCTATTTGAAATGCACCTTTGCCGAGTAACTTTCAACATTCAACATTCAGTAATCAACATTGATTTTATTATTTATGCAGGTTATTTAATTAATTTCCATGATGATGTACATTTGCCCTGCCCCGTCTCCTTGCCCAGTCTCACATGGTTTTGGTTTCCTTTTCGGGTTGGGAGACAAGATTTATGTGCAGTCAACTTAAAGCAGCACCCAACAAATGGAGACAATGGCCAAGTTGATGGCGAGTCTCCATTTGTAACAATGTGTCTTCGTTACATGTACATCAAAATCTGTATCTCTGTCTGTATCTGTGTATCTGTGTCTGTATATATGGGTGTATCTGTGGGTGTATCTGTGGGTGTGTGTGGGTGGGTGTACATCTTTCTACTCGTCAGCACATTTAGTTTAATCGCTTTTCTCAATGAGAGCTCGAGAATTGTCACCAAACTCATCATCAGCCCTTAGATTCCAGTTCCAGTTTAAGTTTCAGTAACAGCAGCAGTTCCAGTTTATGGCGAATCCTGATTATTGTTTACTTTCTTGTAGAACTGCTTCTGGCATAAATATTATGATAACTGCCACGAGTTTGGGTCCATTAGTTGGGTCAAGTTAACCATTTGGCATGGCCCACATTGTTTTTCGGCCTGGCCAAATCATTCAGTTGAAATGTAATTTAACTACAGCTCCTTGTGCCTTTGACAGACAGTTGCAAGTGGCAGTTGCCAGTTGCCAGTTGGCCGAGCAACTCGCAAGTGATTGAATAGCTAACTGCCAACTTTGAAGGTAGCAACGTGGCCAAATGAGCCATTTGCCATATACCACGTGCCACTTGCCACTTGCCACTTGCCACTTGCCCAGTGTTAAGCCTCTGTTATTTGGTTTGTTTTCAGCTTGGAGAACATCAATTGATTAGCTGCTCACTTGCATTTGATTGATGACACCACTCAAGGAACACGTGCCCAGCCAATGCGATTAATTCCACACGCGCTCTTCCTCTTCTCGTCCTCTCGACCACTTGTTAAATTAACGTATATTTTATTTAGGATCAACTTTAGGTCGTAGGTGACGAACCCTAATTAATCTGCCAATTATATTTGCTATTTTCCGTTCCAGTGAGAAATGCTCCGTGAAAGATTTCGAGTCATTTTGTGCACAGTTCTGTTTGTATAAAATGAATGTCAGTTTAGAAATGTATTTAATTTTAAGACCCCTCCTGGTACAGATTGCACAATCCCGAAACAAAGCTGGCCATTAAATTTGGCGTCGAATGGTATCAGAAACTGTTTCCGGCAGCAGCTTTGGCGATTTATTTATTTTCTTGTTTTGCCAATTTGCCATTGCCTTGAGCCAAATCGCAGTTATCAAAGACGAGCATCGGAGTCGCGACTGGACAATGGTCCTGACTGCCACATGCAGCTTAAGTGTACCCATGCAGGCAGCCTTACAATTTTGTAATGGAGTAAGTGACCCATTAGACAGCATTACAATTTTGTAATGGAGTAAGGGACCCATTAGAGGAAGGCCTCCCGATCCCATAGGGTGTAGCCGAGTCGAGCTATTCATGTTCGCCCATCTACTGTAAACCAGTCTCATAGTTCTTCAGATATTTAAAATAGAATCATCTCTATTTGTCACTATAGCTACATGTACTATATTCTATATATGTATGTATATATACTCTTAACTCAGACTCCAATATTAATTAGGAAGAATCGCTAGATTCTCCATCCAATAGGTGAACATGTGCTTTAAGAGTAATCAGTCTGCGGTGTGGGATGCTCCCATTCTTTCTTTTTTTTAAATTATTGGTGGTGACCATCTCGATGTCCTTGTTCTCGCACCCTACAAGGATTCGTTTATCTGCCCAAGTGATCACATTTTTTATATTTTTAAACACTCTTGTTTTTGGTAAAGATATTGTTTGCGTTTCCTTTTGTTATTTAATTGGAGATTTGTATTTTATGGTAACGGGCCACATATAAATGTAGATATGTATGTTTGAATGAAGTGACGAAGGGATTGACTACAGTCATGGTCATTTACATTCCATTTGGGTTAAAGTGAAGGACCCTCGCTGGGGGCACTGTCTGGTTGCGACTCGACTCGCCTCGTCTGTTCCGTGGGGGCAGCTGTTAATGCGACAGTCAAATTATATTCAATTGAAGAAGCCATTGGCTTTGGCATTTGCCGATTGGCTTAGAAATTGGTTTTGGGCGTGATTGTCGTTGGCATTGGGATTACTCATTTACGGCTGTGGCAACATCAAATGGATTTTCGCACTATCATCAGCAGCTTCGTCGCCACATTCGATGAGCAGCAGCTCATTTAAGCTCACCCTCTGCCGGGGTGCTCTGCTCAAGTGTGCTCCTCGGACAGATGGGGATGAAATGAAATGAAGTGCATGTGAAGTGGCGGATGCCACTTTGTGGCTGCCACTTCAGACAGATAGACACATGACACATATGTCCGCCTCCATCGCCCTCTGTTTTAATATTTTTTGGCCACTTTGCTGACTGTTGTTAGTTACTGATTGTTGTGCGCCTGGCTCATCAATGGATATGTCAGGAGAGGCTCCAATCATTTGGTTATTCAAATAAATTGGCTGCTGCGCCATTGAAATGTACTCGTCTTACACACACACACACACACACACACACACGCGTACTCATACTAGCAAATATGTGTGAAAAGAATGTGCGCCAATAAAAGATAATGAAAGTGTTGCCCTGCCCCATGGGGCAAATATGCAATGAAATGTAGTTGCGATGCCCAGGTAGCATAACTGGCTGTGTGTGAGTGTGTGTGAGTGTATTGGTGGAGTACTCTAATACCTGAAATTGCTTTCACTGGCAACTGGAAGCTAATCAGCGTACATCGAGCCACAATCGAGATGCAGCAAAATTAATTAACTTACTCAGCTCACAGCGGGTTGAAGTGGTTGAACCAGAAGCATAAGCATAAAAAGCATTAATAATATTTATACTATAATATTTATATCATATAAAATAATCACAGTTTTTATACATTTTTAATACGATTTTTCCCCCTAATTAGCTCTCTGCTTTTGTCTCTTTCCCCTCACTTAGATCGCAGAAAAATCGATGTTATTTTTTTAACCTTCTTTTACTAGAATTGTGTTTATTTATTTTACGTGTATTTTCAATCTGCTTTTCAAAGACTTCAATACGCACAACATCTTTATCCTGGTATCCCCCTCCCCCTCCCCATCAACTTGCCACTTGCCACTCATCTCTCAATCAATACTTTTGTTTGAATCTGTGTCGCCAACTCGATGCTTCCGTTTGGCGCTTTTCGAAAGACTGATTTGATTTCGATGGCTGCCAGAAAAGCGTAAATATTTTTCTGAACAAATTGAATGTTGAATGTTGAATGTTGCTTTGAAATTTGCCTTTTGTTGGTGTTGATATTGTGAAAAGTATCTGCGACATCCTTCAGAAATTGCAGCAAGCTTACACTTGAGCAAATACAATTCTAATAAAGTCACTGTGTGAAATGCATGCAGCATGCTGCATGCCACGCATACAGCAACTATCCACATGCTTCATGTGTGCGCAAACCACATATTGTGAGCATTGCTGGAGCAGCTCCAATCCCTGGCCGGACTCCCGCTCTGCCTCTTTAATGTCATGTGCTGTACGTGCGCTCATTATTCACAGCTGCCACAGATTCGCCATTTCATTCTCATAACAAGACAATGAGAGGCCGTGACCCCGAGTGGTATCCACTGTTGGCTTGGACTCAATTTTCTTTTAGGCTCCATGCTCCATTTGGTCGCACAACTTTTCGCCATTATGTGCGACGCATAAATACTTTTAACATCAGTGTGGTAACTAAAGTAGATGTTACGCCCACCGCCCACCAACCACCGCACCACCACACCACCGCACCACACACGCCAAATGCACTTTCATTTGCATTTTCTAACAAATGGCTTCTGCGGTTGCACACGCAACTTCTTAATGAGCTGTACAAACGTTACCATAGATACACACACTCACACACACACACACACACTCGTACACACACTCGTACACACACTCGTACACACACTCGTACACACACTTGAACACACACATTGTAGTTAGATCGCATACAGAAGTAATTTCTATGACCACAAATATACTTTCAGTAATCGTGGCTTTTGCGCTCTCCTTGAAAATAAGCAAACAGAAACCACAAAAATTAAGACTCTGTTTTCCTTGGATTTTCACGAAAATTTTTGTGCAATATTTCGATAAGAACATCTATAAAAAAAGATAAGCAAAACTGAAGAGAATCTGCATTTTTTTTTTTTAATTTTTAATTCTTCATCAACTGGTTGATGTTGCTGGATGCAAACCTAATGTGGTAAATAACACAGCAAATGTGAAAATTCATTTCAAATTTTCCCTGATTTTAATTTTGGTTTATAATTTTCTATTTACGTTGGATGGTTAATAAAAAAAATAACCATTGGACGTGTGCGTAATTTTTGATATGCTTTTCGTGGAATTTTCCGTTCGCAGATTTTCATTATACGATGACCATTTCATTTCCCGAATTTATTTCGAAATGATGTCGACCATGTGTGTAAACTATGTCAATATGTGTGTGTGTGTCTGATACACAGAGAGAAAAAAATCAAAGCATGCAATAAAACTAATTAAGCAAGCAAATATTTTAAGATTTGATTCGTAAATTGTGAATATAAAATTCCTACTTGGAATAAAAAAGGTTTCAATTCATATTAAATGTTTTTTTAATTGCAATGCATTTTTCACGGTGTATACGTATATATATGTATATATGTATATATTACATAATGCAATAAATCGTAATTACACATGCTCGTAAATTTACTGGACTTGTATAAATCATTTTGCTGGTTGTGGCTGCTTTCATTAATTAAACAGAATTTAAGCAGTGGATAGCTTCATCAACTTTTATAAATAAATACTTAAAATATCTCCACTAAGCCAATAATTTATTAATCTAAAACTTTGGCCTTTTCTCTTGCAGCTGTTGCTCACTTTACTGCTTGAAAGCGGATTCCAATTGGATGTTCTTGTGGTAAGTTTTCCAACTGATAAACTTGGTTGGGAAAACATGAAAAGTTCGCTTATTGCTCGACAATAAAATGAGATTAGTTTACCGCCCACACATTGTGCTGCCAACTAATGCGAAATAAATTCCATTCCTGCCGATGCACACTGTACAAGTCATTAAATGCAGCCATTGCTCCTGTGTGCGTCGACTGCTGGCAGTCAGTGTGCGCCCGCGCTTGAAGCGCTGAGCGATTGTCAGGCGACAGCAGAATACCAATCAAAGACAGCTGCATACTCAGACACATTTACTGAAAGATACAAGATACACACACACACATACACACACACCTCACACACACACACCTCACACACACACACACACACACACACACAAAAAGACAGTTTCACCCATGCATACAAGTATAAGTACTTCCCAGAAGCTATTCCTTGTGTATGTGTGTGTGTGTGTGTGGATGAAGTGGGTTCACCTGTCACTTCGAGCACAACAACACCAACACCAACACCAACACCGGTACCATCTCAATCTGACATGGTCTCCACCTCCTCCTCCTCCTCGTAGCTGTGTCTCCAGCATATTGCAATTTTCACTGCCACTTCAGCTCATTTAACGCTAACAACGTCGACGCTGCCTTCTCTGATTGACAGAGCATCGGGGGCAAGTCTGCGGTGGCAGCGGCGCTCTCTGTCTGCACTCAAAAAAAAATATGAGCCACAATTGCGAAAATTAAACTTTATGAAATTGTACCAAGAAACACGGTTCAATTAAAGAAAGTGTACCTGCAAATAAATTATAAAATAATTAGAAAAAAATGTCCAACACATTGCGAAATTACATCACTGATCTTAAACTATTATTGATTCTTTAAATTAACTTATTGATTATTGAAGTTTTTAGAATAATACAAAAAACTAAATTAATTATAAAAAAAACAGTTTAGAAAATATATCACTGCTTTCCAACGATTATTAGAGAACTCCAACTATCAGATCCTTTTTGATTAACTTTGACGACAAAGAAGAGTTATTTTTTGAGTGTACCATTGAGTGATGAATGAATGGCGGGGGGCGTGGCATTGGCAGTTTGCCTGATGACTGCACACGAAACCAGTGAAATTTTATGGCGCCCGCCTGCCCCAATGAAAAGCGTAAAACAAAACTTTCAACATGAAATGACATGACGATTAAATTAATGCTATGCCTAACTGATAAAAAAGAAGAAGAAGAAGGAAACCAGAGGAGTGCAAGGGGCATGTGGCAGTTGCTGTTGCCGTGGCCAGGTTTGGCATCGTAAAAACTTTAAGAATCGAATCGGTTGAGCATTATGCTTTGTAAGTATCGCAAAATCTGTTGGCCCATTGACACCTGCGACCGGGAGGAGCAAACCAATTCGGACCCGCACGTGGCTAGGTTAGGAATGGCATCAACTGTCGGAGCATCATGTGCACGTAATCATAATAAATGACAATGGATGCTTTCGTAAGCTGATACTTTTATTTAATCATGCACCCTTGCCATTGACCCCCAGAGAACACACACACAGAGACCCGAAACGCCATCGAAACCATCAACCGCCAACCACCAACCGCCAACCGCCAACCAACAACCACCAACCACCTAAAACCAACCGCCGAACGTCTAAAATCCCAAAACGGGCCCAACTGCAAAACTAATCTCAAATTCATGTCGGGGTCAAGGCCAAATGTGTAAGCCGAAGCCTTTAGAACTTAATTTAATCAGAACTGAAAGCCCTTTTTGGAAATAACAATTTGCAAATATTATGAAAATCAAAAACAAAACACGAATTCAATTAACTTTTCAGAAATGCCTGCCAAAATGTGTGGCGTTATGAAATACGACTTCAATGGATCAAATCTTGCGGCACTTGCAAAAGACCTATTGATGTCCACAGTGCCAAATACCCGATCCCATACTTTTCATAGGGTCTAATTTTTATTCTGTATATATAATTGAATTAAAATTACTAATGCCAATTTTGATGCCTGACAGAAAGATATGGCTAGATCGACTCGCCTGTTGCTAATTATCCAGATTATATATAGATTATGGAGTCTGAGTCACCTTCATGATAACTTTCTTCCTAACTCTAAATGCGTTCAGGGAACTATACAAAAAAAAAAATACATAATTGAAAAAAACTCTTTTGCAGACTTTTGACCCTTAGACACTTCTTAAGGTACTCCCCACTATTAATCAACTAATTACACTTTAAAGTCTAAACCGATTTCAAAGTGAAGGATTTATTCTATCTACCAAATTGCCTTTAATCAGCGATAAACGATGGTAAAAACATAAGTATCTTAATTGCATTCCACTTTGTAAACTGAACTGCATTTAAAAACTGTATCTACAAATTGCAAAGTTTGAGTGAAACTCATATTAATTCAAGTTGCAGTTTAAACTGGCGAATTCGAATTGCTAAACAGCTTAAATATGAATCCCCAGCAAATCCCGTGCGAATGGACAGAGCTCGTTTCCTTACTGTCTCCTATCATGGAATACTACTTAAGCTCCATAATACCCTTGTGTTATTATGTGTCATTCGAACTTGGACATACATATTGTTATGTACACAGGTGTGTGATGGTGTGTGTTGGTGTGTGTGATGGTGTGTGTTGGTGTGTGTGATGGTGTGTGGTGGTGTGTGCTGGTGTGTGGTGGTGTGTGGGTGTTTTGTGGTGCAAAGTGTTCGCTGGTTTAGTTCTGTTATTTAATCCGAGACTGTCACTCTGAGGTCCTCGCTGGTGGACTCGGTTGGTGGACTATCGAGCCTGGTGGTGTAGCACCTGGTATCCGCTGGTGTTTGCACGGCGAAAGTTCTCAACACACAATGCCCTCCAAAGACTTTCCAATTGTTTGTTGTGGTCAACTGAAGGGCTAAGCTCTTGGACTATGTGCGTCTATTGGTCTGTTCCCTAATCCCGGCAAGTTTGCCCATCTGTGTGTATGTAGTAGATGTATATCTCTCTCTCTCTGTGTGTGTGTGTGTGTGTGTGTGTGTTGAGTGTCCTGCAATTTATTTTTAATACTTTTGGAATTTTAGTTTCTTGCGTTTTATTATTGTAAACAACAAACAATGCCAACTTTCACTAGGCTGTCGATTTGCAATTAGACTCGACTCAAAAACATTCCCATCCTAATTTCCAACTTTCAAATGCCTCAAGGCAAGCGGCAACTGCAGCTCAACTTAAGCCTTTATTTTCACAACTTTGTAATTTAAAGTTTCACTCGTATCCAACTAGTTATGAGTGTTTGCCAAATTGACAAAGTGCCCAGAAGCTTGCTTAACAATTACTTTATTAGTTACGAGTTTACACTCAAATAACACTTGCAACTTGAAAGTACTCAAGAAAGAGATTAGTTTTAGTTGAACATCATTTCGTAGCCCAAAACATTTTGGATAATTGTTTTCAATCTTAAATACATAATATGTAACACTCATTCATCAAACTTTGAAAGTAGAACACTACTCAGGAATACACTAAACATAGATGTATTTAATTAAAATACTTTCGAATTTATATGATTTAAAAAAATACTTAGTTATGGATTCCCTATTTCCTATTTCCCTAGCTATTTGCTCAACGATATATTTCTGCTCCCATTTTCTTAATACACTTTAAAAAAAATTTTCTTCTATTCGGTTTTTTCTTAGTTCTATTCCAGTGGATATTTTCATTTATAGCATCTGCTGCTTTCCATGTGGCAAACGCAATTGTTCGGTGTCTTGCAACTTGTGTTGCAGCCTGTGTGTTGCACACACACCTGAGCTTACTTTCATCCATTAATTCCTGATATGTGTATGCAAATCGTACATAAGGCTATATTCCAAATGTACTCAATTAATATTGTGAACTCTCGCTGGAATCTCTGCTAGAATTCCGAATTATCCCACATCTCTCATCTGTTAAACTTCAGAATTTACAAAAATATTTCAAGCAAACATTTTTTGTTTGATTTTTTAGCTTGTTGCTCGGAGTCTGCCCCTTTTCTGTTATGCGGGAAAAACTAGTAGAAAATGTTGCGCAGACCCCTAAATTTAATTTGTGCTCAATTAAAAATACAGCTTTTGGGTGTGTATCCAAAGTGAAGGCGTGGGTGTGTGTGTGTGTGTGTGTATTTTTGCATGAGTATTATCTGCGTACAAATTCCCCGAACTAAAGCAAAACAGACTCTCCATGGATTTCTGATGAAAGAATTTGAGCTCAGTTGCTGTTAACCTTAATCAACATGGGCAGTCAAGTTCCAATGGGATATGCCCAAACTACTGTATATTAGTATACATATGTATAGCTATGTTTATATATGTGTGTATGTATGTCAAAATGAGGAACACAACAGCTGTTGCAACTTCATTTGTGTCTTGAATGTGTTTACGTATTTCTGTTGGTCCCATGCCTTTCTAACGTGATATTATTTAATGAAAGTGCATAAAAAATTAAATCTAAATGCTCGGCACGTGGTCGGGGTAGGGACAAAAAGATGAGCGTAGGGGATACAGTAGGGATGCAAAATGAAAGCCATTAGCATCTGTGGACATGAACATGCCAAAAGAGTTGTGTAAGCACACACGCACACCCGCACACCCGCACACCCCACACCCGCACACCCACACCTAAGCCGACTCGTGCAGGACGCAGGACACAGGACACAGAGCACATGGCACAGGAACGTGAAGAAGACAGTGTTTAGTGCTTAAGCAAATATTTAGTGCCTGCTGGTCACGCCCCCTTTTGCCAGCACCCGTTCGCATTTTAAATATGCAAATGGATACTCGAAACTATTTTATTATTCACACGAGGCAAAAGGCAAAGAGAACACACACACACACACACACACACACGCACACACACACAGGCATTGTCGGACTGCCCAGTATGGAATACATAGTCCTCCGACTCGAGTCCTTGTTGGCGGCCCACACATTCGGGGCCGGTAAACAAAGTAAGCAACAAATTTTCGGCCAGACGCGCTCGGGCCTTTGCCACGCCCCTGATTTCGGCCAAACAAAGCTCTTTAGTATTATGTGCTGTTTACGATGTCATAAAAAAAGAACCAAATGCTACAACAAAGGCATAAAAAGCACATACACGCGACCTCTCAACTGGTAGATACCCTGTAAAAAGTTTAGAATAGAAAATTCTCTATTCTAGACTCTAATTTAATGGGGTTAACTAACTGTTTTAATTGTTGACCAATAAAATGTTCAATAGATATTTATTGGTTCAATTGCTATTTATTATTTATATTATTAAAATTCATAACCCGATAAAACACTCTCGATACTTTACATAGTATTTGCAACACTATTTCGATCTTTAGTTTAGTTCCTTTGAGCATATTTGTATATATAATATATATCCTGTCCATCCATTATATACAAATGTCCTCTTCTGGCTATTCCCAACATTCACATATTTATTAATCCACTTTTTTGCTAGGCTACAAAGTGAGATCAAACCAAGTCCAACAAATACAAGGCATAAATACTATATGTAGAATATGTATTCATAAAAAAAAATGTAAAATTGAATATTACAAAGAAAAGCAAATGTTTTAATTTTTGAAATGCTCAAAATAAATTCTGTACATTTTAATTAAAAGTTTTAATGTTTTGCATCCGATTAGAACTTGTTCAAATATATTTATTTAATGCTAAAGTAGAATTTTAAACATTTACAAATTATAGTTAATCCTGTGGCTTGTTGTTGCCACTGCTATTTGGATAGTAGTTGAGAACATTCATGTATATATGAATATATTTGAATATTTTTTGAATTTGTTTTCGCTTCGATTTGTTTACATTGAATTGAACCTGAAAATAAGCCGTGTTGTCAGATTAAACAAAGCTTCATTAAATTTTGAATTGTTGTTGATGCTATCTAAATTTTAATGCATTTTAAATTTGATTTATTTTCAATTATTTGTATTTTGCTTTATTTGCGAATATTTATTTGGACATCGTTATCGACAATTTAAAGTGCTTCACAGCATCTACGGGGATTATTTTGAGATGTCAACGGATGCAATAGACACAATATTATAAAAGAGATTTTCCGCCTTTGAATGCTTCGCTTTACCTACGCCCACAAACACCCAGACACAGAAGGACATTGTTATTTGGGGACCGAGGGTTATTTGAAGAGGTGTCCACGTGCGGGGATTTAGCCAGAAATGCTTTATGGGAGGCCTATGCACACAGCGGGTGCCACAAAACATTTGAAAAGTTACTTTCTATTTATCGGAGACCCAGTGTCTGCCCAATAAGCCGCCCAGCTGTACACCGTGGACACAGACAAAAACCAAAGCGGAGTCCGGCATCGCTAGCGCCAGTGCCAGCGCCATCACCACCGACCTGAGACCCGTCCCACAAACATGTCAATTTGGTGGCGACCCACAGGGCATTGGGCAACTCGACAGCGATGCAACTCTTTGGTCGTCTCCATGCCGAATATTTGCACAGGAAACGGAAGCTGTCTGCGAATGTCCTCAGATCAGCACGGACCTCGACTCGATTTTGCTCTGTGTCGCTTCCCAGAACGGAAATTATTTGCAACCTTATTTGCCAGTTAACCGTCCAGCATTTCGCATTCAATTTGTCTGGAGCTTTCTTTTCAATTTACCCTCAATCCTTTTATTTATTTTTATTTATTTTTTATGTATTTTGAATATTTTCTTATTACGACTTTTCATCTGTAACTTGCATTACTCGTATTTCAATACAAAACTAGTGACAACGTTGCCGCTGCCGGGCGTATCTTGATTGTACCTTCGGTTTCAGAGTATTCAAATGGATAATTTTTAATAAAATTACGAGAAAAATATTCGAAGTTTGTTTGTCAGCTCGACAAAGTTTCGCGGCAATTCCAATTACGATTTTCAATTCGATACGTTGATTGCTAATGTGCAACAAAGGATATTCAAAGTCGCCCCCATCTTCATTATTGAATTAAATTAATTCTGAAAGCTTTTCGTATATTTGATAAGTACAAAATTGACATTAAAGACAGACAACAAAAGAATGCAATTTTAATACAAAAAAAGGTCGTTTGTAATCTGTAATTTTGAAGTCATTTTGTCTGTACTTACAAAATACGTGCATGCAAATAATGAGCTCGAACTGCTCGAGGCACTGCAACAAGCTGCCACTGAGCAAATCCTGGAGTCGATCACATATTTAATTGGGGTTCGTTTGAATAGAGAATAAATAATGAGTAAAGCTTATTTCCTGGTCGAACACCCTTGATTGGAGCACCCCTAACATAATTAGTTCGTCTATAAATAATTAATGGACAACGTCTCAATTAACTTATTAAGTGTTATTGACACACAAATGAAATCGGTTTATTTTTATCTTCGAACAGAACTTGGTGCGAGGCACCCACTGATTTGAAGTTACTAATATAATTGGCTCACAAGGACTCGCTTTTGCCTTATATTTGTTGTCTATTGGTCTCTTATTGAATATATGTTTTCTGTTCTGCTAAATTTGTTTGAATATGGCTCAATTTTGACGTGTATTTCAACAATCATTCCAATTGAGACTTTTAAAGTTGAATAAACTACATATGAATATGAATTAAGGGTACCTCAGAGTTAGTTCATTAATCAAATGATTCGAACATAAATCAAACTGATTATTCCATGCACCCTTATCAAGTGAATGGAAAAGGATTCATTAATGTATATTGATTTCTATTCAGATATATATTGTACATAAACACATTCATAATGAACATCAATCTGCGAGTCGATATAGTACCGTCTATTCAAATAGTTACCGACTATTCAAATTTGACATACCATTTCCTGATTTTCTGATTTCTTGTTTTGTTTTTGTGTGTTAGGACTTTAGCCAAAAATAGAAATAAATAAAAGACCAAAACTAAAACAGTTTTTGTGACAGGGGGAAAAAAAGATAGCAAAGAAATGAAGTAAATGGCAAATATGCTTCCTCATATGTGAGTGTGTCATGTGTTGCCCAGTTGCCCACAGCCAACTCTGCACATGGTCTCGCAACACTGTTATTTTTATTGATGGCACAAATGGGTCGTTGCATTCATGCGCCCCTCGTGCCGTATTAACTGTGAGAGGCCGTGACACGCCCACTGGTACTGCCACAATGATAACACGGACTACAAGGACTACTTCACATGTCCAGCCACGCTGGCAGTCAGACAACAAGGAAAAAAAAACAACCAGTGTTATATAAAGTACACATACACATGGGCTTATACATACATATATATATATATATACATGTATATGTATATATGTATTTATATATTTATATATACATGCAGAAATCCAATTGATTCATAAACGGCAGCAATGTCGAGATTGCCAACCGACCAGCAGCAAACACACTCTGTGCTGGCCACAATTTGGACGCTTATTAAAACACTCACAACATGGCCAAAATCAAAAAGACGGCCAAAGGACGAATGTGCGCTTCATAATCATCCGATGAAAGGAAGTGTGAAATTGTGGCGTTATTACTACTACCACTACTACATTGTATATTATGTACACAGGATATGTTTTCTAATATATACATATATATATATATATATATATATATCAATATATATGTACATATTTATATGTGTGTGTGTGTGTACATGTTAGTTGGCCGCGACCATTGGCTTTTTGCCGCTGCCCGGGCCATGAATCTAACGGTCGTCGCCAGGAAGTTATTGTAAAATTAAAATTGAAAACAAACACGCACACTAACACTAACACACACACACACACACACACCCACACACAAAAAACTCCATGCGTCCACGCACAGTGGTACTAATCAATATAAAAAGGACTAGGCTATTTTTTTTTTTTTTAAATAATAAACTTAAACTAGAATATATAAAATTCCTGAACGAATACATTAATTTGGGACATATGATTGAATCCAGTTAAGAAGGAAGATATTATTTTCCCCATCAAGCAATAATAAGAGAAGCAAGCTTAACAACCAAAGTACGAGTGGTATTTGATGCTTTAGCAAAAACATCAAATAATAAAAGTTTAAATGATATTATGTGGGCTGGTCCTCGAATTCAAAAGAACATATTTGATATATTAGTAAAATGGCGGAAATGGGAATTTTTAGTATCTGCCGATATTGAAAAAATGTACAGGCAAATTAACATTGATAAAAAAATATCAAACTTATCTACACATTCTGTGGAGAGATTCTCCAACAAAACAAATTAAGAGTTATAAATTAACAACTGTTGCCTATGGCACGGCATCAGCTCCATATTTAGCAACTGGAGTGTTATCAGATATAGCAAACAAGTGTATTAACAAAGCGGTCGGAGAAACAATTAAAAATGACTTTTATATGGACGATCTAATGACAGGAGCCGACACTATAGAAGATGCTGAAAAAAAACAAGTTAAGCTAGTGTTAATTGAGCTAGGAAATGCAGGAATGAATTTAAGAAAATGGATATCAAACAATACAGAAATATTAGAAAAAAAGCGGCAAACAATTTTATAACGGGTTATTTGGTAGTAAATAATGTGTAGCAATTTTATCGCAGTCCTCAAGGATTTGAATAGTTTAATAAAATGTAAACTTGCGATTGGCTATCAGACACTAAGCAATTGCTTGGGTTGAGTTCCGGTGGAGTCGATCAATATTAATTGTGTGTGTTGTGCCCACTGTGCGACAGTGGACCGCAACACGCACATTGACTAGCCGGAAGACAGATGACAATGGGCTTGGTTAGCAGCGAGGGAAAAGGTCGAGCAGGGAATGCCTTTCGATGCCGGTTGCTAAGAAAATGACGCTCCTGGCCATCTTTTGACTTGTGTTTTTGCAGCTGATCTGTGTGTGTGTATGTGTGTGTGTGTGTGTGTGTGTGTGTTTGCTCCATTGGCCCCCAACCTGTGTGTGCATGAGCTGGAAAATTTATGTACGTTGACAAGTTGAGCACAGCACACACACACAGAGAAGTGCAAAAGAAGTGAAAAGATGGCGTCGCCTTGGCGATGGCATGGAACTAAAGAAACCACCTTTGAGATGAGGTGTGGTGAGGTGAGGTGAGGTGAGGTGTGGTGTGGTGTGGTGAGATGTTCTCCTTGCTGCCTTTCTGCCTGACTGCCGGCTGATTTTTCAATGTGCCACGCCTAATCACGATACATATGGAAACAGTACAACAATGTCATTAACAACGTTTACTTTAAATGGCAACCAGAAGGACAAAGTAGCATATTTTATTGGAAATGTTTAACAAATAGTTTTGCCATTCACATTAAAGGTCCTAAGGCTGTTTTCCCTTTCAACGTGACTTCCGCTGAAATCGCCGCAAGCAATATATAAAATTGATTTTACGTAGACTCCGAGGAATTTTGTAAATTGTCTTAATGGTCAGCACATAAGCAATATTCACTTAAGTTTATCACATTAAAGCTTGAGAGCCGATCCTTAAGCGAATTAATTTCGCACTTATCGGTTCAAACAAACTGTCTATAAAAAAAATAAATAAATAAAAAGTTTTTCTTGTTTTTAGATATTATTTCTAGATATACAAAATATAATTTATTAAAATTAAAAAAAATCTTCTTTAAGCTTTATATAAGGATGGTCAAGTAACATTTTAGAAACTCATAAACTATTTCAAATGTTAAAAAAAAATATCTAAAATGATTATAAGCCATAATTCGAAATTCCCGTAATTGATAAGCTATTTAAAATGTTGAAAAAAGCTATAATTAGAAATACCCAGTTTTAACAAAGACCTTTCGTTTCTAATAATAAAGGGATTTTCTAAAATTCAGTGTGATTTTTTTCTGAGTGTAGCTATTAACAGCATACACCTTGTAAAGTTAGCATAATTTGCATAATCGTTATTATGTGGAACCTGATTATATTGTTATACGTGTCGTATCGTGTGTGTAATGATCAGACATTTGTAATCTTCTAAATGTCGAACAACAAACCTCTGCTCATCAGGATTTGTAACTTGGCAGAAAAGTTTGCCAATTATGCGACATCGTTGTGGCCACATTGCGTGGCGCCACAGGGCAAACATCTACAACAACAGCAATTGCAATTGCAATCCAATGTGGGATGCACAATTGCTATTTCCGCTGGCCACTGGGATGAGTACAGTGCAGCAGCAAAGTATTGTGACGATAAGTGAAGTTGTGAAGTGTATTTAGCTATTGTTGGTGCCCAGCTTTGCTGGTCTTTTGTGCTGTTTGTTTAGTTATTTCTTTCTGGGCAGTTGCACATGTCGCTGTTCGTTTAGCTGCCATTTGATTTGCAACAAACGGACATAAGTGGGCCACAAACTTTTCCAATATACGCTTCACACATTGCTTCACTCACTATCTATACGAGCCCCGCCCCCTCGAGTCCCTCTCTTCTGACCACAATTCATCCGCCTGTTGTTAACTGTGTCAGTGTCCTGGGCCAGGTAGATGCACACACAACTTTTACTCTTTCACATGTGTTGCAATGTTTTTATTCTTGCTTCATTTTTTGTTTGCCATCAACTTATCATGTTGTCGACCATGTTCAGCAGTGTGCTGTTTCCGCCACGCCCCCATCCGGCAAGCCAACCGGTCAGAATTGATTGACTGTTACAGCTCCACATGGCAGGCAACAGTTTGTCAAATGATTGGGGTTGCACACATCCCAGAACCCTTTCGGCCATTCCCAATTTAAAAAAGGGGAGAACATTTTAACGATAAATAATCAACTAGTGGCGTCTAAGCTACTCTTAACTGGAAATAAATAATTCATTTACAATTAGGATGTTACCTGACCCATTTCATTATAAGTTTATTTGGTTTACCAGCAAAAGTGAGTTAAGTAAGCAACGTTGTCAACAAAGTCAATAATTTGCAAGAATGTTTCGTTTTCTTAGGCTGTTTGTTAAGTTAGCCCTGCAAACCAGAGTAAAACTGTCGATTTCCAAATTTCTTTATATAATTTAAAATTATATAAATTATTAAGCATATGTGATGAAAAGTGATCAAATCGAGTTCATTGTTAATCATTCAAATATGCTAATGCAGGTTACATAATAGTTTCAAGTCATTAATTATGAATTGCAATGAAACTATTTAAATTCACCGCTGTCAGAAAAGGCCAAAGAAAATGTGGATAAATGCCTTAACCCGGTCAGAAGCCAACTAGAAAGTTTTAAGCTTTCGGTTTTGTTGCCATGGCAAAGAGATACGCAAATCAAGTATTTTATGACAAAACTTTTTGAGGGGATTTGAGGCAGGGGTTGCACAGAAGGTAGTAGTTGTCATCAAACTAACTCTTTGACAGTTTTCAACGATGCTTTTTAATAGCTTGTCATTCAAGTTGGCCAACACATCCCAAATATGAGCCAAAGTTTTCCACAAAAGTTAAAAATTGCCTAGTGCCTTGTGCAACATTGACGCAAATAAGGACAATCTTTCGATAGGATGCATTTA
Organism: Drosophila kambysellisi; assembly: GCA_035042185.1. NCBI lineage: Eukaryota > Metazoa > Arthropoda > Insecta > Diptera > Drosophilidae > Drosophila > Drosophila kambysellisi. Next base: position 2,514,826 of record JAWNLS010000940.1, on the reverse strand, counting down.
ATGACGGCTTGACACAAAATTCACATTATAACTAGATATAAATTTATGGGGCTCTTGGTATTTACCAAGGATTTTAGAACAACATTTCAACACACGTTTCATTTCATTTTACAATTTTCCATATTAGCTGACTTGCAGCAGACATATTTAAGAAATCTTTTGCCAGAAATCCTGTTCTGGCCAATACACAAGACAAAAGGCAAATTTAAATGGTTTCTGTGAGTTCGGAGCAGTAACAATGACAATAGAGGACAATGGGTTGAAAAATGATGTTCACAGTAAATTTCCAATTTCAAGTCGCTTTTGTCCGGGCATCAGGTATGAACAGTGCCTCCTCTAACAGCACTATATAATCTAATCAAAATCCAGTGCACGTTCTGCCTGTGGTCAATTGCACATATGCATACATATGTATGTATTTTGTAGCGCGTTTTGCGAGACAACGTATCCCATCGATTTTGATGACAAAAAAAAAGAAAGCTGCAAGTTCGGACATGTCCTGGATTCCCACATTCACACAATGCAGACAGACCGATGGCCAGGACACTCCATGCTTAGGTCAATGGCGAAGGGATGTGCACAAGGCTGAACACTTAGAGCAAGGACATGTTACAAATTAAAATTAAAATTAAATAACCTCAAAAGATGAAGTGTCAAGGTTTTAGTCCTACGTCCACTAGGGAGCTAGAAAATCGATAAATTCGATTTTCGCAAATCGATAAAGCCACAAATCTCTCACAATTTTATGGATACAGTCACCAATTTTAATTGGTGAGTTGCTAGCGATGACCTTCAAAGATCGGCATCTGCCACGCCCTCCTCCGAGGCCCCCAGCCGCCCGTCCCTAAAATTTTTAAATGGCTATATCTTCCGCAGTTTTTGAGTAGGCATTTTGAAGGTGCGACCTATGCCCTAATCCCGATTTTCGAACTATAATTTTGACTTATGTTCTGACCCAAAATGACGTTTTCAACTTTAAATGTACGATTGATCTAGAGGCCAAATCTGAAAGGCAAACTTGGACAGTATTTCTGGTTGTACACAAATTATGGTATCAAAGTATTTCGCTTTCGGTTACGTCCGACTGCAACTTTTTTTTGTTTTTTTTTTTTTTTTTTTTGCATAAGCTATCAAATATTTCAAAATGTATGCTACAGGTTTAAGGGAGAAACAGCCACTACGATGGGTTATGTTGCATGCCGCAAAACTAGACAAGTGAGTCCGTTGCAGTTGGTCCTAATCGATTGCGAATTGCTCTGTTACCAATAAATAATACCAGCTGATAAAAGCTGCCGCAAAATCGCTTGAATGTAGCCAAAAAATACCGATGCTTGAAGTAGGTTCCTAGTAATCTATCTTACAAAGTTTTCAAATTGAGAGCTTTTGAGCATTTTTGTGAAAATATTTTATGAAAGAGTTTCCTAGTAATCTATCTACACCAAACAACTTTCAAGATCAGAGTATAAAAATCGCTCTTGGCAAGTGCATAAAATTGAAATGCAGTCTGCGTTGTGTGTTTGTGCAAAGAAGTGTGACTGGAATCTCATGAATGGCTCCTCAGTCAATCGATATGAAAGTAGCAGTCATGACCCAGGGCCAGGACTATCAGCCTGGGCGATAAGACGTCCTCGTGGACAACTAAGCGAGTGGCAGGCGGCAACAGCTGTTCACTTGCACTTTACACAAGGAGGCGGAGGCGGAGGCGGAGGTGGAGGCGGAGGTGGAGGCGGAGGCGGAGGCGGAGGCGGAGGCAAACACAGACGCATCAAATGGAAACTTGCCTTTCGCACGTCGCAGCCCAACTTTGATTTCTGGCTGCCACATCAACAGCGTCGACCTCCCAAGGCGACCTTGTCGTCGGTCCCAAAATTGTTGCCAAAGCTGTAGGCCATCTTCGTGGCTTCAACTTTTGACAGTTACCCGAAAATACCGACTTTTAGTGGATACACGTCGCGACAGCAGACCCCAGAGAGAGGCGGAGCTCGTTTCTGTGTTTTGTGCAGCCAGTTTTTCAAGCCTTGGGCGGTGTCTGTACATGTGTGTGTGTGTCTCTGTGTGTGTGTGTGTGTGTGTGTGTGTGCATGTGTGTGTGTGTGTGTGTGTGTGTGTTGTTTGTTATCCCAAAAATGGCACACATAGTTTTCCAACTTCAAGTGCTTAACTTATAACATCATCTGAAAACCATGGCACCCAAAGGCTATTAAATACAAGTTTACGAATTTTAGAATCTTAAAAGTAGTCACAAAGTAAGTAAAAGTTATTTACTATCGAAATAAAATATAAATAATTTAATGAATAAATAAAATGCCCATAATTTTGAACATTTTAATTATGTTATTTTTATAAGCATCAATTGTTCACCTATCGGTCAAGTGCAAGAATTAATATTGGCCTTGACTGGAAGACAAAATGACTTGACTTAAGCAGAAAACATTTGAGTTTCAAATTGTTTTTATCAAAAAGGCACTTTCCGACACTCGACACTCGACATCGCCAGAGCGGCACAGATAAATACATCAAATTCAACTTGGCCAAGAGCATCTTGTCGAGAGCAATAAAAGGCGGAGGAGGCACAACGAAATGCACTTAACAATCTCCAAAAGCGAAGATTAGGGGTCTTCTGCCAAAAGTCATGCCACAGCATAAGTTATTATGTGGCATGCGAAGGAAGTTAAGAGTTTTAATGGCATTTTACTCGTAACCTTGCCACAATTAGTAAATGTGTTTCGCAAATTTCGGGCACTTTTATTAGATTATGTCCCACCAATTAGTGTATTACTTGTCTAAATGGGTTCATTTATACAATACAAATACAAATAACAACTTTCAGCTTCCGTCCTGAAAGCGGCACCAAAACAAAGCAGGAAAATCAACGTCAAGTTCAAAACTAGTGGGACAACCGATCATTAGTCATGTTGGCCCATAGCCGAACTCCAACTAAGCCACCTTGACGATCCCTGGCCTCACCCTCAAATCAATGAAAAATGCTTTCAACTTTTTGCAAAAAAAATCCCACTCCCAAAAAAAAAAGTTTAAGTGCTCTAGTTTAGAGTGCCTGACTGAGAAATAACACTAAATAAGTAATAAAAGCAAATGTTTTCCTTTAAAGTGAAGCTTATTCGGTATTAAAACAATCTTAAATTTTAGAAATGGGACATTTTGGAATAAAAGTTCAGAATGTGAAGTTTTCAGCTCGAATGAATCAATTCCAAAATTAGTTTATTTTTCGATTAATACACAAAGAGAGTGTAAAGTAAAATGAGGGCTTTTTACAGGGTATCTCATAATCGAACACTATTGCTTATATTTTATTGTACGTACAGTGCTTGAAAAAGGTAACACGGTTTGCCCGAGTCGAGAACTTTAGACAGACAGCTGCTTAATTATTTTTAAATCCATTGTGAAACGTAGTCAAGAACTTTGGAAAAGTGTAATTAAAAGTAAATTAGTATTAATTTCAGGATGGCCCCTTTAAAGCGACACCAAACCGGTAAAATTGGCCCCGGTTTTTGGGCTTTTGCCAACATTTTAATCAAATATGTGTCAACGGCGGATTTATGAAACTAATTGACTTTAACGGTATCGCCTCGCCTTGCCACGCAACATCGGGGCAAGTTGAACTAAGTGGCTCAGCCGCAGTTGGGTTTCACTGCCGCTTCAGGAGGAATTAATTAAAAAACTTAATCTACTTTGGCCACCAGCCAAAATGCGTGTCAGAACGTCGACGTATTCCGGATTTTGTGGTTTTGGCGGGTTTGTCGGGTTTGCCGGTTTTGGCGGTTTTGACGGTTTGACGGTTTGACGGTGTCGACTGGTTGTTTGCTGGCTTCGTCTTTTACGTAGTTCTGCTGCTTTTTCCCTCAATATGCTAGTTCAGCGTTTCTCGAGTGTGTCTACTGAAATCCCATTTAATTTTAGTACGATTAAAAAATTTATATATTGAGACCATATCAAATATATCAAATTAAGATGGCAGTTAAAAAAAAAGACATTAGATTTAGAATGTTCAGTGGTTAATTTGGTCTTATTACTGAAATTACAAATAATTAAATCTAATTAGTTCGAATTATAATTAATAGTTAGTTAAGTAGTGGTTGACAAATAAATCGAATTTAATTGATGTTTTTATTGATATCCGAATTATTCGATAAGACTTGTTTTTTCTTTGTACTGTGGAGCGAATAATAACTTCTACAGACTTCTCCGACTCCATAAAGTATATTTATTTCTGATGGATATAGCTATATCCGTCCGTCAGTCCGTCTGTCCTAACTCTATGCAAGAACAGTATTCCATCATTTTTAAAGTTGTATATATATTTCAAGGGGATCGGTTATTTTTTTAGTGTATTGTACAATTTTGATGACGGCCATTTGGCTCGGGTCTACAAGGGTATTTAATATTCGTAGTGTCTAAGTTAGCCATTCCTTCTTGTAATGTTTATCCTGTCAGTCATTCATATTCGTTTTGAGGTGGGTGCATTCAACCTTTTCTGTCCATTTTGTGGACAATTTGATGTGCGGTTGACACATAATAATTGGTGGTTATTAGAGACATGTTTTAAATAATGGTAATCCGACGTGTCTTGTTTAATTAGTGGTAATTGCTTAATCTCCAAAAAACAAAATTAATTAATGGTAATTTTTCGATATAACACTTGAATTTGTTTAGCTGTTAGGCTCACAAATTCCAGATTAAAATAAATGTTGAATGCGTTTTTAAAGCAAATTGCACATATAAAAAATCAATTACAAATGGGGTCCTTAAGCTGACTGAGCTAAAAAGAGTTGATTGTTTAACTTTTGCTTAATATACAACCTTCATTAAATGTTCAAATTGTATATCTACAAAATATCAATTTAAATTGCGAATGCAATAAAAAGATAAATCAATAAGCTATTCATCCTCGTCGTAAATATAATTTTATTTTTAGATGTGAACAAGCTTTTTAGAATGTTTACTCTGTATGGTTAACTCCTTACATACCAAATATGTGAAAGGCATATTTATGAATATAATTGGATTATAAGAGCCTTCAGAGCTCAGACAACACATATCATGTCCTTTAAATTCAATTAAATTAAATCTGTGTCGACCAAATCGAATTGTTGGTACTCTAAGAGCCATTCCAGCCATGTCAAATATAGCTTGGGCATTATTATGCCATATTCGACAGTTATATATACTGTTTATATACTCATTTAATTCCTCGAACATATAAAGGGATCATTATCTTTATTTTTATTTTATTTTTTATTTTTTTCGCACATCGGTATTCAATTAGAGAAAATATTTCTTTCGTTGCTCTTCTCTGCGATCTAAAAATCGTTTCAGATTTGTATCTTATATACTCTATTATCCAGTATTTTGTTTGCTTCTATTAACGATTTATAAATATATAAAATGTATATATTACAAATGACCTCTAATTTCCCTTTTTTTTAAAAAGGAATTTCATGGCCAGTTCTTCTACTTTCATTACCAACAATTCAAAGCAACTCGAACTGATTCCAATTAGGGATTTCACTGGCTTTATGAGCAGATGCTTTTAAATCAGCTTTTACATATATTTTGCTAAAAAAAAGAAGCAAATTAATACTAATAAATGTGAAGCAGATGTTGCTGTTTAAAGTCAGCTTTTCGAAGAATTTCCCCACTGCCACTTGCCTCATTTTATAGCACTGCCATTAAAAAAGCTCAATTAGATTGAGCACAAAACTCATAAAAGCCACATGAGAACACCCTCCTCTCTCTCTCTCTCTCTCTCTCTGTCTCTCTCTCACTCTAAGCGATTTCCTCCACATGTTGAGTAAGTCGTATTAATTGAAATAATTGAAATAATCAGCTCAACATGCAGCATGTGGTTAAGGTGCATGTTTGATTGAATAGCACACAAAGGCTGTTTAGCGGTTGCATGAGTTGCATTTGCAACCATCCATGAAGAGAGGAGTTGTCAAAGTGTTGCTGTCCATGTTGCTGTTGTTGTGGCTGCTGTTGATGCCAGTTGATGTAATTACAGTGGCACTCCACACACCTGCCACATGATGTGGCGCCCACTTGCCTATTTTATGCAGTGCGTTGTGTAAACTGATTAACTGTCAGCCAACTCAATTTAAATGTTAACATTTCGTCGATAAAATCATTTTTTTAATTCCCATTGACATGAATTGTTAATGAATTAATAAAGTTGTAATACATTTTTAGCACTTTGTGCTTTAAATTAATTTCATTATTCAAAATGCAAATGTTTCTTAAAGTTGAAAAAATGGATTTTCGAATGAATCTAAAATTGAGAAAACTGTGACATCGAAATCGATTCGATAAAATATAAATCAAATATTAACCGGGAAATTACAGCTTTGTTTTTCTCATTACTGACTGGCAACGCACTTTTATGGATGCTGTCTAAATGTATTTGAGTGCCAAATATTGAATAACAAATGAATGAGTGGCGAATGTTGAATAATGTTAAGCGTTTAGGGCTATTTTGATTTATGGCTTCGTTGCGGCAAAACTGTCTATGGATTGGCAACCAAATAAAAGAGATAAAATAGATATTGATATAAACAAAAATATTATGATATTTAAGTCCAGCCTCCATGAAATTGAATTTCCATCCGATCTGAACAATTACATAACACAATCCAGAGCATCTGTGGCACATATGATAATATAGTGATCCAATCCGATCGATTCCCGAATATGCACCAAGAAGTCGAAGAGGCCGGAATTGAATGCCCTCTGTAGCCCTGGAAATACTAGAAGTGCCATATAATTAATTAATCGTTATTTAATTACAAATTATTGCCACACACAAATTGACAGAAATTAGACGAAAGCGCAATTAAATTAAAATGCCATAAAATAATAAATAATTGAGGCTGTCGCTTCTGTGCACAATTGACACTTGTCGTGAATGTCTGAGTGGCAAATCTGTTGTGGCATCCGAGCCGACAGTTACAAATGGTAAGATTTACATAATTTATGTATTCAGATGCATAACTATGTATGTTTGCTGGAGGAACCTATGCAGACACACGACTACAAAAAAACAACGAACCAAAATTCTGTACAACTTGATGCCAGTCTCAAAGTCTAATCAAATGATGAAAAATTGTGGGTGTTCTTCATTTGAATAAGGCAAGCAAATCATCGATTTGTTTATTGCTGTTGTTTTTCACATCACTTAAATAATGTGTACAAATATGTTAATAAACAAAAAATATGTACTGTCAATACTGTCATTTAATTCATATTGTTTTAATTATTCAGTAAGTAAAGCGAAATGGTTGAGAAATTGATTTGCAGAGCGCTTTGACGCTCTGACAGCCAATGAATGAATGAATAATTTTCAATTATGTATGTATGTATGGTTGTCATCGTTTGTCATCGGTGTCTGCCACTTTGTCTTGTGGCAGACTTGCGTCATGTCTCCTTTTTATGAGCCTGGCTTAATAATATGTTAATTGACAGCTTAAGCCAACTGTCAGCGCTTTGTGCCCGTTCTTTCGAGACACATGAGACATGGCAACACCTGGTACATATAAACATAAATCTGTAGGATACATATGGACATACATCTGTAGGATATATGTATGTACATATGTACGTAAGCGATAGGGGGAAAAAGTTAGTGTCGCGCAGTCTCGACTTGCAGATACTCTTTACCAAACACAGAAGGAGTTTGCTATAATTATAATTAAAAATAATTCATTCGAGTAACGATTAATTTAAAAAAAAGAAAAATCAAATAAGCCAAGAAATTGCCGAACTATTTTCCTTTTGCATATAGCCTCACTATTTTCAAACTTTTTTTAAGTAATACATAATATTTTTTTGGAGTAGATGGCAATATTTTAATTAATGTTGTGTCACTGATAATTAATACGAACCACGCGCAATGCAAATGGCAATTGTCAACCGTCCTTACAATTAAATTAAATTAAAATAAGTTAAATTAAATTAAATTAAATTAAATTAAATTAAATTAATGTAAATGTAAAAGCAAATGTAATAAGTACTCAGAGTTTGCCATAGCCATGCCCATCACTAATATGCTTAACAGCGCTTTTGAGGCATGAATTGAAATCAAATTACATATATATATATATATATTTACATATACATATATATATTCCTTATTTCAGTCAGTTATTCAATTATGAAAAACCACTGACATGTAAGTTAATTAATTAAACATAATTAATGCAATAAATGCCATTTTTTAAAGAGACACAATTCACATTGCGAACATTTTTGGAATAACTGAAAAGTGTTATTAAAACTGACAGGATTATTTGGCTTTGTTTATCAGTTGAATTACTGCGATTATTTCCATTCCACTCCAGATGCTCGCAATGATTATGGAAGTATATAACTTAATTTTTCCATAATTCACCGTTATTATTATGATTATTATTATTGCCAATTACCACGTTATACAAGGATTGTGGATGGGACTACGTAAATGCTTCGCTTATTGCAAAAATGTACATTTACAATAAACAAAAACAAAATAGAAATATATTTAACCACAAATGGAAAATTAAATAAATTAAAAACTGAGAAATTCAAACATTTTGATTGTAAATTTGTTACATTAATAAATTATCAACAATCGCCCATTTCAATTTAATAATAAAAATAAACATCAAAAAATATGCATATAACTCGAGATGTTTATCTGTATCTGTATCTGTATCTATATCTGTATCTGTATCTGTATCTGTATCTGTATCTGTATCTGTATCTGTATCTGTATCTGTATCTGTATCTGTATCTGTATCTGCACAATCAAATATGTAAAAACAAACTGCGCTTCAATATCTTTTGCAGGCGAATTATTTACGGCCAGGGCTCTCCTCGATTGGCGTTATTTGAATTGTGGAACCACTAAAATGCAAATAAGACCGCTCTCTTCTAAAACGGGGCGTGGCAATGCGGGCGTCCTATAAATGTAAAATCAACAATGTGTACACAAGGCCTGATCAAAATTTGAATGGAAAACAAAGCCGAATTGCAACAACAAGCACAGCAACGTGAACAACAACCAACAACCAACAACCAACGAACAACAACAACTTCAAGATAATTAATACCTACTTCCGAGTGGATATTAAAGTGGGCGCAGCAATGTTCCTGAGGTTGGGTCTGGGCCCGGTATGTCCTCGCCTCATCGTCTGGGCGCTGACTCTGGCAGCGTTAATTAGCTTCTGGCCAACTGGCAGTCAGGGAGCAGCGGCTGTTGACTGCGCCGATTGGTCGAGTCCCAGTGAATGCAGCAACAACAATAGCACCGCCACTGGCAAAATTGGGAACAATGGCAGCAACTATATGGCTGGCAGCTCGTCGCTGGACCATCTAAACAGTTCGATGCGGCCAGACAATCTGCTGGAAATGGATCTGGAACGGGAGGGAGATAATTGGCCACTGGAGCGAGTCGTCTCCATCATTGTGCCCGTATTCTTTGGCATCATTGGCTTCGCCGGACTCGTCGGAAATGCGCTCGTCATATTGGGTAAGTCCATTTCATAATTGCACTTCCTCAAGCTCAACCCACTCCCAATCCCCACTCCTGGGCTGCGAAGCTACCTCTTTTTATGGTTAAGGGCCTATAAAAGAGCGGTCCATAAACCCTGCTCGATACCAAGTTGGCCGATGACTTTTCCCAAATTATGCGTAATAATTGCAAATACTACCAGCCGGCCGTAATACATCCATAAACATGGCACCCACAGCGCCAATAAAAGACCAACTTGCAACTGGACTAATTAAAATTTTATATGCCTCGAAATGCGCATACGTACATGCAACATTGCAGCACGTTAAGTTGCAGGCCGTTTATTTAACCAATTTTGTTGCACGTCCGCTTGAGTGCCACATTCTGAGTCATTTGATAAGCGAATGGCCAATAACTCCAGTTACAATTAAATCTGCCTTCTTTTACCCCTTATCAAATATAAAATTATGAAAATAAAAATGGAATATTTAATGTGGCAGCAAAAGGCATTTTACTCCTTACACCATGGATGCAACAATAATGCCACTTAGTTTTAAAATCGTTGTTCAATCACGAATGCAAAAGGAAAAAATCTCTCAATTCTGCGGCCCTCTATATTGAAAGTTGATAACGTATTCAAAACCAAAATACAATTATCCACAACAAAATTCAGTTACACATCCCCTGAGTTAGAAATCCACACAAAAAAGATGATTTTTCTATCATCTTCAGTCTTCTTTCAAAGATTTAACTTCATTTTCGGTTTTTTACAGAACACACTGAGAAAAATCAGTTGTATAATATCATTAACTATTAGAACAATCTACATCAAATCAAAAGTTTTATTCTATTAATATATCATTTAGTGCTGAAATTGTTAACGTTTTTAATAAAAATATCGGCTAAAACTCATTTCGATAGAAAAGTGCTTTAGAAAATAATTCAAGCCGTTGTTAAGAGAAATATTTTCGAAATATAATTCAATACAACGACGCAAAGTAATTTATGTATTTCAAATAGAATTATATTAATAATTAAAATGTTAAATAATAGTTTTTGTATGTTTTTCAATTAAAAACCAATTTGCCTCAGTCAGATTGATGAAAAGAAAAATGTACAAAAATTATTCAATACTATTGAAATCCCCAATCAAATCCTGCACAAATGATGCAAGAGGTCAAATAAACATATTTTTATTTTTCATGAAAATAAAAGAAAACTTGGTAAAGTGGCAAAATAGCAAACCAAAAACTCTGACCACGCTTGAGCGGCCAATTACAAATTTATAACATGATTTTCTATGTGGCAGCCACACATTTGTTGCAGCCACATGACTGACTGTGGCCCGCCAACGTGGCAGCCACTCGTTCTTGGTCAACATCACTGGGGACATGTGCCTCGTCCTGTATCAAAAGTGTTGCCAACATCACATCTGACATGGCCCAATGCAATGAGTCAATGCAGATTGTTCGGTGTCTCCTTTGTTGGTTTGTCACATCGTCAAACTAAAACATGATTTACAATGAAACAACAAATGTACAATTTTTTGTTTTTGGCCAAAATTGGTGTTGGCAGATGTCAGTCCATCCAATGGCTTGTTGTTGTTGTTGTTGTCTTGTCGGCTGTTAACTGTCATCAAAATCATGTTTTTATCATCTAAGATGTCGCTTTCGGCCACTAGATACTAACCAACAAGCTGTTTCTTTTAATGGTTTTTTGGGGCCACCTTTTTAGACAAACCCTTATCGTTTTTTAAATGGGTATTTTATAGTCGAGTGACATTTATGATTTTACGCGATTTTATTTAACGTTTATTAATTGCCTGCCACATTGCTTATATTCTAATTACACTCGGTCGGGTTTTGAGGTTTTTGCTTAGTGGGTCGAGTGCTGTAATAAAATCAAATGAATTTTTATAAATGTAAATATTTTACATGTTTATTTTTTTGTTGACTGATTTATAAATGTGAATTCTTGGAAAATTAAATAGGTACTAAATTACAGCAACATGACTTGTTAGTCAGACCACTTAGATTCCAAATCATAATCCATGATTTATGTCGAGTATCTAGATGCCTCATTTAACAGACACACTTCAGAAAGACACGCACACACACACAAACACCTGCCTCAATTTGAGGCAAATACTATACTTGAATATATACATGTATATACCAACATGGCCTCACATTAAGGATGTGAGCTTGCCATAAAATGCAGAGCAGAAACATCAATTTTATGAATTTAGAGCAGAGTCAAAAGCAGACATTGAAATTGATATTGTTGTTGCAGCTGTTTGCTTGGCTAACGTGGCTAACTTGGCTAAGCTTTGACAAATTATCTTTCCATAAGCCATAAATACGCTTGCACTTACAAGGAAGCCAGCTAAATCTCATTCATTCACACGCCCATCCAATAGCGATTATCCTGCTAATAGGAGAAGAGGAGCAGCATCCGCTCTAACAGAAAGATGGGGAGATGCGGACGAGATGGAGAGATGGACAGGGATAGCTGGCGAGGACAGACTCTAATTTTGCTCATAATTTGCAATAAAACTCATACGTTCATTTACAAATCATTTATCAAAATGCCGCCCAGCCCTGACAAAGTGGCTCTCGACGTGCAACAAAAAAAGAAAATCCAAAGGTGGCAAGGGGAACATATGCGGCGGGTTGCGGTGTGGCTGCAACTGGTGCCTGGCAACAGAAGGACTCGCAAAGCAAATGAAAATTTCCTTTGAGTTTGACGCCAACACTTACAAAACAGAAAACAAAAAAAAAACCCCAAGAAGACTTCGAGCTGGTGAAGAATACTTGACAAAATGATACTCTGGAATTAAATTATTCGTACTAGCATTATATGTACACATATACATATATATATATATATATATAGCATTATATAGTTCAATTAATTAATTGATTCAATGAGTTTTACTGCTCAACAAATAACTTACAATTTTTGCCACAAGAAAAATAAAAACTTTTTGAATTTGCATACAAACATGTTCTCAACAAAGCTTATAATATTATCAAGGAATACGGGGTATAAGAGTGTGAAAAAAATAAGCGAAATTCTAAACTAACTGCCATGAAAAGTGGTTTTTCCTAGAATTTTCCATCGCCCACCCAATGTGGCAGCATCAACCGACCATTTTTCGCGACTTCCCGTCGCGCGTTGCGTTTTCTCTGATGTTGCGAGTTTTTCAAACTTCGTTGACTTTCTCAACTGTGCAATTAGAAAACTCTTTAAATAAATGACGAACATGCAACACTCTAATCCTAGTCTTTTAACTCTATTTTACTTAAAACAGTTGACTGTGCAACTTCTTTGCTTAACAAGCAATCTTAATTAAGATTCGTTTCTTTATTTTTACTTAATAAAATTTTTTTGCTTCTTGCAATAAAATAACTCCTTTGCATACAAAATAGGAGAAATATCCCGTTATATATATATATATATAATCATTTATATATATATATATATATATATATACCTAATATAGTAGATTTGTTAGTCAGGATCAAATTATGGAGTAGGCGATGACTAACATTCAGAATGTCAAGTAAGCATTTTGACTCGTATTTTAAATCTATTCATTTCGTATATTTATTTCGGACTATTCGCTTTTCATAAATTTTCTTTTTTTTTGGCAATAAAAATTTTAGAAAATTTGTGTATATATATATATATATACATAATATAGTAGAATTGTTAGTCAGCATCAAATTACGGAGTAGGCGATGACTAACATTCATAATGTCAAGTAAGCATTTTGACTCGTATTTTAAATCTATTCATTTCGTATATTTATTTCGGACTATTCCCTTTTCATAAATTTCCTTTTTTTTGGCAATAAAAATTTTTAGAAAATTTCGACTTCACTGGGAAACTCATTTCATCTAACTTTATCAAGTTATCTTCTCGATCAAATTGTGTGTGCGACTTGAATTTTTGTAAGTAACTATTTTTATACCCTTAACCCATTAAAAATGGGTAAAAAAAAAGGGAATAACTCGACTACAGCATCTTACTTGTTTGTCCTGAAATTTTAACTGATTGTTGTGCGAGGCTTACAGGAGGAAGGCGTCGACTGCCGGATTTGAGTATGCCACATTGTTGAACTTGTCCGCATCCTGCTCGCAGATATCCTTGACGAGGGCAATTGCGTTGAGATTGCTCTCTTCGTCGGGCATTTGCTTCTTGTATAATACATCGATGGTGATTGCCAGGATCTGTTCGAGATGGTCCACAATAGATTCAAGGGCGTGCATGTAAAATAACCTGTAAAGATCTGGGTGTAAGTTAACTTGTTAATATACAAATTCATAGCGAGCTGCAGCTAGCGACTTATTCAAATGATTTCTCCTCCGCAAACAAAACAAGCTCGCCCAGCCCAAAGACGCAGTTCTGACGAGCCGTTGGTTTGGGTCGGTTACGCCGGCAATAAAGATGGAGCACAGCGTATCAAAGTATGTGACCACACAGTTGCCCAGAGAGGGGAAGGATTCGGATAGTGCGTCATACACAAAACTGCGCTGCGATGACACATCATTTCGCTTTGCCTTCTTCTATAATGAAATACAATTTGGTCTGGATTTTGCCAAACACAGGGAAGAGATTACCGGCACCCTCGAGTAGCTTTTCATCAGACTCACTATACTCGAGGTCTTCCTCGTCACCTCCACCGCCTTGCTCTGTGAACTGGCAAGCCATTTTGGTGTTCAGCACATCCCTGATGCAGGCAAAGATCTGATCGGCAATCACCTGCGTGGGTACAGCTGGACGTCCCACTTCATTGAATAGATCGAGTTGTACGTCAAGCAGATGAATGACGACACTTTGTTCCTCATCTTCACACATGATCTGTGCAAATTTGGGCATGACAGCCGAGCAAGCGCGTGTCACACCATCAACGTCACCCATTTTGTGCAGAGCAGTTACGAACAAAGAGATTGCCTCGATGGCAGCCTTGCGTATGATCTCATGCGGATGATCGATCACCTTGTACACGTTCTCGAAGACGATTTGCAGATAGGGAGCAAAGGCGCTGCCCGTATTAGCGACAAAATCTTTGAGGACATGAATGGCCTCCTCCTTTTCGTACAAGTAATCATTTTCCACTAGATATTGTTGGTCATCATTATCATCTTCGTCGTCTGTGTTATCCAAGTCAATGTCATCCTCGAACATCCTTTCTGTCTCCGTTCTCATCAAAGAAAATGTGTTTGGGGATTGGCATTGTGTCCTCCGAAGAAGTGACCGATTCTATAACGCGATCCATCATCTTGGGGAACAAACTCGACATGCTCTCGTTCACCACTATGGACAGGGCACCGGCTAAATTTTGAATGGCACGCCTAAGATCTGAATCATTTGGCCCCTCCTGCAGCATCATCAGGCAGTAGGCCATAGTATCATTCGGCAATGGGCAGAAGGTTCTCTTTTCCCACTACACGTAAAATGGATGCCAGTGAATCGATTGCCTCGTTGCGCAACTCCATCAAATTCGCGGCGCACTCCTTGACCAAATACACCTGCAATATGGTAACAATTTTTGAAAAATACGGCATTAAATTCTCCTTGGCTGAGATGGCCGACAGAGACATCACCCACAAATGCGCCGAATAACTAGGATCCAGCGTCTCCAATAGACATTCCATCAGCAATAGACATTCCATATGTCAGACATTCCATGTACTCATAGGGATCGCTCTCCCATAGCTCCTGATCCGAATCGGTAAACGACATGATAGTAAATATGACATCCCGAATAACGGCAACCATGTGTGGCTTGATCAGTTTCCAGGTGTAGGCCTGGCTCACAGCAATCTTCGGATAGTTCAGCACATCCGTAAGGAAACGCGGCGATGACAGCGATGCAAAGGAATGCGGCAAAATTCGGCAAGGCTGGCTCGAGCAACTGCAGCATTGGTGGTATGTGCTTCTCCGGCGGCATGTTGATGGCCAGCAAATCAAGATTGCATCCGAGAAATATTCGTCATCTTCCAAACTGGCGAGGACTCATTTAAGACGGTGGGCGTGTCTAAATCACCTTTTGTTTCGACGGCCGAAAGAACAGCGGCAAAAATTTGGCAAATGGGGTCCATGTGACTGGTAAACTGATCGGGTGCAGAATTGATCAGTTTGCAAGGATCAAGGAGCCCAGCCCGTTCTCCCTGGGATCGTCAATAGTGCAACGCCTGTAGGTAATATACAATCGGACATTGTTAATAAATTTAGAAAATTGAGAGTTAAACAATAAAAAGCATACAAGTTGTAGATATGAAAAGATGTAGAAACAATGTAAGTGTTTATCCTGAAGGGTTTCTTCCTTACATGGAATGCGGTATCGAAATGGGAACTTTCATTTTTCATTCTTTCAACAGCTGCCTTTGACTGGATGGTATTTATTTTTTGCATTTCTTACTTTCGCTGTCGCATGTTGCACCTGCACGCAAGCCACACACACTCACACACCCAGACACACACACACACACACTCACATGAGCGGATGTGGCTACAAAGATGTCGACTTGAGTCAAGGTTGCAAAACTTGCATGCAAAATGACTGCTGTTGAGATTCTTTTTGCCAGGCCACGATAGAGCAGCTCTAGAACATACATGCACAAGTATACACCCACACACACACACACACACACACGCACACACACCTGTAAAGTGACAAAGTGTTCAAGTGTTGCCTTACATCAGGTTGTCATGAACAGTTGCTAAGCGTCTTTGGTTCTGGGACAAGCTAAAAAAAGCTCTAAATAGTCGTTTTTTCTTCTTCTTTTGTTCTTCTTAGTTTGTGTGTGTCTTATTGTGTGTGTGTATGTGTGTGTGTGTGTGTGTGTGTGTGTGTGTGTGTGTGTGTGTGTGTGTGTGTGTGTGTGTGTGTTTAACTAAGATTCATTGAGTACCTTGTGCCTGGTTCTGTGTGTATTGTGGACACCACATGACATTTTAGCAAACAAAAATTTCTATATAACTCAGTAAAATAATTTCCAGTGTATAAAAATTTATAAAATAATTAAGTGCAGCAGGGAAACAGAATTAATTTAGTGTAAAGAAAAATATTTGGCAACATATGTCATATATACATTTATTGAAGGATGTTTTCATGTTTATCCTGCGTTGTGTAAATTTACGCAAAAATCCACAAAAAGCGGCACAAAAATTTATTTTACTGCGTTGATAGTGATCAAATTTATAGCCAGCAATGAGCAATAAGCTTACATATGTACCATACAATACCCAAGGGGGCAGCACACACCCACACCCACACCCACACCCACACACACCTACACACACGCGCAGAAGCATATGCACACAATACCTTCGAAATCGTGCGTAACCAAGTCCTGCTCCGTCTCCGACTCGTCATATTCACGACATTTTATGGGGCATGTGCAACTTTATTGTTTTTCTTTTCAATGCATTGTTTGTTTGTTGCCTGGCAAACAGCAAACAGCAAGCAGCAAA
The DNA here is from genome assembly GCA_035042185.1 of Drosophila kambysellisi. Classification (NCBI taxonomy): domain Eukaryota; kingdom Metazoa; phylum Arthropoda; class Insecta; order Diptera; family Drosophilidae; genus Drosophila; species Drosophila kambysellisi. The sequence goes on along the minus strand of JAWNLS010000940.1, from coordinate 2,497,842 downwards.
TGGGGGAAAATCAAAGCTGGAAAGCCTCAATCGAAAAAAAATGTAACCTTGGGTCCGAAAATAATTTGTCGCTAAATTCATGGAATTTCATCATTGTTTTCACCCAGACTTCGCCAATTGGTCAATCAGATTGTAGGAAGAAAATCCATTTATCGTTTTTTATCCATATTAAAAATGTTTATGAATTTTTTTGTTTTAGTCAACCTTAAACAAAAAAAAAAAACATTTATTTAGCACTTGGGAAGCGTTTGCAGCTCAAAAGCCAAAACTATTTGAACTATAGCAAAACAACATCTTATTAAAAAACCGTTTGAAGCGAATCAAAAAAGTTGTGCCCCAGCCAAGATTGTTCATTTTATTATATTTTTTGTATTTACAACTCTGGCGAATTGCCAGCGAATGCGTTTTTCAACACCTTTTTTTGGCGTTTGCTGGCCTTTTGTGGCTGCTGTTTGCCTTGCGTGCCAAATACACAAACATGTAGACATTTGTAGACATATGTATGTACATATTGCCACGCCCACCCACCCGTCCCTCCCGCCGTCCGTCTACCCGTGGCGCAACTTTTGTCAACATTTGCGCCATGATGGCCATATGGTTGGCAATTCAGGTATCCTTCCCAAAAAAAAAAAAAGAAAAGAGAAAAATAAACAAATAAAAATAGGGGAATGAAAAAAGCCTGTGGAAGCAAACGAATCCACGCCCACAGTTTGTTTATTCTTAGCGCCTTTCATTCAATGCAGATCCACCCGAAACAGCAACAATAACAACAACAACAATAACAACTATGACAACAATGTTCCATAGAATTTACAATGCATCCAAAGTTGATAGCAACACAAAAAACAAATAAAATACCCGACATCTCTTTATGGCTCTGCTGAAAGCATCTGCAACTTTCTCCTATTTAAATATAATCTTTATTTTTATTTATTTTTATTTTCTTCTTCGACTGGGAACTTTTGTAAATCAGACTTTAGACTCTGGTTGATTAATTGATTAATATTTGTTTGCTGATGCCGGCGATGATGATGATGATGACGAGGACGAACACAAGGCAAGGATCTGCTTATTTACCAAACAGATGAGGCAAAGGAACCATTGGTTAGACTATTAGCTGAGAAAATATATGTCAAGCTTACAAACACTTGTGAATAAAAAGTATTTCTTTTTCTGTTTGTTTTTCCTCTTTTGAAAGGAAAAAAAAAGTCTAAAAACTTTAAGTAAAACTATAATAAATTATATAACTGAAGGGCAGTTTTTATAAACAATATTAAAACAAACTAACAATAATTGTAAACAAATTTTTTTAACATTTAATGTTCTCAACAGATTTAAGATCATTCGAAACTAGATAGTAACAAAATCGTTTTGTAACCATTCCAATAAATATTGGTATTATTCGGTATGGTGTATATAAAATCATGTTCCCGGCAAGCAAAAGATGGGGATTCATCTTTGGTTGGATTATAAGGATTACTCGTCATCTTATTTGCGACCGGACTTGTTTCTTGGCTAACACAAACACGGACAGGAAGTTGCCAACAGTTAAACAGAAGGGAAATGCACAAAATTTATGAAAATTTAAATGAAAAGTCCAACTTTGGCCCAGTCCATTATGATTGTAGGATGTCCTTATTTGTATGTATGCATATTTGTCTTCGTCAGAAACAAAAGGTCCTTGCGATTATCTACAAGCCTATACATGTGCATCTCGTTGTGAGTGTGAGTGTGTGTGTGTGTGTGTGTGTGTGTGTGTGAGCCATTGCGCCTTGAGCTTAAAGCGGAATTACATATTTATGCATTTACAAGACATGGCCTTAGGCCAATAATAATTGCCACATAAAGCAATGCCAGAGACAGATTCTGGCAACAATAGAACGGACCAGGTCTCAATTGCAGTGTATCATTTTAATTGAAATTATTTATGTGTCATTAAAATGAGTCATTGCACATAAAGTCAGATTTACTCTTAATGTTCTATCTGCTATCAGTGGACCTTTTAATTGTCAAATTCCTTCAAATTCAACGACCGTGATAATAAGCTATCTGTCATAATATAAAGCCAGCTTTCATTATATTGACAAATTAACTGACTGAACTGAATTAATTGAGGCTCTGTTAAAGTTCATTTAATGATACTGCAAAATATCACCTTCCTAAAATTCCCAAAAGCAATGGTCATCAAATATTGCTAGGAGCTCGATGGCATTCCATAGATTCAATGAAAGTGCCAATTAAAATACCAAATTAAAAGAAGAAAATAACAAACCGATAAATAAATATTTAGTGTCTACCACTTAAATATAAATTTAACCACATTAAGTCCGTGAGTGTTCAATAAAATGTAATTAGTTGTTTGTAATGTTGCCCTCGAAATGTCATTTATAATTAATTGCAGACAAACATGTTAGAAAAATACAACATTTGCTTCATATTTCAATTTATTCATCTCGTAACAAATTTCGAGTCCATCTAATTTAATTATGCGAAATGAAATTCCGTAATATGTACTAAAAAAAAAAAAAACCAAAATGAATTACTTTCGAGACTGTTCCAAAAAATTCCCAACATTTGCTTGAAATTATTATTGTAATAAAAAATAAGCCAATCAAGCATTCATCCTCATCATCAATATAATTTTTTATGTTGAGATCTGAACAAGACTTTTTTTTAATTTAATAACCGAGGTGAACTAAGCTATTTTTTGTGCTTGGGGCTTAATATAGATTGCTGTAAGCCTTAAAAAACATTGGTTTACACACTTCTCTTGATGTGGCCAAAACCCATCTTGAGATCAAATAATTGTTCTCTAGCAAACTCAGCTTCAGTCTGCAAATTTCTATACAGTAAGTGAGAGAGAGAGAGAGAGGGAGAAGCGTGTGTGAGCGAGAGATAAGCCAAACGAACACAGCAGCAACAACAACAACAACCACAGTTGAATAAAATGCATCAATATTTTGCCTAATGTTGTACATTAAAGAGACATTAAAGTTCCATAAAAGAAAATTTATATGGCAAGCTGTAAACATGACCCGATGCCTACATCCGCTCTTTATGGGTGTGTGTGCGTGTGTGTGTGTGTGTGTGTGTGTAGCATGGCATTAAATAACAACGTTTTTTGCGCTTGAAGAACTTTTTCCAGCCATGCTCTTTTCCCCAATTCTATTTCTATTATATAAGTATATTTCTTTTCTGCCGCATGCCCCATAAATTATGCTACACTTTATTATTTTGTAGGTCTTGCAACAAAAAAGAAAACTTTACCTTCAGCTCAACGCCATTTACTGGCTCGTAGATACTTTCAGCCTGACCCTTTTTTTGTTTTTTTTTTTTTTGGCTAAGACAGCCTGCCCACAAAATGTCAGTCAAAATGGCTTACTTGTTATCAGCCAGTCTGTGTGTTTGTTACCAATATGCATACAGTTTAATTGAGACTGGCCCTGCATTGACTGGCAGTTAGTACCTACTGACATTGTCTTTCACACTTTCGCACAAAAAACTGCAAAAAGTGGCTTAAAGCTGACATCACCAAAGCCACGAGTTGTATTTAAAAAAAATCGAAACCCCCGATTTGACGTCTGTCAACAGCGATTCCAGTTTGGCAACAGAATTTCTCTCATTTGGCTTATCAAAAAGTAAAAGCAGCACCTGCCAGGTAAATGGATATATATATATATATATATACTTATTGATCTATATATATATACATATATATGCTATATATGTTCGTCTGCACAATAATGGCAAATAGTAATAGCAAAATTGAAGCTCATATGCCACACGTGCCACCACCTGGGCAAAAGAACAATTCAAGCAACTTGTATTTATTGTTCAAATTTTGAGAGTTTTTTTTTGTTTTTTTTTTGTTTTTTGTTGCTGTTATTGCTTTTTATTTATTTTTTTTATTTATTTTTTTGTTGTTGCTTTTATTGGCACTGTTGCTGCTGCTTTTGCTGTCATCTTTTATTTACTTTGGCGCAGCCAACTGCTCGCGAGCAACATCCTGTGCTAAATATATTTCAAAGGAAATTGATTTGGGGCAACAACAACCATAGCGACAATAACAACAACAAACAACAAATCAAACCACAACAATGATGCAAGTTAACTAAATGCGAAACCCCGACTTGGAATAACCCTCTACCGAATCACAGAATATATTCAATTTAGGTGCATTCTATTTTTAATAAATTATGTTGCATGGCACTTCAGGGAATACCCCAAACAAATTTGCGATATATATATATATACAATATAATTATATATATACTATATGTTTATATATATACTATATATTTATATATATACAATATATTTAATAATATATATGGAAATCTCACATTTTCTATATTCAATGAAACTGAACACATTGCTTAAGAACATATCTGTTAAGCAAAACAAAATCCATTACTAAATCAATTACTGGAGACTCTATAAAATTATCGATATGCATATATGAAAGTTTCTTTTCTTAGATCTGAGCTATATCCCAATCAGAACTGAAGTGCAGGGTATATATAAAGAATCATTTCATATAACACTAGCTTATCGTCGCGACGTTTCCTTTTCCAAAAATCATTCAGCAGACTGCACTTTCAGTGACCCCCCAACCCACACACACCACACACACACCCACACACACCCACTCCCATACGGAACAGCACCCTGGTGCCTTGTGCCTCTGGCTGCCATTTTGTTGGCAGTGTGCCACATCAATCCATTGAAGTGCTCATATCAGGCATGTACGAGATGCCCTTCCCCTGCCCGGGCTGGTTGCATGCGTCTTGACGCTAGCTTTTGTTACAGTGACAATACACCGGAACCAGCCCGCTCTCCATTCCCCAACCAATCGTTATCCCCATCTCCGGCACGTTTTGGGTGCAGTGAAGCCACCCGCTGTGCATCTTTTGAACAGAGCTACATAAATTGTTTGGCTAATTGCAAGTGGCTCTCGTCTGTCGTCTGTCGTCCGCTGTTCAAGAAAATCGTGGAGCAACAACAGCAACAACAGCAACAACAGCAACAAGAACTACAACAAGGACGAAGATCTGGTTGAATAGAATTCTGCGATTCCAGCGACAGCTCCACTTCCAGCTCTAAGTAGTTTTGTGGGCGTTGCCTTTGTGCGCGTAATTGGCAGGAAAAACTTGGGTGTTTTGGCCCAGCGAACTGTGGACAAGGACATTCTGCACAATACGTTGTCAGGGATCAAGAATCAGCTTCAAATTGGCGTGCGTCATTTCAATTATGCATTTGGGTATAGCTATTAATAAAAAGGCAAATACCCTTCAGGCATTTTTTATGCCCATCAACGATTCTAGCGAAAACGAATTACGATGCAGTCTCTGCCAACATAATAGGATAGTTCAAGGGAATACCACTTAAGTGACTTATAAATAGCTAATATCGTCCCAGGTCATGCAAGCCAACGAGTTGATGTTATTCGACAACTAATTTGGATAAGGTTTGGCTATATATATAATATATAATACATTACAAGTGTGCCCCAACTTTGTTAACTCTATATCTGGCTGCAAGGAAAGCTTGAAGAAATATTTCTTTAATATTTTCAGTTCTTAAATAAGGTTTCATAATTTTGAACTGTCAATTAACTTTTTGGCTCACAGCTTATTTTGACCATTGTCTAGGAAAAATTGTAATTGCCTGCAATAAACTAATTATTCATTATTTTTCAAAAATTCCAAAGACCGATGGCAGGTAGCTATATTAACCACAAAAATGAATATATGACCCTAATAAACAGGGGTTTTTCCACCTGCTGGGTCGGGTTATGTAAAAAATTACCTAAATTTATGGTCACAGCTTATCTCGAAAAGTTACAATATGGACACCTGGGTGCCATAAAACCCGGGTTACGTCAGATTGAATATTTACGGTGTAAATAGACCAATCCTTCGTAGTCAGTTAAGTTATATTGTGCAACCTGTCAACAAGGACTATGGACAAACGGATTACCATTGAGAAACGGAAACTCATCCTGGAGCACTTCAAAATTGGATATTCACATCGCCAAATAGCTGAACTGGTCAATCTAAGCAACTCAACTGTGTACAACTTCATTCGAGTTTCGGCACCAAATACGATTGTAACCCATCAGAAATTGCGGAGGATCATCAACTGACTCAACAGGTGCAGGATGAAATGGGGAAAAACTGGAGTGTGGAAACTGCTGTAGCACAGTTCTTTTACAAATGTGATATAACATGAAACAAATTGGCTTTAAGCATTTTGCGTTTTTTTTGTCTTGTTTAAATTTTTAAACACTTTAAAATTGTTGCCAGACACTGCTCGAAGTAAGCTGTGAGCCACTGTATCTTAGCCTTGGCATGTGGCAGACTGCATTTGAACTATTTTGTTGTTCCAAGTGCCACGAGAGCGTAAGCAAATTAATAAGATAACTTGAATAAATCCGATTTGTTTTTCTCGTGATTTTCTTTGTTTTCTTTGCCCGAACGCCAAAGAAATAAATAAATGTTTCTTTGCAAATCCATATGAAATTTCTATTTTAAATTGTTTTCGGCAATCGAACAATAATTTGATTGGTTTATCTATTGTTATTTGTTTTGGTGTGTAGCCAATAGTAATTCACGTCGGGCTTAAATGTATTATCTTAAATTACATCGAATTGTGAATATTTATTGAGAAATGGTCAGTTTGCTTTTATGCTTAGGCTTAGCATTTAAATTGATTTTGGATTTGTCGAGTGTCACGAATAAATCGAATTAAATGAAGTTCCTTAAAGGGAATGAATACATAATTAAAGGATCAGCACTCATGCGAATGCACACAAAGAAGGTGCTAATTACTAAATACTTTCTAATGAACACTGTCCCATCATAATAATATAACAAACACACACATCCAATTAACTGAAGCTCAAGGCTCTGCGATAATAAACAAATATGATGCTTAAAGGCTTATGGCCAATGCAAACAAAGTGCCAGAAGCTGCCAAAATATTAACAAGACAAACAATTATTTGCGAAATGCCGATGATGAGATTCCCTGGTAGTCCAATGATGATATTGTTAGCCATTCCTAGAACAAATCACTGACAGCGTTGAGTGGATTTAATAGCCAAGCCTTAAAATCCATATTTTATTCGCTTCAAAATTTCCGTTTCGTCGAATAAAATGAGAACCTAAAATAATTATTTTGCAAGAAATGCATGAAAAAAATATCAATATTGATTCCAGTTAGAAATAAATATTTTTGCCGTGTTGGAAAAGTTTTGACGGCTTTTTTGTTGGCCTTTCGGCACAAGCGAATAAGTGCGAAAACAAATTCAGGCGATTTAGAACACTAATGTACTCTCTGCTAGGGTAACTTTGCATAATAATACCATATTAATTAACTGTGGCACTGAGCTGAAATTAAATTTTGCATATTGTGGCATGGCTACACATATAAATCCTTATCTATTATTTGCTGCAAGCTGCAGGCGCCTGCAGGACTCTGCTTGAACAGCAAACACCAAATTTCTGACTAATGAACTATCTATATCTCTATGTTTCTCCCTCTCCTATATATATATATATGTATGTATGTATGTATCCACTTTGTGTTGTAGTGGTGGTCGTTAACCAACAAATGCGCTCAACCACAAACCTATTGATTATAAACTTGGCCGTCTCGGACATCCTCTTCGTCATCTTTTGCGTACCATTTACCGCCACCGACTACGTCCTGCCGGAATGGCCATTTGGCAATGTGTGGTGCAAATTTGTACAGTACATGATTGTGGTCACATGCCACTGCAGGTGAGTGTCTCCATTTGTATGAAATGCGTTAAGCTGAATATAGCCAGTACATCTGCCGCCGCCGCCGCTGTTCTCTGCCTTTCAGTGTCTACACCCTTGTCCTGATGTCCTTCGATCGCTTCCTGGCCGTTGTGCATCCAGTCACAAGCATGTCCCTTCGCACCGAACGCAATGCCACCCTGTAAGTAACAATGTTATCCAATTGTTCAGGTAGTTGTAATTACATAAATTAGTCTCTCTTGCCCAGGCTCCGGTTGATTGCAATTTGGTTTCGGGCTGCCGCATTGTTTCAGCCATGACCATGGGCTACACTTTAGATAGATATAAAGTCAATTTTAGCATGAAAACTGTATCCATTTAACTTGCTAAAATTTAATTGGATTTGCGTAATTTAAAATTTGAAAATATACACAAGTTATGTTTTTCTGCTTACCCATATCAAAAATGGTAGTTGAAAATGATACAATTTTGCAGTTAATAAACAGAATAACAATTAAATGGCCAAGTCGATGATAGCCTTCGTTTCACAATCTGTTTCATGATCTTTAAGCCAACTGACACAACATATTTGAGTAAAATTAATGAAAACAATCACGAATTTAATATTTTCATTGTTCGGCAAACTAATTTCTATCTAACGGAATATTATGATCAGCTGTTAATTTCATCAGTTTATCTCTTCTTAACATAACTCTGTTAACTCCTACTCAACACTGTAATCGACAAAAAAAAACATCGATTCCGCTATCGGCTTGTCTGATTTCGATACTTGAGCAAATTAGAAAGAAGCGCACTTTTGGTTTCCGTTGCAAATAAAGTCGTTAATTAAATAAATTAAAATAATAATAAATTAAATAGTTTAAACAGCGCCCAAATCTGAAGTTTCAACGCGTCATGCAACGAACAATTATTGTTGTAAATTAGCTTAAGGCTTAAGAGTAAATACAAAAATAAATAAAATGAAGCTTACAATTTCCACTTGCACATGATACAAATTAAAATTTTATTTTTTCCACAAAACAGGGCCATCATGTGCGCCTGGATAACGATTGTAACAACCGCTATACCCGTGGCCCTGGCCCACTCAGTGCGGATCTATCAGTATCATGGACGTGCTGGCACCGCCTGCGTTTTCTCCACGGAGGAGGAGGTCTGGAGTCTGGTTGGCTTTCAGGTAAGTCAAGCAATTGATTGTGCGTTCTGTGGCCTCTAATCTGGGTGCGTTTCCTTCATCGTTCAACTGCCGGCACACTTGTCCTGATCTCTGATTAGTGTGCCAGCATTATTCATGCCTTTCCGCCAAATTTGTCACCAGCTCGCGGCCCAAACACACACATGGAATTACGTCGAATGAAATTACATAAAAGCTACTTTAAAGGCACACACCACAGGCACATTCACACACACACACATATATATATATACATATATATACACACAGAAACACATATTTGTATAAATATACACATTTGTGTTGTTGACACAAACTCATATTTTCCATTGCTTGGCAGCAGCTTGCAATATATTTGCCACTTAGCACACTGCCACACAATGCCGCATAGCGGGTGTGATGAACACGACAAGGACAACGACTCGACGCGTCGTCCTGGTGACAGCTTAGTGCCTGGATTGCCAGGACTGGAGACGTGCCAGCTTTACAGTGATATTCTACATGTAACCAGCTGCACCCTGCAACCCGTCATTGTTAATCAGCTGCCTTTGTCCAGATGCGACTCCATCACAGAGTCCTGTTTCCTGCATCCAAAGCATCGACAACTCCTGTTGAGTGTTGTGTGTTGAGCACAAAGCACAAAAATGCAATCTAAAACTTGAATATATTTTGGATAGATATTGACCATCACTGCTATGAGACAAATGTAGAAAGCCAACTACAACACAGAAGTCTGTGGGATAACTATAATATAATTGCTTCAAAAGTGTTCAACAATTGTCCATTGCTATCTCAGGAATCATGTGCATCTTCACGCAGTCAACTGTAATTCCTTGACAGGCAGCAAGCATCAAGAATTGCAACAATTGTTGCAACGACAAGCAAAATAAAAGAAATAGATATGAAAGTTCTGATTGCAACTCGATCCACACATTGTTGTTGCTTGGCAAACGGAAGACATTCCAGACCAGACCAGACCAGATAGCTCCTTACACAACGGTATTCAGTCCAAGACAGACAATGGCATCGAGGCCAATGCACAACAATAATAATAATGTTGGCAGTTCCGGCAGTGAAGACCTAAATTATATATAAAAGGGGAGATCATTATTGAACCACAATATATATATAAAAAAGTCGGGTTATAAATTACATCACTTAAGAATTTTATATTTCAAGTTTTTTTTTTAATCTTTACGTTTGTTTAAAGTAATCTGATACGGAAATATTACTTATTGTCAGCAGGTTCACATAATCTTCAGTTGCCTTTTATTGATAGTATTTCCGTGCAATCTGTAAAAACAGATTAGCAATTTTTTTGCTCATTTGTTTATAATTTTAGTTCATAAAAATGTACAAGTTTCAGTTTCCTTTTATATATGATTTAAGCATGTTATGTTTCTCATAAATGAATTAATTAAATTTGTTTGTATGATTTTCTTGAATGTAAACCAACGTTGCAAAGTACCCCTCAGCCTTAAAGGGCACATTCCACGATGAGGCACGATGAGCTCCCGGCACCTTGGGCTCCTGCCCAAGCGACATCTCGCCGGAGTCGAACAACAACTTGGCGTGTCTCGGAAATTCTATGCCGGAAGGATGTTACACAGGAACCCCCACTTGTGGCCAATGAATGAGCCCAGCAATAAGAACAACAAGCAACAACAACACAAAATTACAACAATAACAACAGCAGCTGAAAAAACACCATCAACATAACCACAACAACAAGGATGACCCACTCACTGCAGTTGTTGTTTGTTTGTCTAGCGGTCTGTTTGTGCCACATGGTGTGTGTCTATCCGTGTGTGTGTGTGTCTGTGTCTGTGTGTGTGTGTGTGTGTGTATGTTGTCATGTGCTAATATGCACTTGTAGAGCTCGCTTCTACTGCTACTCATGGAGCAATTTACACACCTCGATTCGCTGAGATGGGCAAGGACAATAATAGCAATAGAAATAGGGACAAAAATACCGAATAATATGAGAAGCTGCCTCGATATATTGTTCCGTCCGGCAGAGCATATAAATCCCAATTACTATAAGCGATAAGTGAGAGGGCTCGACCTGCAATAATCGGTTATGCAATGGATGGACAGCAAAGTCGATAGACGCAATCATATCTGGTTTTTTTGTTGATTATTTTATAGCTATCGCGTCTTTCATTGTTCACTTATATTTATATCATAATTTTTTAACCACATTTGAGTTATGTTTCTTAACCTTATCCAAAGCACCACTTAGCTAAAAAAAAAAATGGTAAAAAAATAAAGAAAAAACTAATCTTGCAAAAGTAGGTCAAAGAGTAAAATGATCCGTAGAATTAAATAGAATATGAATCTGAAAATGAATCAGAGCTAAAATTATTTTGATCATGTTGAAATATGTTTCAATTTCATAGCAACGCTTAATATCGCTACATCAATGAATATGGCGATATCGATTAATATCGAAACTCTGGTCACACCTATTTTGGTGTTTCCTCTTTTTGCATTGTATTCTTCCAAGTAACGTTTCTATTAAGTTTTTGCCGCGACATTTTTCCAATAGACAAAAAGTGTGTTTATCTTATTTGTGGATGTGCAGAGTATCAAATGTGCGACTCCAAGTGGCTGATGGCGCTATAGTTATATATTTTATTTGGTTTAGCTGTTTATTTGGTTTGGGCACCCAAAAATACCAATATTTTGTTGTTGTTGTTGTCAGTTGACACACAGAGTTGTTCATTTCGTTGGCAAATTTGGCGCTTCAATTTATTGCTGGCGAACACATAAAAATGGATCAAACTTTTGACGCCTAAGCGCAACGGACAATGTATGAACAACAATCAAGTAACAGACAAAAACATACACACACACACAAACACACACACACACACACACTAAAAACAAAACAACAAAAATAGAAACAAAAACAAAAACTGTTGTCATCGTAAATAAATAATAAACCGAAGCACAGCAAAAGGCAAAGACACGCCTTGAATCTGCCCCGTGTGGCATGTGTGACCACAGAACCGGGTGGAGGATGTGCAGCTCCATGGGATGCTTCGTTTAGTTTGTTTCCCTCAAATTTCTTGACGCTTCAAATTGCGGTTGAAATTGAAAGCATTTCATTTTAATTAAGCTGACATTTCTGATTTTGCCAACAATCGCTATCGAAATGCGTGATAAATTCACAGTTCAATTTAAAATAAGTTGTTAGTTTTTTAAAAATATGTTGCATATTTATGAATATATATTTTCTTTAAGTAAGTTGTAAGCAGTGCAACTAAACTTATGGGTATTTAGAAGTTTGTAGGCTCAAATTCCATTTATTTTTTTTAATTACACCGATCGAGTTATGAGCATTAAATTTATACATACAGTTTAATCAACAGGTCAAACGATTATATAATTTATTCAGGCGTTTAAAAAAATGTATGTATAAATTTGAATTTTAAAAAATTGTTTTTCGATAAGGCGTAAAATTGAGCATTGAAAGTTTTCCGGTGCCGTTTGTTAAAATCGAGTGACTGGCGAATATTTAAATATGTTGTTTGAGCTACTTTTCCAGCGATTGGCTTTTAGAATTGATGACGCTGAACACTTTAAATGATGGACACATAAAGCCTTAACTATCAATAAAGTTTGAAGCGGCATAAAACTTCTTCGTCGACAAACTGGCCTACTTCAAAATTGTAAGCTACTGAAAAGTTACAGATACAGCCAATGAAATCTAACTACTACATTATGAACTAAGATGGCCCTCTCCGTTTGTGGGTCACTTCGGACGGGGACGGGAATGGGGACGGGGCAATAGTTGACAACAAAAAAAAAAACAAAAACTTGCAGGCAAAACTTTTTCTACGCGCCTTTAAACTTTACGAGCCGCCCAATAAAAAGCCATAAACTGAAGTGTCTGCCACATGATATACGAGTACTGGACAGCAGGAGGGGCAACAAGAAGAGAGGCTTGGGGGTCTGTGGGCGGGTGTGTGTAGAGGAGGGGGTGTGATGTTCTTGGGGTGGCATCTGGGACCGAAGCGGCTCGTTAATATTTGCCGTGCTCAAATTGCGCCTGGGATTTGGCCATATCCAAACTGAGCAACTGTCGCGCCTGCTGTCACTCAACCAAATTAATCAAGTTGAGTTCGCGATGCCCTCACGCACTTTTATTAGCATTGTTTTTGTTGCTGTTTCTGTTTTTGTGTAACATAAAACACTGAAATTAAAGTTATACACAAATTTCACAAGGTTTAAATTAAGTACTATATTTACAGTGTTTAAAAGCCAGTTTGGAGCAGCGTCAAACAAAAGTTTAAACAAGGAAACAAATTCAAAATGCTTAAATGCTAATTTGTTTTTATCACGTTTAAAAACTTAATACATATCCAAAATACAGGTAAAATCCGATTTGAAACAGTCTTAAAAAAAGTTAAAAATTTTGGGTATAAAAGCTTAAATAAAGATGTTAATACATAGTATGATATACTTTAGCCTTAACAACTTCGCTTAACCTATTAGTCATGGAAGATGCCAGCTTCCGGGTAGTTTCTGAGCTGATCTTGCTCCACTCCTCCAGCAAAGCATATTTGAGATCTTGTTTGCCGGATATGTTGTAATTCCTTCAGCGGAGCCCATCCATCCAATTTTCATCGACGAAACTCCAAATGATGTAGAATACAGTTGAGTTGCTTAGGTTGACCATTTCAGCCATTTGGCAATGTGAATATCCGATTTTTAAGTGTTCCAGGATGATTTTCCGTTGATCAATGGTAGTCCATTTGCCTATAGTCCTACGCTGACTACGAAGGATTGGTTTATTTATACCGAAAATTTTCAACTTTAGGTCCATAATGTAACTGTTCCAAAGGGTTTTGTCCCATAAATAGAACAACCTTTTACATAACCCGACCCGAACAGGTCGGAAAATCCCATCTTATTAGGGTCATATATTCATTTCGGGGGTTCATATATGTACCTGCCATCGGTCTTTGGAATTTTTGAAAAATAATAAATAATGAGTTTCTAGCAGGCAACTACATTTTTTGCTTCAAACTGGCTTTTAGACACTGTATTTTTCAATTCAATTAAATTGCGTTATTTTTGCGTTTATTTGCATATTGAAGAAGGAGCACTTTGCGCTGATATCATTTTGTGAAAATTATTTTTAATTATTCATTAATAATATTCATTAAAGAAATTGTAAATAACGCCGAGTAAGAGTTAATTTCGAGAGATGAGTCTTAAGTCTGCGCTTATCTCGGATCCAGAAAAATGGGTACTCTTCCCATGTAGCAATTCAAAATCTGAGCAGTCCGCCAATTCTCCCCAGCATTTGCAAAATGAATACAATTTTAGATGTCACCACAGATTAATTTCAGTCTACATAAAGCGTTCTTTGTTCTTGTGAATGATACAAATATTAATCTCAATAATTAGTGGCAAGTGTTCGTAGAAGCGAATCGAAGATACGAGTGAGTGTCACATAAAACCTGTCATCTATGCCACAACCAGGGGCACAATCCATTGCATCATCCGTGCAACATAAATAATCATAATTATCTCGTTAGTATTAAGTTGGTTATATCATTGTCATTGCCATAGTGAAGTCTGACATTGTCATTGCAAACAATTGTTTTTTGCAATTTAATCTTTAATTAAGTCGTCTGCCTGGCAAAACACATTCGCAACATATTTGCTCATTTCTATATATATTTATATATATATATAAATATATATATATAATTTGTTTTCTTGCATTAAGACATTGTTATTGCTTTTGGTGGCATGTCAGTTGAGATTATGTCGACATCGCAACGTTGCCTGTCGACGATAACACGGGACATGTTCATTGGCCGTGGCGCGTTATCCAACCAAAGTGATTTCAATTCCGTCGCTTTTGGCCATTTTGCCATATGAATGCCCCATCCAAAAAGAAAACCCCCCAAGCAACCCCACGTTGATGATGGGATGGCTTTCTGCGATTATTATTAACAATTGTGCCAAGCGCGATTTCCTTTTGCCTCGTTTCATTTGGCTTTTCCGTTTTCCGTTTCATTACATCTGCCCACCTTTGTGCATTTTCTGTTTGTATTGGTTAAGCATTTCATTGAGATTTACAATGTGCCGCCTATACGAAAACACACACAGCCACACAGAACCCAAACCCAAACCCAAACCCGACCTCAGCCAGATCCGTATCGGTTTCTGTAGTTTTGGCCCAAGCCAAGCAAATATTTTTTCCTGCCGCTGCTGAGTGTGTTTTATTGTTTTTTTCCACCGAAACCAACCCCAAACCCGACCCTGTCCCCGGTCCTCTCCTCTCTGTTGGCCCGTTTTAATCATTTACACTTGGCTGGCGGCTTTTGCCAAGTTAAAGCCACTTGAAAGTTAACGCGCCTCAAATGAGCTTTATATATGTAAATTTGCATATATACATATGCAGGTGTGTAAGTAGATATGTATTTAGGTATGCTGGTATATATATGTATACATACACATATGTATATATAGGTATGTCCGATTCAACGATTCCTACTGCAGATTCCGCATCGCTGTTCGCATTGTGGTAAAACATCGGTTGAGTCTGTCAAAGGATTATTTTAATACGATTTTCATTAAACAGCAGCTGCAGACGGCCCTTAAGCAGATTAATTATGTGTCAGTTTAAGCTGAAAGATATATATGTATATATATATATATATGTAGGTGAAAAGCAGCCGATTTTGTGCCGCAATTCAATAAATTTCAAAAATCATGCAATCTTTCGCCACTAAATTGATTTAATGCTTTAATTGTAAAAAGTTGCAGTAGTTGATTTAATTATTGTTCTTTACACTATTCATTTGATTTCTCCAATTGAAATAAGACATCTCTTCTCTGATTTTATGGTATATTCACGGTATATCCTAGTCTTACCTTTTAAAGGCCAACATCAAGCTCGATTCTGACCAAAGTTTTCAGCGTTATTCATGTCCGCTGAAATTAGAATGAAATGGCAACATCTGGTGGCATGGTTCACACCATGGTGCCTGGTATCTGGTATTTGGTATCTGGTATCTGGACAGCCTTACGGGTCACTGCTTTTGGCCATTTCCAATGCAAAAACAAAAGCCGCTGACAGAGCAGCAGCAGCAGCAGCAGATGGCATAGCAACTTCACGTTGTGCCAAAAACTTTTGGCCAAAAGGGTCAACGGGGTGGGAAGGGGGGAGGGGGTAGGCGGAAATTTGATACTGAGAATGACCGCTACTATGTCCAACTGTCGCCAGTTAGTCCATCCAACGCATTGTCCTTTTTTTATATTTTTATTTTTTATGAAGCTATTCGCAAGTGATTTTACGCTGAAATCGAGAACAGACAGAGTGTTTTTTATGTTTTACAAAACAAAACAAAACAAAAAACAAAAAACAAAAAAAACGAACAAAAAAGGGCAAAAAGGAAACTTGCAAATAGGTGTGGAAATCACAGCTTGATAAACTTTGAATAACAAGGCATCATAATTAAATTCCCGAATATTTTGCACAACTAGAGAACATAATATAATTTCCAATCCATAAAAAACAACGATACAATTAAAAAAAAATAATTAACAGTTACGTATTTAAAAAAAATGTGCAAAAATAGAATTTAATTTAAATACTTAATTATATTAAAACATTCTCAATGCAAGCTTATTTCTTGGTATTTTCATAAACTATTCCCAACAGCGACAACTGCGAACTATTGGAATTTTCTGTGGGCTGCGAGTGGAAAACTTTGTAAATATATCAACTCCGACTTGGAGGACTCATTGGGGATATATTGAACAATGATGATGATGTTGATGATGATGATGATGATCATTTGGCACTCGTTAATTGCATTTCTCGTTTCTTGTTGCAGGTCTCGTTCTTTCTGTCATCGTATGTGGCACCATTGACGCTGATTTGCTTTCTATATATGGGCATGCTGGCCAGATTGTGGAAAAGTGCACCCGGTTGCAAGCCATCGGCCGAGTCCCGGTAAGTTGGGGAAAGCGCAAAATTACGCTTCTTATTTGTATTTGAATTGGAATAACGAGAGCCTAGGCAGGCACTTTGCTTGTTTGTTTGCCACACTCGATACACACACACACAGAGGCAGGTGCAGCTGCAGCAGCAGCTGCCTCATGCCGCATGATGAATGCCTTTTATTAAACTAGGCATTCCGGCACTCTGAGAACTTTGTGCGTGTTGCTCATAAATTGCTAAAAGCCTGTTCTGCATTGTTTGCTATTTACCTCAGCAACCACCAGTAGCCACTAAACCACCAAAGCACCACCCTTGCAATCCATGCCACCCACTCCCTGACGTAATCCAGTTCGCCTTGGCGCTGTCTCATTGCAGTTCTTTTGAGGCGCTTGCAACTTACAAGTGAGCTGAGCTGAGCTGAGCCTCTTCTGCTCGAATATTTTTTAAAAAAATAAAACTCTCATAAAATTCAATTTTGAAATTATCGACTTTTGAATGTTCTTGCAAAGTACCAAAATTTAATAACACAATAAAATATTAATTCACATTTTGTGAAGGAGAGTCAAATATTGATTGTGAGATCTCAATTAAATCTCCTGGTAAATATAAAATTGCTCATCGATATATAAAGACATATTGTTTAGATCAGTACAAGTTCGACAAACTAAGCGGAATGACTTAAATTAATATATTAATCAAGTTTTTATGCCTTGAATGTTTTTTTTTTTGTGCAAAAGCAAACCAAAATTTATTTATTAGCTAAATTTGAATCCTATCTGAGCCATTAGTTTATTATCAACTAAATCGGAGTCGAACAATAAATGATTCACCATTTTGGCAATTAGCACAATTTCCGCTAATAATTCAATGTTGCAAGCATCCTTAATTAGAAAGTTGTCGAGGCGCGAACAATTTGTGGCGCCACAAAGTTGATGAGGGTACGGCAACAAAGCAAAGCAAAGCTAAAATAATGTAATGGGTGTCGTGCAAACAAATCCTTTTGACTAACATGCCACACACACACACACACACACACACAACAAATTGCCAGCTTTTTTTTGTTGTTTAACTTTAAAGCGTAGTCCATGCAACGTGTGCGTCATGTGTCGCTTTGTCGTTACCAAATCAAAAATCCAATTTCAACTTATGCCAGCGTTGCTGCCACACTTGTTGTGTGGTTATGTTTGATTGTGTGTGTGTGTGTGTGTGTGTTAGCATGTATATACATACATACATATATCGTGTACATATGCAAATTGCGTTTACTTCGCGGAACACGTTTTGTGAACTTGACATTGGCAATATCCGGAATAAGTTGAAGCTTACACTGAGTTCTCGCTTATGGAACACAGAGACAGTCGAATGCAAAACTCAACTACATCCATATTAATTTTCCCTCATTTAGTTCGAATTATGCATTTTCAATATAATTTTCCCATTTTGTGCATTGCAGCAAAGGCAAGCGACGCGTCACCCGCATGGTTGTCGTTGTGGTTTTGGCATTTGCAATTTGCTGGCTGCCCATCCACGTAAGTATTACTCAAAATGCATCATTTATTATGCTTTTGGTGGAAACACATGTTTAAATTGTCGACATTTCCTTCGGAACAGAACACAACACAACCTATTTTCCACAACATTTTTCATGTGCAGCAATCGGCAAGAGCTATAAATTATTTGATATTTAGCAAAACGACACGAGCTGAAAAAGAACGATAACTAAATGTGCAATCAACGAAAACAATTAATCATACATATGTATAATACATATATACTTAGATCTAATACAATTCAAATGCTAATTAAATCTGCATATACAGTGTCTGCCAGTTTGGAGCAGCGTCAAGCAAAAAATTGAAAGTGCCATAAAGTTTAAACAAAGAAACCAATTCAAAATGTTTAAATTCCAATTTGTTTAATGTTATATCACATTTGAAAAAGAAACTTCAGTTTTTATTAAAATATTAATTAATTAATTAAAATTAGTTAAAAACTGAAAACATATCCAAAATACAGGTAAAATCCGATTTGTAACAGTCTTATAAAAAGTTAAATATTTTGGACATAAGAGCTTAAATAAAGATGTTAATACTTAGTATGATATCCTTTAGCCTTACGACCTTCGCTTAACCTATTAGTCATGGAAGATACCACCTTCCGGGTAGTTTCTGGGCTGATCTTGCTCCAGTCCTCCAGCAGACAATTTTTGAGATCTTGTTTGCTGCACATGTTGTGATTCCGGATGTTATTTTCCAGCAGAGCCCATCCATCCAATTTTCATCGACGAAACTCCAAATGATGTAGAATACAGTTGAGTTGCTTAGATTGACCATTTTAGCTATTTGACGATGTAAATATCCAATTTTTAAATTTTCCAGGATGAATTTCCATTGTTCGAAGGTAGCCCGTTTGCCCATAGTCCTTGTTGGCTTGTTGCACCCGAAAAGCAGGAAAAAACTAAACTGACTTGTGAGGATTTGTCTATTTTTACCGAATATATTATACTTTACGCAAAAAACCCGGGTTTTTTGCTTCCTAGCTGTCCATAATGTAACTGTTCCAAAGGGTTTTGTCCCATAAATAGAACAACCTTTTACATAACCCGACCCGAACAGGTCGGAAAATCCCATCTTATTAGGGTCATATATTCATTTCGGGGGTTCATATATGTACCTGCCATCGGTCTTTGGAATTTTTGAAAAATAATGAATAATGAGTTTCTAGCAGGCAATTACATTTTTTGCTTGACGCTGATCCAAGCTGGCTTTGAGACACTTTATAATAAACTTAGATCTAATTCAACTCACATCGTAATTAAATCTATATGAAGCGTCATTATTATTTCTATTTTTTCAATGGTTATCTGTTTTTCTTTATTTTCAATCAGTCTTTTTATTTCTGAGTTTTTTCTGGGTTTCCCCAATGCTTGCTGGGGTAAGATTTATTATATACTTTATTTTATTTATTTATATTTTTAAATTAAATTAAAATGATGATTTATATAATCTTTTTATTTATTAAAATTGTAAACTCTTTTCAGTCCACATTGAATAAACAAAAAGACTTCTACAAATAATATAAATAATATCATATCATATCAATAAATTTAGCTCAAAGTCAGATTTGTTCTTTAAAAAACTTTGTTGTATAAATTGAATCTGTCGGGTACTTTGCAAGTTAAAGGACTTGCAGCTGTTGCTCCAGTTGGAGCTGGTGTGCAAATAGAAACCGCTGGTGACAAGAACTGAATAAATAATGAATACACTCACACAAACTGGGCAAACATGCAGAGATATGTATTTTGTAATTGCGGACGTCATTAGACAGCAAATTGACATTTCCGCTTAGTAAATAGTTGCAATTTGTTTGGACGACTGTCTTTGCAGTAAGTCGACATATGCCTTATTTGCGAAATGTTTGCATAAAATCAATGCTCCTTCAAATTGCAAATTGCAAATGCAATGGACAACCACAAGTTGCAAGTTGCAAGTTGCACGTTGCAGAGCAAGTGAAGTGAAGGAGGCGACTCAAACCAAAACCATTGATATGCACAAATTGTGATATTTTAAATATACATAAACATATATATAGTAAATATATTGATTGCGTGTTACAGGTTATACTGGTGCTGAAGGCGCTCAATATGTATGGAGGCACCCATCTAACGGTCATCATCCAAATAATATCCCATGTGCTGGCCTACACAAACTCCTGCATCAATCCAATACTCTACGCCTTTCTGTCTGACAACTTTCGCAAGGCATTCCGCAAGGTGAGCATCCTTTGTCCATGACAACATGTTCTCTCTCCTTCACCACTCTCCTCATCTCTCTCCTGTGTACGTTGCAGGTGGTGTGGTGTGGCAGCCCGCCCCCAATTGTGACCAACCAGCAGATGACGAAGACCACAAGAACTGCAACCGGCAACGGCACGTCCAACATTGAAATGCTCTAAGTTGGTCAGTAGCAGTACCTCAATCAATTGACAAACTATCTACAATTTTAACTCTTTCTCTCTCTCTCTCTCTTTTCTTCTCTTTCTCTCTCACAGTTTGCAGTTAGTAAATCTGGATTAAATATATGGCATATTTGTGTAAATGACGAGCTCTATATTAATTACAATTACAGAGTTTTAACTAAAATTAATGCACTTATATAATGCGAATATAACAGACTATGCATAACTAATACACACTGTTTTTACACACACACACGCACACACACACACACACACATACACAACCAAACAAATGGAGTTTTGTGTTGAAAATAGGGAAATATGTGTTAATTTTGTAACTAAACAACACATAAAATAAAACGCAAAAAGAAAATAAATGGATCACAATTACAGCAGTCCTATTAAATGTAGTAATATTATTATTATTATTTTTTTTTTTTTTAAATTTTCAAAACTCATTTCAAATAAGTTTAAAATGTATAAAATTGCACATTTGATATTGAGCAAATTGTATTTAAATAAGGATTCCTATGAGCTTAGCGCTATTGAAACTTTTCAAGAACAAGTTTTGGGAACAGAATTTCCGCATTAAGCTAAAATGTAGATACAAATATATAAATGTAATTCATATTTAACGCATATTTGTCAAAATTGTTTAACAATTTGTAGCCTGTTTATAAAAGAATTTGTATTGGATTTTTGTAAAAAAAAAAAATGAAAATCACATTTAAAATTCCATTAATTTCTGGTTAGCTGCGATGCGACTTTAAATTCAAACAGTACAAAATTTTTCAAGTCCAACAGTATTACTTCTCCTATTGAGTTAGGTATATATCTAAATACCTGATCGGTTTTATATGTTACATTTTAGCTTTCCTTCAATGATTAATCTCAAAGTGCATTTGTCTCAATGAGACTAAATAAATTGTGCTCCATAGTTTTGTTACATAAGCGATGAGGCCACAACTCAAAAGATTATTCAGCAGATTAAATCATTATCATTATCCTTGCCATATCTGATTATTCTTATAAGCTCTCATGTATCTCATTTAATTTTAGATGTTTCAATTAAAGTGCGTAGCCAAAAAAAAAAAAAATTACTTTCGCTTGCCTGTTTGTGATTTGGGATTGATTGTGAGATCATAAAATTAGATCATAAAACTAATGCAATTATATTAATGTGTTTAGAACTAACAAACATGCAAACATTCCATGGAATTTAATAAGTCCAGTTTAAAGCACACGACAACTATAAAAAACTGTTGCATCAAATTGATACAATTCAATTGTCTCAATTGCATTTTCATGAAAATGCAAATTGAAATTACTTATGTAAAATGACAACATAAAAAAGTCCATTCAAATTGGATTAAAATAAAGCTAACCAAAAATGTTAATTTAAAAATTCTGTATGTCTCTAGACTAGTTGAACTTACATACACACACACGCACACACATTGATATATGTACATGTGTACATGTGTGTGTATATTTGAGATGAGGGAGTTATCGTCATGATGTTATGTGATTTACAGAATGGGAGCGAATTATGATAAATGTCGTTGATTAATCTGAAATTTAATTGTTAAAAGTGTGTTGTGCAATTGCAGAACATTAACATTATAATTAAGATATTGCATAAAACATAAGTGGCAACAAATATTACAATTTAAATGTATACAGAGTTCAAGAAAACAATTATAAAATATGCAATAACCAAAATTAAATTAAATTAACATTTTCTTAATAAGCGTTTATAATATAAGTGTACTAGAATAATATTTCAAGGGTTCAGCACAAGAGTATTAAATATTTTCGCTGACTAATTTTAAATGCTGTTCAAATTTCATAAAAATTTAAATTTAGAGTTGCAAATGATCATATATCCAAAATAGCTGCAACTATTGTGAATGCAAAACTGTAAAAACTGAATTCATTTATTTTTATTAAATTTTTCAAATAATTCTGACGTCTTAAGTCAAGGCATTTCCAAATTACATTAAATATTTTGTAACTTAAATAAATTGTATAATATATTTTTAGTAATCTAATGGTTTCATACAAAATTCACTTCCACCACAACGCGGATGGTTTCTTCAATTTAAAGCTAATGAAACTGTTGGAGCTGTTCAACTTCTGTATATACTCATATGCTACATACATATATATTTGTATACTATAATTTCAATTCGTGTCTAATTTTATGTGTTAGGCATCTGAACTTAAAAAATTATCGTCGATCACTGCAAGGTTAGTTTTGATTGGTTCGATAAATAGTTCGACGTTGTTAGTCGGAATCGTTAACTTGTTAAATTCTCCTAGTTTAGACTTTAGTTTTTAGTTAGCATTAAGCAATGTTGTAAATATGAATTACTTATTTTAAAAAATCCATAACATTTTAATTTAATATCAAGCAATTTGCGACGCTTAGATTCGTGGTTTCCTCCATTTGAGTGATCACTGTGTTATTCGAACAATTATCATATGATTTATCTTGGCTATCATAGGCAAATTCAGTTAAGATTTATGTAACCATTTCTAGTTTCCTTCTAGCTGAAATAAATCTACAAATACTATATTGTTAAAAAGTGTTGAATCGTTGTATTTAAATAGATAAGAAAAACAAGTATGAATTCTGCAGTCGAGTGAGCTCGACTTCTAAATACCCTGAACCCAGATGTTAAAAGTATATTTTTGTTTTATTTGCAAATTTCCCTTTAAAATGATTTGCACCCAAATGTGAGCAGTAATTAAATCAAAATAAGAAAATATTTTCACTATAATTTGGGTATTTCTTATCCGATATTGATAAATTGATGCTTTTGGCCGTTGATCAGTAATATGCATATGCATATTATGCATTAATTAGGAGATTCTCCCTCTAAAATTGATGAATTTTTTTGCAATCGAAAATCAAAATGTATCGATATTCAAGAAATGGAGGCAGTTATCTTATCTTGATCTGCGCCGGGTATACGAGAACCTATTTTTGAAGTCTCTAGCTCTCTCTAGCTCACAGATGGACATTGCTATATCGACTCGTCTGTTGACACTGATCAAGAATATATACACTTTAAAGGTCGGAGATGCTTCCTTCTGCCTGTTACATTCATTTGCACATAACCAACAGCAATACCATTAAATATGCAAAGTGCATAAATTGCAAAAAAAAAATATATAGATATATATTATGATTATACATATATTCGATAATAGCTGTGTAAAAGCTATTGAAATTGACTATTGCATAAGATTTTAGTTTTTTTGGTGTTTTTTGTCATTGTTTACTAGCAAGTTTGTTAACGTCACTTCGGCATTGCCGAATTAAATGATAGCTTAAGAAAACTATTCAAAAGGCAAACAATATACAAATACAAATAGAAAAACAAATACCATAAATGATGAATACAACATGTGGATATTTTGTGCGAATTGCATATTTATATTTGTATATGTAACCTACTGCATTCCTAGCACAGTTGTGGAATTGAACAATATTTGAATTGAGACATTTGCAAAACAACAATAAACAAATTCAAATTGAAATATTGTAGAAAAAAAGCTCGAAGGCTTAACAAAAACATATATATTTATAATTAAGCCACTAAGTATAAGTGAACTATATTCTATCGAAGAATTGATTGTAAAAATTTTTAAATACAGTATTTTTTTTTGTTTTTTGTTTTTTTTTTTGATAATCTGAAACTCCATTAAATTTACGTATTATATATAAGGTATTTAGCAGTCGCATTAGTGCAATGGCAAAAGCGCATAAGGTTAAGTCAAAAACAACTACCAAAAATTAAAGGAAAATATACAAAAATTGTATTTGGAATGCAATTTGCATGCCTAGCAAAATAACTAACAACACAAATGAAAGCTAAATTATTATATTTGAATATGAATGTTTATACCACAAATTTAATTCATGTGTTAATAAAACTACATGTATTTACAAAATGCATATGAATGGAAATAAATTCAACAAAGATTTGCATAACTATTCCTTAGCAAAACAGTGTTTTCAATGCTCAGTTCGAATCATTTCAAAGGTAGGTAAAAATCCATACATAAATACGTATTCTACGGCAGGATTGTTCAGCCGCATTCAGATGAGGAGAAGCTGAAGACAATCTCCAGCTATATATGCTCTGCGGATCGGACGTCTCTGTTAACTGTCTCGAAATTGAGGTTCTCCTACATGAAGCCAATGAAGTCGCTGCCATAAGCACCTATTGAGGCTCAGCCAGAATGAGCAGCTGAACGAGGCTGATTTTTGTCGTTAGACCTGGATCGGTTTCCAGCAGTGTTTTCCAATGCTGCTGTTGCTGTTTGGGGGGGTTACCTTAGTAGACGCCGGGCTAGGAGCGGCAATTTCAGGTGCCACAGTTGCTGGAGGAGCTGCCCCTGCATCCTGCAGTAGATATGGATCAGCAGAAGCATTTAATGGAGACGCTTCTGCCAAATCTGGCACAACAGTAACTGTCGCCTTGACAGTTGTAGGAGTCGATGAAATGCATTTATTATAAGACTTGACCTCCACTACCACGTCTTCAAACTTCGACTCTGCAATGTCGTGAGAAACTGTCAAATGTTTCCAGAATGCCGAAACAGCGGGCACAGCTGGAATACTCCCAATAAAAGCGTTGATCGAAATATGTGGTGGGCAATCGACGGATCTTCAGATTACTCTCCTTGGTGGGCGGCAGTCGCATCACCTGCAGCTGCGAAGGCAACTATTTTTAGGTTGCACCACACTGCCGGGCAATGGCAGCGTTTGCTCTATGTTGCGTATCTGATTCTGGATATCCGTGAAACTCTCAAACAAACTTGTAGCTCTTAAATGGGAATTTCGATTCAGTGCAGCCGCCTGTAGCGAAGTGGGAGCAGATGGGGCTGGAACTGTTGACGTTTGACTAGCCGTTGAACGTTTATGTCCCGAACTTATCGACATGGAGCTTGGCAATGTGATTATTTTGCCTCCTCAATTGAAACTATTAGTAGTGTTACCCATTGCGGTGGGTGCCAGCTTCATTTGGCAGCACTTTTCGTGTCCAGCTGTCGTCGTGGCCAGTGGAATTCAACACTCTCATCCGATGACCTCACAAATTACTTTTGCTGCTGATCGATCTCAAGCTTTATCTTTGAATCATCAATATCAATATTGTTGCATTTCTGGGTTACTATCGATAGCGGCCTATCGCATACCACCACATTTTTGCGGCGACAAGGTTGCATTTTTGGCGGTTAGAGCGAATTTGCAGGTCAGGATCATTGGCGGGCCACAAAATTTTAAAAATCAAGCGAGGAAATAGGAAGACCCAAGAGTGCGAACCCTCTACTAGACCTACGTGTTGTGATAGACGAAATCCGGCGTAAGTGTGTTCACATAAATTTATTGTTCATGTATTAATTATGTATGTATGTTATGTGTATAGGTGGCCGACGGCAGGTCGCGCCGGCGCATTTTAGTCGACATTCGGTCGACACTTATTTATTCATTTGATCTTAAATTGATCATTATTTTCTGGCACGATAAATGGGACATTGCCCGTAATCACGGCAACGGCGTCGCTTGGATCCCAGCTCTGTGAGACACCCGGATTATTACGCCGGTGGACACACATACAAGCCAAGGCACGTCGCCTTGGTGAGTGCGTTCCTTTGAGGAACCTATAACGCCGCGCCCCACAAAATATAAATAAAGCCACAAAGTCCAATCAATCTGAAAGATTGATCTAAACCCAAAAGTAATAAGACGCATGAGCAAAATTCTGTATATTCCGCTCAAAAAAAAAAAAAAATGCGCTAAATGTGTGGAGTTGCGAACTGCAAAAAATGTTTGTTAAAATAAAATAATATCGGCAGAAGCACACACACCCACAAATACCTTTGTACATACTGAGGATGCCCCCAAAATTCAAAACCCAAACTTCGTAAAAAGGTCCAATTCAGCGCCCAAGACGCAGTGCTCCTGCACAGCCTTATATATATGTATTCCGCCATTAGTAATTAAGTAAATGTCGTATATGTCGTATATGTATGTATAAATTGATAGTAATTTAAGCGTATGTTTGTATATATATATATTCGTATTCTCGCTAGGATTAAGTAAACACCAAAATTAAGTATTGAAAAAAAATTAAAGTCCGGCATCCGGATTTTTGCCAAATTGGTAACGTCCTTACTTTCACACCCCCCAGCACCGAATACTCCTATTAGAGCTCTGGTAGGGTAGGATAGGGATTGAGGGACATCCACGGAATAACCCACCGTGTGGATAAAATTGTATTGTTTAATTTTTCATTTGGCAAAATTCTGAATTCAAATTCAAAATTGAATTGCCAGTAAGCAAAAAACCCCATACGCCACCTTTCGGCAATTATATGCAGTGTATATACATATATATTAGTAAGTAGTCACAATGTTTGTAAATAAACAATAATGAATTTCGTAATGTCTGAGTAAAATTCTGTAGAGGGGAAAAATCACCGGGAGCATGGAGTAGATCGATCGTCCACTCCAATATAAGGGCGATGGGTCTGCAACAATTCAAATAGGCCCATTGCAGGAAGGGCGGGTACGTCGTGGCCACAGATATCAGGCCTGTCAGCTGTTTCTTTTATTTTGTGTGTGCATGTAGGTCGTTATGTAGTGTTGTGAAGGTCGAGTTTTGTTTTTGGAGTCTGTACCGTCTACGGGCAGGGTTGGAGTTACCCCACCCTGGGAAAACTGAGCTAGCCGAGGTTGCCCACTGGGAAACACTAGACGTGTTACAATATCCTCCGGTTTAATCACAATTTCCTCGTGCATCGCGCTATTATCGATAGCTTCGCCGCTTCTGCTTTGCAGCACTGATAACTTTGCAGCACTTTGCAGCACTGTTAACACACGCTTTTTCAACGTTAAAACGGATCGCTGTGATTCGCGCGAAAAATAGAAAAAGTCAAAGGAAACAATAAAAAAGAAAAGCAACTGAAATGGCTAACAATACAGGCTTAAAAAAGACATCACTCCATGCTGATGGTCCAAAGACAAGATTTATGCCAAAGTGCATCAAGTGCGACAATCGTGCGCCAAAGCGTCGCCTCGCCCGTGACTGTTGCTACGTCGTCTGCAAAAGTTGCAATTCAATATGTGAGTAGTTTGCCACTAAGCAAACAATTGCATAAAAAAGAGAACCCATCCCCTAATGTGTTTTTTTATTTGTTTTTGTTTTATAGGGCACTTTGACTGCTTGCCGATAATCTTTGAACAAAGATATAGTTCGAGGCGCGTAGCTGCCCATAACTGGAAGTGCAAGAGCTGCTCCAATTGGAAGCGGTGCACTGCTGCTGATCAACCGGCTGACAAGTGCCAGAAGGTGTCATCTGAGAAACCCGAGGAAAAGGCAGAAAAACCAAACCCATCGATGCCAGAGAAATCCGCTGCTGCGGTTGATGCTATTAATGCATCTGTAGAGAAAGCTATGGTCGACATAGATGATCAGCAGCAGGCTGAGGCGCCTGCAGCTGCGCAGGGTGCGGCAATAAATGAGCAACAGTTGGAGCCCAATTCGAATGCAGAGAATGATGAGAGCAACACCGAAAAGACTGTAACTGAGGCAGTAGAAGCTGCTCCTGCTGCTGCTACAGTTGCTGCTGTAGCTGCTGCTGGTGGTGGTGGTGGTGATCCGGCTTCGAAAGCCAAGTCGCCAGCCAAGGATGAAGATAAGCAGGAATCGACAGTTGCAGCTGTCGATAAAACTATTGCTGCTCCAACTCCTGCATCAGCTGCAGCAGATGCTGACGCTGCTGATGCCACCAGAGCTGTCTCCGTTCCTATTGAGACCGATGAGGTTGCTGCCACGTCGCAGCCGCCTACTACTGCTGCTGCTGCAGCTGCTGATGCGGCTGCTACAGAAGCACCGACATCAGATGATGCGTCCACGTTTGCAGCTGATGCAGATGGTGATGCTGGCACCACTCCCACATTGACACTGAACGATCAGCCCATGGAGCAAACACCAGCCGAGGAGGAGAACACTGCGGCCGTCGCGGAGATGGTTATTGGGGAGAGTGGCACTGGCGGCGATATGGCCACCGATGAGCTGGCCAAGGATGACCCAGCCGCTATGGACGTGGACGATACCAGCCAGGAGGCAATGGATCAATAGACCACCTCCAGTGGGCGCCAATTCTAAGCAACTAATATTAATATTATTACTGTCAACTAATACTCCCAATAAATAGCATAACGAGTAAAAGATAAGAATACTCTCTATGCCCCCTTCCTCCATCCACCAATAAAGAATATTTTATTTAAATTCACGTACGTACTTTTAAGGCAAAAGAAGCATTAGGTTCCGTATTGGCATTTAATTCGATCCGGAGATCGTGAAGCCTCCTCCACATAGTGGATCATGGTCCACAGTGCACAGTTCCCTAAGTTGATGGATGTCACGACATTTTGTGTATTTAATTTCTATTCTACATAAAAGGCCCATTAAAATATTGCATTGAACCTTGAACCCATTGAAAATATATTTAAAGAAATTAGCAAACGAAAGCTATCTATATTTATATATATTATTGATCAGCATCAAAATCTGATTCGATCTAGTACTGTCCGTCCGTATGAATTCGACAATCGCACTGTTTCGCATGTCGAGACAATGATAGCCCTTTAATTTTGGCAACCCCTTCATTGACAATTTTAGCTTAAAAAATATGAAAGTAGTTCCTTTCGAATGAATTCTGAAAATATGCGTTAATTAAAAGTTAAATAGTCAACAGTGGCAAAACTGATCGAAAGTTAAACTCATAAGAAGGAAATCTAAGCCAATATATTTCAAATCTGTTATAATTTATTTTCTAGCGACATTATCTAGGGTAAATCTTAAAAGTAGTATCATCGACATGCGAAATAGCTGTGACATGATCCCGTTGATTCCTAAATTTGCTTGTATACGTATATGTGTGTCCGTCGAGAAACAAAGAGTGATGGATGTCGAGACAATGATACCCTGTTTTAGATTTTCACCATACATTTTATGGGCTGTGGTTACAAAATTGATCAACCGTTAAACCACCTCACTTCACGAAACATTACACAACATTAACATTACCCAAAAACAATTAGCCAGCACGCACACAAAAAGACAAGGATAGAGTGCTGCTGCTATTTTCGCACACATTCAATGGTCTGCGCGATCCGGCAGCAATATTACAGCTATTTTCGCACACATTCATAACCAATTAGGGCTCTGCAAATGGTGCGCAACTATTCCCACCCACGCATGCGCACTGACACCAGGCTGGGCCCAGGCTCTGAAAAAAACTTGATGCACTTTTTTGTCGATTTGACGCCTTTGTGTGATAATTGCTTAGTAATGAGAGCATATATAATAATAATCAGATATGGCAAGGATATTTGATTTAATCTCATGAATAATCTTTTGAGTTGTGGCCTCATTGCATATTCAACAAACTGATTTATTGTAAGCAGTGGAAAAAGGAGCACAATTTATTTAGTCTCATTGACACAAATGCACTTTGAGATTAATGTTTTTTTTTTTTTAAGTAAAACTAAAATATAACATAAAATCAAGTCTATCTTTAATGACCTAAGCACACTCAAAAGAAAGTTGGTTGTTCGGCAAGTGCTAGTGTATACCCTATAAAGGGGGTAAAATAAAGTTTTAATTTTAATTAAATGTTGTGGATGCAATACCGACCCCATAAATAAAGACTTTGGAATTCATATAATTTAGTTAACGTTTTATTTGTTCAAGGCACAATGTGAATGTGTGAAAATAAAAAATAAAAAAATTATAAAAAAAATTAAGTGCTTCAATAAGTTAAAGCTTGGTTTAACAAAAGTGCAGAAAATTATAAACTAATCAGTATGGCCATCATCAGCAGCACCTTCATCAGTATGATAAATAGCCTGGATATATTTTACTAGTTCGTAAAGTTGCACTGCTGGCCCAAGGTTAAGGCCCAAATGATTCACAAGATCATCGTGATTTAGCAGCATGAATGCAGCGCCATCAATTTCCTGCTCCTTGAAGAGCGCTGCGTGCTCCGGATAATATTGATACAAGTAGTCGAATACCTGATCAATGCTCCACAAATTAAAGGGCGCCATAGGTATGACATATAGCACCTCATCCTGCGGCATATCAATATTCTCATTGACTTCTATTGGCATAGGTATGTCATTCAGCACCTCATACTGCTGCATATCAATGTTCTCATTGTCTTCTGTTAAGTCGAAGACGGCAGACACAGGGACCTCTGGCGACTGCTGATTTAGATCGCTAGGAGCTCGGAAATCCTCGGCAATGTTGGCTGCAGGACTGCAATTGTTGTCGCCACGCGTAGTCATCATTTGGCTTGCAGCCGGTTGATCAGCAGTGGACCGCTTCCAATTGGAGCAGCTCTTGCAATTCCAGTTATGGGCAGCTACGCGCCTCGAACTATATCTTCTTTCAAACATTATCGGCAAGCAGTCAAAGTGCCCTATAAAACAAAAACAAATAAAAAAACACATTAGGGGATGGGTTCTCTTTTTTATGCAATTGTTTGCTTAGTGGCAAACTACTCACATATTGAATTGCAACTTTTGCAGACGACGTAGCAACAGTCACGGGCGAGGCGACGCTTTGGCGCACGATTGTCGCACTTGATGCACTTTGGCATAAATCTTGTCTTTGGGCCTGTATTGTTAGCCATTTCAGTTGCTTTTCCTTCTTATTGTTGCCTTTTCTTCTTACTGTTTATATATTCTGTATTCTGTATATAACTAGGAAAGTACACAATGCTAGAAGTTATCGATAAGGTGTAAACAGTGCTGTAAAAGTAATGTCAAAAAAAGAAACGATATTTGTACACATCAGTAGATGTGTGTGTTCAATTTATATGTAAGAAGAAAATCTGTGGCATATTTTGTATATCAATAGCAAATTTGTTTTATAGACTAAGCTATTTAAACGGAAGACAACGGCCAGTATCTTGTTGAATTATTTTAATTAATTAATTAATATTTTAATAAAAACTAAAGTTTCTTTTTCAAATGTGATATAATATTAAACAAATTGGCATTTAAGCATTTTTCGTTTTTTCCTTGCTTAAGCTTTATAGCACTTTAAATTTGTTGCTTCACTCTGTTCGAAATGAGCTTTTAGCCACTTTGAGAAATATTTTAATAGATGCGTTAAATATTCAAATGTCAAATTATTAAATTTAACGTATTTAATATTGGGGCAGGTGAAAAGTGTGTGTTTTAAGAAAACGCACTCAAATCCAAATCAGAGCTGCACCAAATAAAATCAAAAGCATCAAATGACAGCTGTCAGTGAATAAAAACGGAAGACAAGCAAAAAACACAATTGTGACAAATTGTGATAGATTGTGAGAAATTGTGAGAAATTGTAGAAAATATCGAAAAGAAAATAATTAAAATTGAATTGCATTAAAAATGGTAAGTTTGATTAGTGAATGCACCTCAAATTAAATAAATATTCATTTGTTTTGTGGCACTCAGTCAATGTCTAAGCCGCTGGTGGTGAAGTTGAAGATGCCTATTCGTGTGGAACCCGAGGTGCGACACCGAGACGCCACACTAGGGAGACACACAGATAAATTGGTAAATATTTACGCAACAATTTGCTCGTAAAATTGGTCAGGAAACAATTTGCTGCGCCATTTATGAAACCCGTCGATGCCGTTCGCCTGAAAATACCCCTCTATTATTTGTATATCAGGAAACCGATGGAGTGCAGTTGGTGCAGTTCCTACAGTTGGTACAGTTCCACCAGTTCCTGCAGTTCGTGCAGTTCCTGCAGTTCGTGCAGTTCGTGCATGTCGTGGAGTTCGTGCATCTCGTGGAGTTCGTGCAGTTCCTGCAGTTGGTGCAGTTCCTACAGTTGGTGCAGTTCCTGCAGTTCCTGCAGTTCGTGCATCTCGTGGAGTTCCTGCAGTTGGTGCAGTTCCTCCAGTTCCTGCAGTTCCTGCAGTTTGTGCATCTCGTGGAGTTCCTGCACCTCGTGGAGTTCGTGCAGCTGGTGCAGTTCCTGCAGTTGGTGCAGTTCCTCCAGTTCCTGCAGTTCCTGCTGTATCTACAGTTCCTGAAGTTCGTGCAGTTCGTGCATCTCGTGGAGTTCGTGCAGTTGGTGCAGTTCCTCCAGTTCCTGCAGTTCCTGCTGTATCTGCAGTTCCTGAAGTTCGTGCAGTTCGTGCATCTCGTGCAGTTCGTGCATCTCGTGGAGTTCGTGCAGTTCCTGCAGTTGGTGCAGTTCCTACAGTTGGTGCAGTTCCTCCAGTTCCTGCAGTTCGTGCAGTTCCTGAAGTTCCTGCAGTTCCTGCAGTTCCTGCAGTTCGTGCATCTCGTGGAGTTCGTGCAGTTGGTGCAGTTCCTGCAGTTGGTGCAGTTCCTACGGTTGGTGCAGTTCCTGCAGTTTGTGCAGTTGGTGCACCTGATCCTGAAACTGTGGCGCAGAACAAAGTGGATCAAGAGTGCCGTGAGCAGCTAAGCAAATTAAAATTACACACCTCGGATGAAGTTCAAAACGTCTTCGGACCAAAATGGCGAACGGTGGCACAAAAAATCAACGGACATAAATTTAAGCATGTTGAAGAATTTCGCACAGAGGTGCAGCAAAAATTGGAGCAGATTTTGTGTGCGACAAAAACCGTATATAAAAGTTTGTGGCATGAATCCCTGGATGACATCGACAAGCAGATGCAACAAATTGAGTTCGGGCAACTTTTAAGTGCTGTGGGTAATTGCAGCAGGCGACGGGATTGTTGGGCGAATCAGCTGAGCAAGTGCCTCGATAGCAAAGTGCTGGACTTAAAGAAGAGTTTTCAAAATGCCGCACTGGTCCACAAGGTCAGCGCGGAGCAAAAAAACAAAGAGAAACCGAAGTGTCGCCCCAAAATCAGCAATAAATCACATCAAAGCCAGGGCTCGCAATTGGAGAATGAGATCAGTTTGGAGGAGCGTCGTAAATTAAAGGAGGAGTTTGACAAGTTGCCGTACTGTATCCAATTTGAGATCAAGAAAGTGATCAATGAGGGCAGAAGCAGCAGCGACAGCGTCCTCAATCCTTTCCAGGATTATCAATGGTTTGACACGAGTTTCAGCAACTCCACAATTAATTTGATTAAGCGTAAAATGCATCCGGGAAAGAAGGTCAATTTGCGGAAAATGAAACCGGATGAGAAGGTGAACTTGCAACATAGCTTGGAGCGACGCTTGGAGTGCATTAATCAGGCGCTGGGTTGCAATAAGAGGAAGTCAACCAAACGCAACTCGGATATGCGTCATCGCAATGCGAAGAAACAACGTTTAAATAGTCCAGTTGGTGGAAGGGCAGGCGGAGGCGGGGTTGTGGAAGTGGCTTATCGAACGAGTAGAACAAAGTCGAAATCGGGAAGTTCTAATTCGAATGTCGGCAGCAAGAGCAGAAGCAGAAGCAGTTCCTCTTCATCCTCCTCCTCTACGAGCAGCAGCAGCAGCAGCAGCAGCAGCTCCAGTTCTTCCACTAGTGAAAAATCCAGGCCTGCTCCGAAAACTGCTCAAACGTACCATTTTCAATTCAATTTTAATTCTTTTTTTTTCTATATTTTCTAAAATTTCTCACAATTTGTCACAATTGTGTTTTTTGCTCACACAAAATCACAAACTAATTTTTTTTAAATAAATTGAGCTACCAAAATTATCAACAAATTTTTTATTACCACAGTTTAGTTTTTAAATATTTTTTCTCAGTGCAGTTACACAATGTGTAGCGTATTCTTCAAGGGGCAATTAACTGCGACGCGCTCAAAAGTGGGTGACTAAAAAAGTGAGTGGTGCCCACATGCGAGTGTGCGAGTGTGTGTGTGTGTGTGTGTGTGTGTGGGTGTGTGTTTGCGTGTGTGTTGATGTTGTGCGAGGCTAGCATAGATTCGATTTTTGACCCCTTTCTCCAAGACTGACTGACAAACAAAATATGTACAGCAAATGCCGAAGGGACCGCAACGCTTTGGCCATAAAACAGCCATTAACGCCAGGAGTCCTTAGCCAGTTTTAGCTATTTTTTAAGCGTTTTAATATCTACATTGAGAGAGAGTTGCTACTGCTTCTTCTTCTTCTTTTTGTGCTATGGGGCTACTTGGCTGTCAGCAAAATGCGCATCCAATTGCAATTAGCCAAGGTGCAGGAAAACGCCAAGAAAAAGGAAAACAGGCAAAGTGGGAAAAGAGGAAAAGTGAAAAAGCAGCCACAAGCGGGCGATGCGAACACGAAACCAAATCAAACTAGCTGCAAAAAAGCCAAGAAAAATAAATATTCTGAAGCCAGTGAAGAAAAATTGTGATTTAGAGACAGTTAGTGAACGACTTGGAGATGCCCGTAGTAACTTTCTGTAAATCTCTAAAAATATGTGTTTTTCAATTTTTGGTAAAGTAAGGGAAATAATAAGCCAATATATTTAAAATCTATTATAATTCATTTTCTAGCAACATTATCTAGGATAAATCTTAAAAGTAGTATCATCGACCTGCGAAATAGCTGTGACATGATCCCGTTGTCTATCTTTAATGACCTAAGCACACTCAAAAGAAAGTTGGTTGTTCGGCAAGTGCTAGTGTATACCCTATAAAGGGGGTAAAATAAAGTTTTAATTTTAATTAAATGTTGTGGATGCAATACCGACCCCATAAATAAAGACTTTGGAATTCATATAATTTAGTTAACGTTTTATTTGTTCAAGGCACAATGTGAATGTGTGAAAATAAAAAATAAAAAAATTATAAAAAAAATTAAGTGCTTCAATAAGTTAAAGCTTGGTTTAACAAAAGTGCAGAAAATTATAAACTAATCAGTATGGCCATCATCAGCAGCACCTTCATCAGTATGATAAATAGCCTGGATATATTTTACTAGTTCGTAAAGTTGCACTGCTGGCCCAAGGTTAAGGCCCAAATGATTCACAAGATCATCGTGATTTAGCAGCATGAATGCAGCGCCATCAATTTCCTGCTCCTTGAAGAGCGCTGCGTGCTCCGGATAATATTGATACAAGTAGTCGAATACCTGATCAATGCTCCACAAATTAAAGGGCGCCATAGGTATGACATATAGCACCTCATCCTGCGGCATATCAATATTCTCATTGACTTCTATTGGCATAGGTATGTCATTCAGCACCTCATACTGCTGCATATCAATGTTCTCATTGTCTTCTGTTAAGTCGAAGACGGCAGACACAGGGACCTCTGGCGACTGCTGATTTAGATCGCTAGGAGCTCGGAAATCCTCGGCAATGTTGGCTGCAGGACTGCAATTGTTGTCGCCACGCGTAGTCATCATTTGGCTTGCAGCCGGTTGATCAGCAGTGGACCGCTTCCAATTGGAGCAGCTCTTGCAATTCCAGTTATGGGCAGCTACGCGCCTCGAACTATATCTTCTTTCAAACATTATCGGCAAGCAGTCAAAGTGCCCTATAAAACAAAAACAAATAAAAAAACACATTAGGGGATGGGTTCTCTTTTTTATGCAATTGTTTGCTTAGTGGCAAACTACTCACATATTGAATTGCAACTTTTGCAGACGACGTAGCAACAGTCACGGGCGAGGCGACGCTTTGGCGCACGATTGTCGCACTTGATGCACTTTGGCATAAATCTTGTCTTTGGGCCTGTATTGTTAGCCATTTCAGTTGCTTTTCCTTCTTATTGTTGCCTTTTCTTCTTACTGTTTATATATTCTGTATTCTGTATATAACTAGGAAAGTACACAATGCTAGAAGTTATCGATAAGGTGTAAACAGTGCTGTAAAAGTAATGTCAAAAAAAGAAACGATATTTGTACACATCAGTAGATGTGTGTGTTCAATTTATATGTAAGAAGAAAATCTGTGGCATATTTTGTATATCAATAGCAAATTTGTTTTATAGACTAAGCTATTTAAACGGAAGACAACGGCCAGTATCTTGTTGAATTATTTTAATTAATTAATTAATATTTTAATAAAAACTAAAGTTTCTTTTTCAAATGTGATATAATATTAAACAAATTGGCATTTAAGCATTTTTCGTTTTTTCCTTGCTTAAGCTTTATAGCACTTTAAATTTGTTGCTTCACTCTGTTCGAAATGAGCTTTTAGCCACTTTGAGAAATATTTTAATAGATGCGTTAAATATTCAAATGTCAAATTATTAAATTTAACGTATTTAATATTGGGGCAGGTGAAAAGTGTGTGTTTTAAGAAAACGCACTCAAATCCAAATCAGAGCTGCACCAAATAAAATCAAAAGCATCAAATGACAGCTGTCAGTGAATAAAAACGGAAGACAAGCAAAAAACACAATTGTGACAAATTGTGATAGATTGTGAGAAATTGTGAGAAATTGTAGAAAATATCGAAAAGAAAATAATTAAAATTGAATTGCATTAAAAATGGTAAGTTTGATTAGTGAATGCACCTCAAATTAAATAAATATTCATTTGTTTTGTGGCACTCAGTCAATGTCTAAGCCGCTGGTGGTGAAGTTGAAGATGCCTATTCGTGTGGAACCCGAGGTGCGACACCGAGACGCCACACTAGGGAGACACACAGATAAATTGGTAAATATTTACGCAACAATTTGCTCGTAAAATTGGTCAGGAAACAATTTGCTGCGCCATTTATGAAACCCGTCGATGCCGTTCGCCTGAAAATACCCCTCTATTATTTGTATATCAGGAAACCGATGGAGTGCAGTTGGTGCAGTTCCTACAGTTGGTACAGTTCCACCAGTTCCTGCAGTTCGTGCAGTTCCTGCAGTTCGTGCAGTTCGTGCATGTCGTGGAGTTCGTGCATCTCGTGGAGTTCGTGCAGTTCCTGCAGTTGGTGCAGTTCCTACAGTTGGTGCAGTTCCTGCAGTTCCTGCAGTTCGTGCATCTCGTGGAGTTCCTGCAGTTGGTGCAGTTCCTCCAGTTCCTGCAGTTCCTGCAGTTTGTGCATCTCGTGGAGTTCCTGCACCTCGTGGAGTTCGTGCAGCTGGTGCAGTTCCTGCAGTTGGTGCAGTTCCTCCAGTTCCTGCAGTTCCTGCTGTATCTACAGTTCCTGAAGTTCGTGCAGTTCGTGCATCTCGTGGAGTTCGTGCAGTTGGTGCAGTTCCTCCAGTTCCTGCAGTTCCTGCTGTATCTGCAGTTCCTGAAGTTCGTGCAGTTCGTGCATCTCGTGCAGTTCGTGCATCTCGTGGAGTTCGTGCAGTTCCTGCAGTTGGTGCAGTTCCTACAGTTGGTGCAGTTCCTCCAGTTCCTGCAGTTCGTGCAGTTCCTGAAGTTCCTGCAGTTCCTGCAGTTCCTGCAGTTCGTGCATCTCGTGGAGTTCGTGCAGTTGGTGCAGTTCCTGCAGTTGGTGCAGTTCCTACGGTTGGTGCAGTTCCTGCAGTTTGTGCAGTTGGTGCACCTGATCCTGAAACTGTGGCGCAGAACAAAGTGGATCAAGAGTGCCGTGAGCAGCTAAGCAAATTAAAATTACACACCTCGGATGAAGTTCAAAACGTCTTCGGACCAAAATGGCGAACGGTGGCACAAAAAATCAACGGACATAAATTTAAGCATGTTGAAGAATTTCGCACAGAGGTGCAGCAAAAATTGGAGCAGATTTTGTGTGCGACAAAAACCGTATATAAAAGTTTGTGGCATGAATCCCTGGATGACATCGACAAGCAGATGCAACAAATTGAGTTCGGGCAACTTTTAAGTGCTGTGGGTAATTGCAGCAGGCGACGGGATTGTTGGGCGAATCAGCTGAGCAAGTGCCTCGATAGCAAAGTGCTGGACTTAAAGAAGAGTTTTCAAAATGCCGCACTGGTCCACAAGGTCAGCGCGGAGCAAAAAAACAAAGAGAAACCGAAGTGTCGCCCCAAAATCAGCAATAAATCACATCAAAGCCAGGGCTCGCAATTGGAGAATGAGATCAGTTTGGAGGAGCGTCGTAAATTAAAGGAGGAGTTTGACAAGTTGCCGTACTGTATCCAATTTGAGATCAAGAAAGTGATCAATGAGGGCAGAAGCAGCAGCGACAGCGTCCTCAATCCTTTCCAGGATTATCAATGGTTTGACACGAGTTTCAGCAACTCCACAATTAATTTGATTAAGCGTAAAATGCATCCGGGAAAGAAGGTCAATTTGCGGAAAATGAAACCGGATGAGAAGGTGAACTTG
Source organism: Drosophila kambysellisi (assembly GCA_035042185.1). Taxonomy (NCBI): domain Eukaryota; kingdom Metazoa; phylum Arthropoda; class Insecta; order Diptera; family Drosophilidae; genus Drosophila; species Drosophila kambysellisi. The sequence goes on along the minus strand of JAWNLS010000940.1, from coordinate 2,458,776 downwards.
CAACATAGCTTGGAGCGACGCTTGGAGTGCATTAATCAGGCGCTGGGTTGCAATAAGAGGAAGTCAACCAAACGCAACTCGGATATGCGTCATCGCAATGCGAAGAAACAACGTTTAAATAGTCCAGTTGGTGGAAGGGCAGGCGGAGGCGGGGTTGTGGAAGTGGCTTATCGAACGAGTAGAACAAAGTCGAAATCGGGAAGTTCTAATTCGAATGTCGGCAGCAAGAGCAGAAGCAGAAGCAGTTCCTCTTCATCCTCCTCCTCTACGAGCAGCAGCAGCAGCAGCAGCAGCAGCTCCAGTTCTTCCACTAGTGAAAAATCCAGGCCTGCTCCGAAAACTGCTCAAACGTACCATTTTCAATTCAATTTTAATTCTTTTTTTTTCTATATTTTCTAAAATTTCTCACAATTTGTCACAATTGTGTTTTTTGCTCACACAAAATCACAAACTAATTTTTTTTAAATAAATTGAGCTACCAAAATTATCAACAAATTTTTTATTACCACAGTTTAGTTTTTAAATATTTTTTCTCAGTGCAGTTACACAATGTGTAGCGTATTCTTCAAGGGGCAATTAACTGCGACGCGCTCAAAAGTGGGTGACTAAAAAAGTGAGTGGTGCCCACATGCGAGTGTGCGAGTGTGTGTGTGTGTGTGTGTGTGTGTGGGTGTGTGTTTGCGTGTGTGTTGATGTTGTGCGAGGCTAGCATAGATTCGATTTTTGACCCCTTTCTCCAAGACTGACTGACAAACAAAATATGTACAGCAAATGCCGAAGGGACCGCAACGCTTTGGCCATAAAACAGCCATTAACGCCAGGAGTCCTTAGCCAGTTTTAGCTATTTTTTAAGCGTTTTAATATCTACATTGAGAGAGAGTTGCTACTGCTTCTTCTTCTTCTTTTTGTGCTATGGGGCTACTTGGCTGTCAGCAAAATGCGCATCCAATTGCAATTAGCCAAGGTGCAGGAAAACGCCAAGAAAAAGGAAAACAGGCAAAGTGGGAAAAGAGGAAAAGTGAAAAAGCAGCCACAAGCGGGCGATGCGAACACGAAACCAAATCAAACTAGCTGCAAAAAAGCCAAGAAAAATAAATATTCTGAAGCCAGTGAAGAAAAATTGTGATTTAGAGACAGTTAGTGAACGACTTGGAGATGCCCGTAGTAACTTTCTGTAAATCTCTAAAAATATGTGTTTTTCAATTTTTGGTAAAGTAAGGGAAATAATAAGCCAATATATTTAAAATCTATTATAATTCATTTTCTAGCAACATTATCTAGGATAAATCTTAAAAGTAGTATCATCGACCTGCGAAATAGCTGTGACATGATCCCGTTGATCCCTAAATTTGCTTGTATACGTATATGTGTGTCCGTCGAGAAACAAAGAATGATGGATGTCGAGACAATGATACCCTGTTTTAGATTTTCACCATACATTTTATGGGCTGTGGTTACAAAATTGATCAACCGTTAAACCACCTCACTTCACGAAACATTACACATGGCGCCCAAAAACAATTAGCCAGCACGCACACAAAAAGACAAGGATAGAGTGCTGCTGCTATTTTCGCACACATTCAATGGTCTGCGCGATCCGGCAGCAATATTACAGCTATTTTCGCACACATTCATAACCAATTAGGGCTCTGCAAATGGTGCGCAACTATTCGCACCCACGCATGCGCACTGACACCAGGCTGGGCCCAGGCTCTGAAAAAAACTTGATGCACCTTTTTGTCGATTTGACGCCTTTGTGTGATAATTGCTTAGTAATGAGAGCATATATAATAATAATCAGATATGGCAAGGATATTTGATTTAATCTCATGAATAATCTTTTGAGTTGTGGCCTCATTGCATATTCAACAAACTGATTTATTGTAAGCAGTGGAAAAAGGAGCACAATTTATTTATTCTGCTGGAAAATAACATCCGGAATCACAGCATATCCAGCAAACAAGATCTCAAAAATGCTCTGCTGGAGAAATGGAGCAAGATAAGTCCAGAAACCACGCCAAATACTTAACTTTTTTTAAGACTGCTTCAAATCGGCTTCTACCTGTATTTTGGATAGTTTTCAGTTTTTTCTAATTTTAATTAATTAATTAATATTTTAATAAAAACTAAAGTTTCTTTCTCAAATGTGATATAACATTAAACAAATTGGCATTGTAGTAGGCAATAAAAGATAACGTTGATCTATTGTAATTCTTCATTTAAAAGCACGTCTACTCATATCAGCGATCATCACAAGACTCCTTGCTCGAGCTCGTCGGTCTTTACTTCTCTCTTTGGTTTCTCATTTAACAGATGTTAAATGAGCTTAACATTATTGCTTACAGTACTAGCGATGGCCTAATACCGATGTGTGTTAGTGGTGGCCTGCTACAGCATTTAAGCATTTTTCGTTTTTTTCTTGCTTAAGCTTTATAGCACTCCAAATTTGTTGCTTCACACTGTTCGAAATGAGCTTTTAGCCACTGTATATTGTTGTTGAAATTTCACTTTGAGAAATATTTTAATAGATGCGTTAAATATTCAAATGTCAAATTATTAAATTTAACGTATTTAATATTGGGGCAGGTGAAAAGTGTGTGTTTTAAGAAAACGCACTCAAATCCAAATCAGAGCTGCACCAAATAAAATCAAAAGCATCAAATGACAGCTGTCAGTGAATAAAAAGGAAGACAAGCAAAAAACACAATTGTGACAAATTGTGAGAGATTGTGAGAAATTGTGAGCAATTGTGAGAAATTGTGATAGATTGTGAGAAATTGTGAGAAATTGTAGAAAATATCGAAAAGAAAATAATTAAAATTGAATTGCATTAAAAATGGTAAGTTTGATTAGTGAATGCACCTCAAATTAAATAAATATTCATTTGTTTTGTGGCACTCAGTCAATATCTAAGCCGTTGGTGGTGAAGTTGAAGATGCCTATTCGTGTGGAACCCGAGGTGCGACACCGAGACGCCACACTAGGGAGACACACAGATAAATTGGTAAATATTTACGCAACAATTTGCTCGTAAAATTGGTCAGGAAACAATTTGCTGCGCTATTTATGAAACCCGTCGATGCCGTTCGCCTGAAAATACCCCTCTATTATTTGTATATCAGGAAACCGATGGATGTTGGCTCGATGTTGAAGCGTGTGGAAAACTTCTACTATCGAGGTGTGGACGGGTTGATCGCGGACTTTATGCAAATGTTAAGCAACTGCTATTGCTTCAATAAACCAACCGATTGTGTCTATCGAGATGGCCAGCAGCTGGAATTTGAATTTCCCGATTTCGACTTTGTTCTACTCTATCGATTAGCCACTTCCACAACCCCGCCTCCGCCTGCCCTTCCACCATCTGGACTATTTAAACATTGTTTCTTCGCATTGCGATGACGCATATCCGAGTTGCGTTTGGTTGACTTCCTCTTATTGCAACCCAGCGCCTGATTAATGCACTCCAAGCGTCGCTCCAAGCTACGTTGCAAGTTCACCTTCTCATCCGGTTTAATTTTCCGCAAATTGACCTTCTTTCCCGGATGCATTTCACGCTTAATCAAATTAATTGTGGAGTTGCTGAAACTCGTGTCAAACCATTGATAATCCTGGAAAGGATTGAGGACGCTGTTGCTGCTGCTTCTGCCCTCATTGATCACTTTCTTGATCTCAAATTGGATTCACTTTGAGAAATATTTTAATAGATGCGTTAAATATTCAAATGTCAAATTATTAAATTTATCGTATTTAATATTGGGGCAGGTGAAAAGTGTGTGTTAGAAAAACGCACTCAAATCCAAATCAGAGCTGCACCAAATAAAATCAAAAGCATCAAATGACAGCTGTCAATGAATAAAAAGGAAGACAGGCAAAAAACACAATTGTGAGAAATTGTGAGAAATTTTGAGAAATGTTGAGAAATTTTGAGAAATTGTGAGAAATTGTAGAAAATATCGAAAAGAAAATAATTAAAATTGAATTGCATTAAAAATGGTAAGTTTGATTAGTGAATGCACCTCAAATTAAATAAATATTCATTTGTTTTGTGGCACTCAGTCAATGTCTAAGCCGCTGGTGGTGAAGTTGAAGATGCCTATTCCTGTGGAACCCGAGGTGCGACACCGAGACGCCACACTAGGGAGACACACAGATAAATTGGTAAATATTTACGCAACAATTTGCTCGTAAAATTGGTCAGGAAACAATTTGCTGCGCCATTTATGAAACCCGTCGATGCCGTTCGCCTGAAAATACCCCTCTATTATTTGTATATCAGGAAACCGATGGAGTGCAGTTGGTGCAGTTCCTACAGTTGGTACAGTTCCACCAGTTCCTGCAGTTCGTGCAGTTCGTGCATGTCGTGGAGTTCGTGCATCTCGTGGAGTTCGTGCAGTTCCTGCAGTTGGTGCAGTTCCTACACTTGGTGCAGTTCCTGCAGTTCCTGCAGTTCGTGCATCTCGTGGAGTTCCTGCAGTTGGTGCAGTTCCTCCAGTTCCTGCAGTTCCTGCAGTTCGTGCATCTCGTGGAGTTCCTGCACCTCGTGGAGTTCGTGCAGCTGGTGCAGTTCCTGCAGTTGGTGCAGTTCCTACAGTTGGTGCAGTTCCTCCAGTTCCTGCAGTTCCTGCATCTCGTGGAGTTCTTGCAGTTGGTGCAGTTTCTGCAGTTGGTGCAGTTCCTGCAGTTTGTGCAGTTGGTGCACCTGATCCTGAAACTGTGGCGCAGAACAAAGTGGATCAAGAGTGCCGTGAGCAGCTAAGCAAATTAAAATTACACACCTCGGATGAAGTTCAAAACGTCTTCGGACCAAAATGGCGAACGGTGGCACAAAAAATCAACGGACATAAATTTAAGCATGTTGAAGAATTTCGCACAGAGGTGCAGCAAAAATCGGAGCAGATTTTGTGTGCATGAATCCCTGGATGACATCGACAAGCAGATGCAACAAATTGAGTTCGGGCAACTTATAAGTGCTGTGGGTAATTGCAGCAGGCGACGGGATTGTTGGGCGAATCAGCTGAGCAAGTGCCTCGATAGCAAAGTGCTGGACTTAAAGAAGAGTTTACAAAATGCCGCACTGGTCCACAAGGTCAGCGCGGAGCAAAAAAACAAAGAGAAACCGAAGTGTCGCCCCAAAATCAGCAATAAATCACATCAAAGCCAGGGCTCGCAATTGGAGAATGAGATCAGTTTGGAGGAGCGTCGTAAATTAAAGGAGGAGTTTGACAAGTTGCCGTACTTTATCCAATTTGAGATCAAAAAGTGATCAATGAGGGCAGAAGCAGCAGCGAGAGCGTCCTCAATCCTTTCCAGGATTATCAATGGTTTGACACGAGTTTCAGCAACTCCACAATTAATTTGATTAAGCGTAAAATGCATCCGGGAAAGAAGGTCAATTTGCGGAAAATGAAACCGGATGAGAAGGTGAACTTGCAACATAGCTTGGAGCGACGCTTGGAGTGCATTAATCAGGCGCTGGGTTGCAATAAGAGGAAGTCAACCAAACGCAACTCGGATATGCGTCATCGCAATGCGAAGAAACAACGTTTAAATAGTCCAGTTGGTGGAAGGGCAGGCGGAGGCGGGGTTGTGGAAGTGGCTTATCGAACGAGTAGAACAAAGTCGAAATCGGGAAGTTCTAATTCGAATGTCGGCAGCAAGAGCAGAAGCAGAAGCAGTTCCTCTTCATCCTCCTCCTCTACGAGCAGCAGCAGCAGCAGCAGCTCCAGTTCTTCCACTAGTGAAAAATCCAGGCCTGCTCCGAAAACTGCTCAAACGTACCATTTTCAATTCAATTTTAATTCTTTTTTTTTCTATATTTTCTAAAATTTCTCACAATTTGTCACAATTGTGTTTTTTGCTCACACAAAATCACAAACTAATTTTTTTTAAATAAATTGAGCTACCAAAAGTATCAACAAATTTTTTATTACCACAGTTTAGTTTTTAAATATTTTTTCTCAGTGCAGTTACACAATGTGTAGCGTATTCTTCAAGGGGCAATTAACTGCGACGCGCTCGAAAATGGGCGACTAAAAAAGTGAGTGGTGCCCACATTCGAGTGTGCGAGTGTGTGTGTGTGTGTGTGTGGGTGTGTGTTTGCGTGTGTGTTGATGTTGTGCGAGGCTAGCATAGATTCGATTTTTGACCCCTTTTTCCAAGACTGACTGACAAACAAAATATGTACAGCAAATGCCGAAGGGACCGCAACGCTTTGGCCATAAAACAGCCATTAACGCCAGGAGTCCTTAGCCAGTTTTAGCTATTTTTTAAGCGTTTTAATATCTACATTGAGAGAGGGAAATAATAAGCCAATATATTTAAAATCTATTATAATTCATTTTCTAGCAACATTATCTAGGATAAATCTTAAAAGTAGTATCATCGACCTGCGAAATAGCTGTGACATGATCCCGTTGATCCCTAAATTTGCTTGTATACGTATATGTGTGTCCGTCGAGAAACAAAGAATGATGGATGTCGAGACAATGATACCCTGTTTTAGATTTTCACCATACATTTTATGGGCTGTGGTTACAAAATTGATCAACCGTTAAACCACCTCACTTCACGAAACATTACACATGGCGCCCAAAAACAATTAGCCAGCACGCACACAAAAAGACAAGGATAGAGTGCTGCTGCTATTTTCGCACACATTCAATGGTCTGCGCGATCCGGCAGCAATATTACAGCTATTTTCGCACACATTCATAACCAATTAGGGCTCTGCAAATGGTGCGCAACTATTCCCACCCACGCATGCGCACTGACACCAGGCTGGGCCCAGGCTCTGAAAAAAACTTGATGCACCTTTTTGTCGATTTGACGCCTTTGTGTGATAATTGCTTAGTAATGAGAGCATATATAATAATAATCAGATATGGCAAGGATATTTGATTTAATCTCATGAATAATCTTTTGAGTTGTGGCCTCATTGCATATTCAACAAACTGATTTATTGTAAGCAGTGGAAAAAGGAGCACAATTTATTTAGTCTCATTGACACAAATGCACTTTGAGATTAATGTTTTTTTTTTTTTAAGTAAAACTAAAATATAACATAAAATCAAGTCTATCTTTAATGACCTAAGCACACTCAAAAGAAAGTTGGTTGTTTGGCAAGTGCTAGTGTATACCCTATAAAGGGGGTAAAATAAAGTTTTAATTTTAATTAAATGTTGTGGATGCAATACCGACCCCATAAATAAAGACTTTGGAATTCATATAATTTAGTTAACGTTTTATTTGTTCAAGGCACAATGTGAATGTGTGAAAATAAAAAATAAAAAAATTATAAAAAAAATTAAGTGCTTCAATAAGTTAAAGCTTGGTTTAACAAAAGTGCAGAAAATTATAAACTAATCAGTATGGCCATCATCAGCAGCACCTTCATCAGTATGATAAATAGCCTGGATATATTTTACTAGTTCGTAAAGTTGCACTGCTGGCCCAAGGTTAAGGCCCAAATGATTCACAAGATCATCGTGATTTAGCAGCATGAATGCAGCGCCATCAATTTCCTGCTCCTTGAAGAGCGCTGCGTGCTCCGGATAATATTGATACAAGTAGTCGAATACCTGATCAATGCTCCACAAATTAAAGGGCGCCATAGGTATGACATATAGCACCTCATCCTGCGGCATATCAATATTCTCATTGACTTCTATTGGCATAGGTATGTCATTCAGCACCTCATACTGCTGCATATCAATGTTCTCATTGTCTTCTGTTAAGTCGAAGACGGCAGACACAGGGACCTCTGGCGACTGCTGATTTAGATCGCTAGGAGCTCGGAAATCCTCGGCAATGTTGGCTGCAGGACTGCAATTGTTGTCGCCACGCGTAGTCATCATTTGGCTTGCAGCCGGTTGATCAGCAGTGGACCGCTTCCAATTGGAGCAGCTCTTGCAATTCCAGTTATGGGCAGCTACGCGCCTCGAACTATATCTTCTTTCAAACATTATCGGCAAGCAGTCAAAGTGCCCTATAAAACAAAAACAAATAAAAAAACACATTAGGGGATGGGTTCTCTTTTTTATGCAATTGTTTGCTTAGTGGCAAACTACTCACATATTGAATTGCAACTTTTGCAGACGACGTAGCAACAGTCACGGGCGAGGCGACGCTTTGGCGCACGATTGTCGCACTTGATGCACTTTGGCATAAATCTTGTCTTTGGGCCTGTATTGTTAGCCATTTCAGTTGCTTTTCCTTCTTATTGTTGCCTTTTCTTCTTACTGTTTATATATTCTGTATTCTGTATATGACTAGGAAAGTACACAATGCTAGAAGTTATCGATAAGGTTTAAACAGTGCTGTAAAAGTAATGTCAAAAAAAGAAACGATATTTGTACACATCAGTAGATGTGTGTGTTCAGTTTATATGTAAGAAGAAAATCTGTGGCATATTTTGTATATCAAAGCAAATTTGTTTTATAGACTAAGCTATTTAAACGGTAGACAACGGCCAGTATCTTGTTGAATTATTTTAATTAATTAATTAATATTTTAATAAAAACTAAAGTTTCTTTTTCAAATGTGATATAATATTAAACAAATTGGCATTTAAGCATTTTTCGTTTTTTCCTTGCTTAAGCTTTATAGCACTTTAAATTTGTTGCTTCACTCTGTTCGAAATGAGCTTTTAGCCACTTTGAGAAATATTTTAATAGATGCGTTAAATATTCAAATGTCAAATTATTAAATTTAACGTATTTAATATTGGGGCAGGTGAAAAGTGTGTGTTTTAAGAAAACGCACTCAAATCCAAATCAGAGCTGCACCAAATAAAATCAAAAGCATCAAATGACAGCTGTCAGTGAATAAAAAGGAAGACAAGCAAAAAACACAATTGTGACAAATTGTGAGAGATTGTGAGAAATTGTGAGCAATTGTGAGAAATTGTGATAGATTGTGAGAAATTGTGAGAAATTGTAGAAAATATCGAAAAGAAAATAATTAAAATTGAATTGCATTAAAAATGGTAAGTTTGATTAGTGAATGCACCTCAAATTAAATAAATATTCATTTGTTTTGTGGCACTCAGTCAATATCTAAGCCGTTGGTGGTGAAGTTGAAGATGCCTATTCGTGTGGAACCCGAGGTGCGACACCGAGACGCCACACTAGGGAGACACACAGATAAATTGGTAAATATTTACGCAACAATTTGCTCGTAAAATTGGTCAGGAAACAATTTGCTGCGCCATTTATGAAACCCGTCGATGCCGTTCGCCTGAAAATACCCCTCTATTATTTGTATATCAGGAAACCGATGGAGTGCAGTTGGTGCAGTTCCTACAGTTGGTACAGTTCCACCAGTTCCTGCAGTTCGTGCAGTTCCTGCAGTTCGTGCAGTTCGTGCATGTCGTGGAGTTCGTGCATCTCGTGGAGTTCGTGCAGTTCCTGCAGTTGGTGCAGTTCCTACAGTTGGTGCAGTTCCTGCAGTTCCTGCAGTTCGTGCATCTCGTGGAGTTCCTGCAGTTGGTGCAGTTCCTCCAGTTCCTGCAGTTCCTGCAGTTTGTGCATCTCGTGGAGTTCCTGCACCTCGTGGAGTTCGTGCAGCTGGTGCAGTTCCTGCAGTTGGTGCAGTTCCTCCAGTTCCTGCAGTTCCTGCTGTATCTACAGTTCCTGAAGTTCGTGCAGTTCGTGCATCTCGTGGAGTTCGTGCAGTTGGTGCAGTTCCTCCAGTTCCTGCAGTTCCTGCTGTATCTGCAGTTCCTGAAGTTCGTGCAGTTCGTGCATCTCGTGCAGTTCGTGCATCTCGTGGAGTTCGTGCAGTTCCTGCAGTTGGTGCAGTTCCTACAGTTGGTGCAGTTCCTCCAGTTCCTGCAGTTCGTGCAGTTCCTGAAGTTCCTGCAGTTCCTGCAGTTCGTGCATCTCGTGGAGTTCGTGCAGTTGGTGCAGTTCCTGCAGTTGGTGCAGTTCCTACGGTTGGTGCAGTTCCTGCAGTTTGTGCAGTTGGTGCACCTGATCCTGAAACTGTGGCGCAGAACAAAGTGGATCAAGAGTGCCGTGAGCAGCTAAGCAAATTAAAATTACACACCTCGGATGAAGTTCAAAACGTCTTCGGACCAAAATGGCGAACGGTGGCACAAAAAATCAACGGACATAAATTTAAGCATGTTGAAGAATTTCGCACAGAGGTGCAGCAAAAATTGGAGCAGATTTTGTGTGCGACAAAAACCGTATATAAAAGTTTGTGGCATGAATCCCTGGATGACATCGACAAGCAGATGCAACAAATTGAGTTCGGGCAACTTTTAAGTGCTGTGGGTAATTGCAGCAGGCGACGGGATTGTTGGGCGAATCAGCTGAGCAAGTGCCTCGATAGCAAAGTGCTGGACTTAAAGAAGAGTTTACAAAATGCCGCACTGGTCCACAAGGTCAGCGCGGAGCAAAAAAACAAAGAGAAACCGAAGTGTCGCCCCAAAATCAGCAATAAATCACATCAAAGCCAGGGCTCGCAATTGGAGAATGAGATCAGTTTGGAGGAGCGTCGTAAATTAAAGGAGGAGTTTGACAAGTTGCCGTACTGTATCCAATTTGAGATCAAGAAAGTGATCAATGAGGGCAGAAGCAGCAGCGACAGCGTCCTCAATCCTTTCCAGGATTATCAATGGTTTGACACGAGTTTCAGCAACTCCACAATTAATTTGATTAAGCGTAAAATGCATCCGGGAAAGAAGGTCAATTTGCGGAAAATGAAACCGGATGAGAAGGTGAACTTGCAACATAGCTTGGAGCGACGCTTGGAGTGCATTAATCAGGCGCTGGGTTGCAATAAGAGGAAGTCAACCAAACGCAACTCGGATATGCGTCATCGCAATGCGAAGAAACAACGTTTAAATAGTCCAGTTGGTGGAAGGGCAGGCGGAGGCGGGGTTGTGGAAGTGGCTTATCGAACGAGTAGAACAAAGTCGAAATCGGGAAGTTCCAATTCGAATGTCGGCAGCAAGAGCAGAAGCAGAAGCAGTTCCTCTTCATCCTCCTCCTCTACGAGCAGCAGCAGCAGCAGCAGCTCCAGTTCTTCCACTAGTGAAAAATCCAGGCCTGCTCCGAAAACTGCTCAAACGTACCATTTTCAATTCAATTTTAATTCTTTTTTTTTCTATATTTTCTAAAATTTCTCACAATTTGTCACAATTGTGTTTTTTGCTCACACAAAATCACAAACTAATTTTTTTTAAATAAATTGAGCTACCAAAATTATCAACAAATTTTTTATTACCACAGTTTAGTTTTTAAATATTTTTTCTCAGTGCAGTTACACAATGTGTAGCGTATTCTTCAAGGGGCAATTAACTGCGACGCGCTCAAAAGTGGGTGACTAAAAAAGTGAGTGGTGCCCACATGCGAGTGTGCGAGTGTGTGTGTGTGTGTGTGTGTGTGTGGGTGTGTGTTTGCGTGTGTGTTGATGTTGTGCGAGGCTAGCATAGATTCGATTTTTGACCCCTTTCTCCAAGACTGACTGACAAACAAAATATGTACAGCAAATGCCGAAGGGACCGCAACGCTTTGGCCATAAAACAGCCATTAACGCCAGGAGTCCTTAGCCAGTTTTAGCTATTTTTTAAGCGTTTTAATATCTACATTGAGAGAGAGTTGCTACTGCTTCTTCTTCTTCTTTTTGTGCTATGGGGCTACTTGGCTGTCAGCAAAATGCGCATCCAATTGCAATTAGCCAAGGTGCAGGAAAACGCCAAGAAAAAGGAAAACAGGCAAAGTGGGAAAAGAGGAAAAGTGAAAAAGCAGCCACAAGCGGGCGATGCGAACACGAAACCAAATCAAACTAGCTGCAAAAAAGCCAAGAAAAATAAATATTCTGAAGCCAGTGAAGAAAAATTGTGATTTAGAGACAGTTAGTGAACGACTTGGAGATGCCCGTAGTAACTTTCTGTAAATCTCTAAAAATATGTGTTTTTCAATTTTTGGTAAAGTAAGGGAAATAATAAGCCAATATATTTAAAATCTATTATAATTCATTTTCTAGCAACATTATCTAGGATAAATCTTAAAAGTAGTATCATCGACCTGCGAAATAGCTGTGACATGATCCCGTTGATCCCTAAATTTGCTTGTATACGTATATGTGTGTCCGTCGAGAAACAAAGAATGATGGATGTCGAGACAATGATACCCTGTTTTAGATTTTCACCATACATTTTATGGGCTGTGGTTACAAAATTGATCAACCGTTAAACCACCTCACTTCACGAAACATTACACATGGCGCCCAAAAACAATTAGCCAGCACGCACACAAAAAGACAAGGATAGAGTGCTGCTGCTATTTTCGCACACATTCAATGGTCTGCGCGATCCGGCAGCAATATTACAGCTATTTTCGCACACATTCATAACCAATTAGGGCTCTGCAAATGGTGCGCAACTATTCGCACCCACGCATGCGCACTGACACCAGGCTGGGCCCAGGCTCTGAAAAAAACTTGATGCACTTTTTTGTCGATTTGACGCCTTTGTGTGATAATTGCTTAGTAATGAGAGCATATATAATAATAATCAGATATGGCAAGGATATTTGATTTAATCTCATGAATAATCTTTTGAGTTGTGGCCTCATTGCATATTCAACAAACTGATTTATTGTAAGCAGTGGAAAAAGGAGCACAATTTATTTATTCTGCTGGAAAATAACATCCGGAATCACAGCATATCCAGCAAACAAGATCTCAAAAATGCTCTGCTGGAGAAATGGAGCAAGATAAGTCCAGAAACCACGCCAAATACTTAACTTTTTTAAGACTGCTTCAAATCGGCTTCTACCTGTATTTTGGATAGTTTTCAGTTTTTTCTAATTTTAATTAATTAATTAATATTTTAATAAAATCTAAAGTTTCTTTCTCAAATGTGATATAACATTAAACAAATTGGCATTGTAGTAGGCAATAAAAGATAACGTTGATCTATTGTAATTCTTCATTTAAAAGCACGTCTACTCATATCAGCGATCATCACAAGACTCGTTGCTCGAGCTCGTCGGTCTTTACTTCTCTCTTTGGTTTCTCATTTAACAGATGTTAAATGAGCTTAACATTATTGCTTACAGTACTAGCGATGGCCTAATACCGATGTGTGTTAGTGGTGGCCTGCTACAGCATTTAAGCATTTTTCGTTTTTTTCTTGCTTAAGCTTTATAGCACTCCAAATTTGTTGCTTCACACTGTTCGAAATGAGCTTTTAGCCACTGTATATTGTTGTTGAAATTTCACTTTGAGAAATATTTTAATAGATGCGTTAAATATTCAAATGTCAAATTATTAAATTTAACGTATTTAATATTGGGGCAGGTGAAAAGTGTGTGTTTTAAGAAAACGCACTCAAATCCAAATCAGAGCTGCACCAAATAAAATCAAAAGCATCAAATGACAGCTGTCAGTGAATAAAAAGGAAGACAAGCAAAAAACACAATTGTGACAAATTGTGAGAGATTGTGAGAAATTGTGAGCAATTGTGAGAAATTGTGATAGATTGTGAGAAATTGTGAGAAATTGTAGAAAATATCGAAAAGAAAATAATTAAAATTGAATTGCATTAAAAATGGTAAGTTTGATTAGTGAATGCACCTCAAATTAAATAAATATTCATTTGTTTTGTGGCACTCAGTCAATATCTAAGCCGTTGGTGGTGAAGTTGAAGATGCCTATTCGTGTGGAACCCGAGGTGCGACACCGAGACGCCACACTAGGGAGACACACAGATAAATTGGTAAATATTTACGCAACAATTTGCTCGTAAAATTGGTCAGGAAACAATTTGCTGCGCTATTTATGAAACCCGTCGATGCCGTTCGCCTGAAAATACCCCTCTATTATTTGTATATCAGGAAACCGATGGATGTTGGCTCGATGTTGAAGCGTGTGGAAAACTTCTACTATCGAGGTGTGGACGGGTTGATCGCGGACTTTATGCAAATGTTAAGCAACTGCTATTGCTTCAATAAACCAACCGATTGTGTCTATCGAGATGGCCAGCAGCTGGAATTTGAATTTCCCGATTTCGACTTTGTTCTACTCTATCGATTAGCCACTTCCACAACCCCGCCTCCGCCTGCCCTTCCACCATCTGGACTATTTAAACATTGTTTCTTCGCATTGCGATGACGCATATCCGAGTTGCGTTTGGTTGACTTCCTCTTATTGCAACCCAGCGCCTGATTAATGCACTCCAAGCGTCGCTCCAAGCTACGTTGCAAGTTCACCTTCTCATCCGGTTTAATTTTCCGCAAATTGACCTTCTTTCCCGGATGCATTTCACGCTTAATCAAATTAATTGTGGAGTTGCTGAAACTCGTGTCAAACCATTGATAATCCTGGAAAGGATTGAGGACGCTGTTGCTGCTGCTTCTGCCCTCATTGATCACTTTCTTGATCTCAAATTGGATTCACTTTGAGAAATATTTTAATAGATGCGTTAAATATTCAAATGTCAAATTATTAAATTTAACGTATTTAATATTGGGGCAGGTGAAAAGTGTGTGTTTTAAGAAAACGCACTCAAATCCAAATCAGAGCTGCACCAAATAAAATCAAAAGTATCAAATGACAGCTGTCAATGAATAAAAAGGAAGACAGGCAAAAAACACAATTGTGAGAAATTGTGAGAAATTTTGAGAAATTGTGAGAAATTGTAGAAAATATCGAAAAGAAAATAATTAAAATTGAATTGCATTAAAAATGGTAAGTTTGATTAGTGAATGCACCTCAAATTAAATAAATATTCATTTGTTTTGTGGCACTCAGTCAATGTCTAAGCCGCTGGTGGTGAAGTTGAAGATGCCTATTCCTGTGGAACCCGAGGTGCGACACCGAGACGCCACACTAGGGAGACACACAGATAAATTGGTAAATATTTACGCAACAATTTGCTCGTAAAATTGGCCAGAAAACAATTTGCTGCGCCATTTATGAAACCCGTCGATGCCGTTCGCCTGAAAATACCCCTTTATTATTTGTATATCAGGAAACCGATGGATGTTGGCTCGATGATGAAGCGTGTGGACAACTTCTACTATCGAGGTGTGGACGGGTTGATCGCGGACTTTAGGCAAATGTTAAGCAACTGCTATTGCTTCAATAAACCAACCGATTGTGTCTATCGAGATGGCCAGCAGCTGGAGGAGTTTTTCAACAAGGTGTTGTCAGAAATGCCAATCGGCGAACTGGTGCAGTTGGTGCAGTTCCTGCAGTTGGTGCAGTTCCTACAGTTCCTGCAGTTCCTGCAGTTCGTGCATCTCGTGGAGTTCTTGCAGTTGGTGCAGTTTCTGCAGTTGGTGCAGTTCCTGCAGTTTGTGCAGTTGGTGCACCTGATCCTGAAACTGTGGCGCAGAACAAAGTGGATCAAGAGTGCCGTGAGCAGCTAAGCAAATTAAAATTACACACCTCGGATGAAGTTCAAAACGTCTTCGGACCAAAATGGCGAACGGTGGCACAAAAAATCAACGGACATAAATTTAAGCATGTTGAAGAATTTCGCACAGAGGTGCAGCAAAAATCGGAGCAGATTTTGTGTGCATGAATCCCTGGATGACATCGACAAGCAGATGCAACAAATTGAGTTCGGGCAACTTTTAAGTGCTGTGGGTAATTGCAGCAGGCGACGGGATTGTTGGGCGAATCAGCTGAGCAAGTGCCTCGATAGCAAAGTGCTGGACTTAAAGAAGAGTTTACAAAATGCCGCACTGGTCCACAAGGTCAGCGCGGAGCAAAAAAACAAAGAGAAACCGAAGTGTCGCCCCAAAATCAGCAATAAATCACATCAAAGCCAGGGCTCGCAATTGGAGAATGAGATCAGTTTGGAGGAGCGTCGTAAATTAAAGGAGGAGTTTGACAAGTTGCCGTACTTTATCCAATTTGAGATCAAAAAAGTGATCAATGAGGGCAGAAGCAGCAGCGAGAGCGTCCTCAATCCTTTCCAGGATTATCAATGGTTTGACACGAGTTTCAGCAACTCCACAATTAATTTGATTAAGCGTAAAATGCATCCGGGAAAGAAGGTCAATTTGCGGAAAATGAAACCGGATGAGAAGGTGAACTTGCAACATAGCTTGGAGCGACGCTTGGAGTGCATTAATCAGGCGCTGGGTTGCAATAAGAGGAAGTCAACCAAACGCAACTCGGATATGCGTCATCGCAATGCGAAGAAACAACGTTTAAATAGTCCAGTTGGTGGAAGGGCAGGCGGAGGCGGGGTTGTGGAAGTGGCTTATCGAACGAGTAGAACAAAGTCGAAATCGGGAAGTTCTAATTCGAATGTCGGCAGCAAGAGCAGAAGCAGAAGCAGTTCCTCTTCATCCTCCTCCTCTACGAGCAGCAGCAGCAGCAGCAGCAGCAGCTCCAGTTCTTCCACTAGTGAAAAATCCAGGCCTGCTCCGAAAACTGCTCAAACGTACCATTTTCAATTCAATTTTAATTCTTTTTTTTTCTATATTTTCTAAAATTTCTCACAATTTGTCACAATTGTGTTTTTTGCTCACACAAAATCACAAACTAATTTTTTTTAAATAAATTGAGCTACCAAAAGTATCAACAAATTTTTTATTACCACAGTTTAGTTTTTAAATATTTTTTCTCAGTGTAGTTACACAATGTGTAGCGTATTCTTCAAGGGGCAATTAACTGCGACGCGCTCGAAAATGGGCGACTAAAAAAGTGAGTGGTGCCCACATTCGAGTGTGCGAGTGTGTGTGTGTGTGTGTGTGGGTGTGTGTTTGCGTATGTGTTGATGTTGTGCGAGGCTAGCATAGATTCGATTTTTGACCCCTTTCTCCAAGACTGACTGACAAACAAAATATGTACAGCAGATGCCGAAGGGCATCAACGCTTTGGCCATAAAACAGCCATTAACGCCAGGAGTCCTTAGCCAGTTTTAGCTATTTTTTAAGCGTTTTAATATCTACATTGAGAGAGAGTTGCTACTGCTTCTTCTTCTTCTTTTTGTGCTATGGGGCTACTTGGCTGTCAGCAAAATGCGCATCCAATTGCAATTAGCCAAGGTGCAGGAAAACGCCAAGAAAAAGGAAAACAGGCAAAGTGGGAAAAGAGGAAAAGTGAAAAAGCAGCCACAAGCGGGCGATGCGAACACGAAACCAAATCAAACTAGCTGCAAAAAAGCCAAGAAAAATAAATATTCTGAAGCCAGTGAAGAAAAATTGTGATTTAGAGACAGTTAGTGAACGACTTGGAGATGCCCGTAGTAACTTTCTGTAAATCTCTAAAAATATGTGTTTTTCAATTTTTGGTAAAGTAAGGGAAATAATAAGCCAATATATTTAAAATCTATTATAATTCATTTTCTAGCAACATTATCTAGGATAAATCTTAAAAGTAGTATCATCGACCTGCGAAATAGCTGTGACATGATCCCGTTGATCCCTAAATTTGCTTGTCGAGAAACAAAGAATGATGGATGTCGAGACAATGATACCCTGTTTTAGATTTTCACCATACATTTTATGGGCTGTGGTTACAAAATTGATCAACCGTTAAACCACCTCACTTCACGAAACATTACACATGGCGCCCAAAAACAATTAGCCAGCACGCACACAAAAAGACAAGGATAGAGTGCTGCTGCTATTTTCGCACACATTCAATGGTCTGCGCGATCCGGCAGCAATATTACAGCTATTTTCGCACACATTCATAACCAATTAGGGCTCTGCAAATGGTGCGCAACTATTCGCACCCACGCATGCGCACTGACACCAGGCTGGGCCCAGGCTCTGAAAAAAACTTGATGCACCTTTTTGTCGATTTGACGCCTTTGTGTGATAATTGCTTAGTAATGAGAGCATATATAATAATAATCAGATATGGCAAGGATATTTGATTTAATCTCATGAATAATCTTTTGAGTTGTGGCCTCATCGTTTATTTAACAGACTGATTTATTGTTAGCAGTGGAAAAAGGAGCACAATTTATTTATTCTGCTGGAAAATAACATCCGGAATCACAGCATATCCAGCAAACAAGATCTCAAAAATGCTCTGCTGGAGAAATGGAGCAAGATAAGTCCAGAAACCACGCCAAATACTTAACTTTTTTTAAGACTGCTTCAAATCGGCTTCTACCTGTATTTTGGATAGTTTTCAGTTTTTTCTAATTTTAATTAATTAATTAATATTTTAATAAAAACTAAAGTTTCTTTCTCAAATGTGATATAACATTAAACAAATTGGCATTGTAGTAGGCAATAAAAGATAACGTTGATCTATTGTAATTCTTCATTTAAAAGCACGTCTTCTCATATCAGCGATCATCACAAGACTCCTTGCTCGAGCTCGTCGGTCTTTACTTCTCTCTTTGGTTTCTCATTTAACAGATGTTAAATGAGCTTAACATTATTGCTTACAGTACTAGCGATGGCCTAATACCGATGTGTGTTAGTGGTGGCCTGCTACAGCATTTAAGCATTTTTCGTTTTTTTCTTGCTTAAGCTTTATAGCACTCCAAATTTGTTGCTTCACACTGTTCGAAATGAGCTTTTAGCCACTGTATATTGTTGTTGAAATTTCACTTTGAGAAATATTTTAATAGATGCGTTAAATATTCAAATGTCAAATTATTAAATTTAACGTATTTAATATTGGGGCAGGTGAAAAGTGTGTGTTTTAAGAAAACGCACTCAAATCCAAATCAGAGCTGCACCAAATAAAATCAAAAGCATCAAATGACAGCTGTCAGTGAATAAAAAGGAAGACAAGCAAAAAACACAATTGTGACAAATTGTGAGAGATTGTGAGAAATTGTGAGCAATTGTGAGAAATTGTGAGAAATTGTGAGAAATTGTAGAAAATATCGAAAAGCAAATAATTAAAATTGAATTGCATTAAAAATGGTAAGTTTGATTAGTGAATGCACCTCAAATTAAATAAATATTCATTTGTTTTGTGGCACTCAGTCAATGTCTAAGCCGCTGGTGGTGAAGTTGAAGATGCCTATTCGTGTGGAACCCGAGGTGCGACACCGAGACGCCACACTAGGGAGACACACAGATAAATTGGTAAATATTTACGCAACAATTTGCTCTTAAAATTGGTCAGGAAACAATTTGCTGCGCCATTTATGAAACCCGTCGATGCCGTTCGCCTGAAAATACCCCTCTATTATTTGTATATCAGGAAACCGATGGATGTTGGCTCGATGTTGAAACGTGTGGACAACTTCTACTATCGAGGTGTGGACGGGTTGATCGCGGACTTTATGCAAATGTTAAGCAACTGCTATTGCTTCAATAAACCAACCGATTGTGTCTATCGAGATGGCCAGCAGCTGGAATTTGAATTTCCCGATTTCGACTTTGTTCTACTCTATCGATTAGCCACTTCCACAACCCCGCCTCCGCCTGCCCTTCCACCATCTGGACTATTTAAACATTGTTTCTTCGCATTGCGATGACGCATATCCGAGTTGCGTTTGGTTGACTCCCTCTTATTGCAACCCAGCGCCTGATTAATGCACTCCAAGCGTCGCTCCAAGCTACGTTGCAAGTTCACCTTCTCATCCGGTTTCATTTTCCGCAAATTGACCTTCTTTCCCGGATGCATTTCACGCTTAATCAAATTAATTGTGGAGTTGCTGAAACTCGTGTCAAACCATTGATAATCCTGGAAAGGATTGAGGACGCTGTCGCTGCTGCTTCTGCCCTCATTGATCACTTTCTTGATCTCAAATTGGATTCACTTTGAGAAATATTTTAATAGATGCGTTAAATATTCAAATGTCAAATTATTAAATTTAACGTATTTAATATTGGGGCAGGTGAAAAGTGTGTGTTTTAAGAAAACGCACTCAAATCCAAATCAGAGCTGCACCAAATAAAATCAAAAGTATCAAATGACAGCTGTCAATGAATAAAAAGGAAGACAGGCAAAAAACACAATTGTGAGAAATTGTGAGAAATTTTGAGAAATTGTGAGAAATTGTAGAAAATATCGAAAAGAAAATAATTAAAATTGAATTGCATTAAAAATGGTAAGTTTGATTAGTGAATGCACCTCAAATTAAATAAATATTCATTTGTTTTGTGGCACTCAGTCAATGTCTAAGCCGCTGGTGGTGAAGTTGAAGATGCCTATTCCTGTGGAACCCGAGGTGCGACACCGAGACGCCACACTAGGGAGACACACAGATAAATTGGTAAATATTTACGCAACAATTTGCTCGTAAAATTGGCCAGAAAACAATTTGCTGCGCCATTTATGAAACCCGTCGATGCCGTTCGCCTGAAAATACCCCTTTATTATTTGTATATCAGGAAACCGATGGATGTTGGCTCGATGTTGAAACGTGTGGACAACTTCTACTATCGAGGTGTGGACGGGTTGATCGCGGACTTTAGGCAAATGTTAAGCAACTGCTATTGCTTCAATAAACCAACCGATTGTGTCTATCGAGATGGCCAGCAGCTGGAGGAGTTTTTCAACAAGGTGTTGTCAGAAATGCCAATCGGTGCAGTTGGTGCAGTTCCTGCAGTTGGTGCAGTTCCTGCAGTTGGTGCAGTTCCTACAGTTGGTGCAGTTCCTCCAGTTCCTGCAGTTCCTGCAGTTCGTGCATCTCGTGGAGTTCTTGCAGTTGGTGCAGTTTCTGCAGTTGGTGCAGTTCCTGCAGTTTGTGCAGTTGGTGCACCTGATCCTGAAACTGTGGCGCAGAACAAAGTGGATCAAGAGTGCCGTGAGCAGCTAAGCAAATTAAAATTACACACCTCGGATGAAGTTCAAAACGTCTTCGGACCAAAATGGCGAACGGTGGCACAAAAAATCAACGGACATAAATTTAAGCATGTTGAAGAATTTCGCACAGAGGTGCAGCAAAAATCGGAGCAGATTTTGTGTGCATGAATCCCTGGATGACATCGACAAGCAGATGCAACAAATTGAGTTCGGGCAACTTTTAAGTGCTGTGGGTAATTGCAGCAGGCGACGGGATTGTTGGGCGAATCAGCTGAGCAAGTGCCTCGATAGCAAAGTGCTGGACTTAAAGAAGAGTTTACAAAATGCCGCAGTGGTCCACAAGGTCAGCGCGGAGCAAAAAAACAAAGAGAAACCGAAGTGTCGCCCCAAAATCAGCAATAAATCACATCAAAGCCAGGGCTCGCAATTGGAGAATGAGATCAGTTTGGAGGAGCGTCGTAAATTAAAGGAGGAGTTTGACAAGTTGCCGTACTTTATCCAATTTGAGATCAAAAAAGTGATCAATGAGGGCAGAAGCAGCAGCGAGAGCGTCCTCAATCCTTTCCAGGATTATCAATGGTTTGACACGAGTTTCAGCAACTCCACAATTAATTTGATTAAGCGTAAAATGCATCCGGGAAAGAAGGTCAATTTGCGGAAAATGAAACCGGATGAGAAGGTGAACTTGCAACATAGCTTGGAGCGACGCTTGGAGTGCATTAATCAGGCGCTGGGTTGCAATAAGAGGAAGTCAACCAAACGCAACTCGGATATGCGTCATCGCAATGCGAAGAAACAACGTTTAAATAGTCCAGTTGGTGGAAGGGCAGGCGGAGGCGGGGTTGTGGAAGTGGCTTATCGAACGAGTAGAACAAAGTCGAAATCGGGAAGTTCTAATTCGAATGTCGGCAGCAAGAGCAGAAGCAGAAGCAGTTCCTCTTCATCCTCCTCCTCTACGAGCAGCAGCAGCAGCAGCAGCAGCAGCTCCAGTTCTTCCACTAGTGAAAAATCCAGGCCTGCTCCGAAAACTGCTCAAACGTACCATTTTCAATTCAATTTTAATTCTTTTTTTTTCTATATTTTCTAAAATTTCTCACAATTTGTCACAATTGTGTTTTTTGCTCACACAAAATCACAAACTAATTTTTTTTAAATAAATTGAGCTACCAAAAGTATCAACAAATTTTTTATTACCACAGTTTAGTTTTTAAATATTTTTTCTCAGTGTAGTTACACAATGTGTAGCGTATTCTTCAAGGGGCAATTAACTGCGACGCGCTCGAAAATGGGCGACTAAAAAAGTGAGTGGTGCCCACATTCGAGTGTGCGAGTGTGTGTGTGTGTGTGTGTGGGTGTGTGTTTGCGTGTGTGTTGATGTTGTGCGAGGCTAGCAT
Organism: Drosophila kambysellisi; assembly: GCA_035042185.1. NCBI lineage: Eukaryota > Metazoa > Arthropoda > Insecta > Diptera > Drosophilidae > Drosophila > Drosophila kambysellisi. Next base: position 2,436,691 of record JAWNLS010000940.1, on the reverse strand, counting down.
AGATTCGATTTTTGACCCCTTTCTCCAAGACTGACTGACAAACAAAATATGTACAGCAGATGCCGAAGGACATCAACGCTTTGGCCATAAAACAGCCATTAACGCCAGGAGTCCTTAGCCAGTTTTAGCTATTTTTTAAGCGTTTTAATATCTACATTGAGAGAGAGTTGCTACTGCTTCTTCTTCTTCTTTTTGTGCTATGGGGCTACTTGGCTGTCAGCAAAATGCGCATCCAATTGCAATTAGCCAAGGTGCAGGAAAACGCCAAGAAAAAGGAAAACAGGCAAAGTGGGAAAAGAGGAAAAGTGAAAAAGCAGCCACAAGCGGGCGATGCGAACACGAAACCAAATCAAACTAGCTGCAAAAAAGCCAAGAAAAATAAATATTCTGAAGCCAGTGAAGAAAAATTGTGATTTAGAGACAGTTAGTGAACGACTTGGAGATGCCCGTAGTAACTTTCTGTAAATCTCTAAAAATATGTGTTTTTCAATTTTTGGTAAAGTAAGGGAAATAATATAATAATAATAATATTTAAAATCTATTATAATTCATTTTCTAGCAACATTATCTAGGGTAAATCTTAAAAGTAGTATCATCGACCTGCGAAATAGCTGTGACATGATCCCGTTGATCCCTAAATTTGCTTGTATACGTATATGTGTGTCCGTCGAGAAACAAAGAATGATGGATGTCGAGACAATGATACCCTGTTTTAGATTTTCACCATACATTTTATGGGCTGTGGTTACAAAATTGATCAACCGTTAAACCACCTCACTTCACGAAACATTACACATGGCGCCCAAAAACAATTAGCCAGCACGCACACAAAAAGACAAGGATAGAGTGCTGCTGCTATTTTCGCACACATTCAATGGTCTGCGCGATCCGGCAGCAATATTACAGCTATTTTCGCACACATTCATAACCAATTAGGGCTCTGCAAATGGTGCGCAACTATTCGCACCCACGCATGCGCACTGACACCAGGCTGGGCCCAGGCTCTGAAAAAAACTTGATGCACCTTTTTGTCGATTTGACGCCTTTGTGTGATAATTGCTTAGTAATGAGAGCATATATAATAATAATCAGATATGGCAAGGATATTTGATTTAATCTCATGAATAATCTTTTGAGTTGTGGCCTCATCGTTTATTTAACAGACTGATTTATTGTTAGCAGTGGAAAAAGGAGCACAATTTATTTATTCTGCTGGAAAATAACATCCGGAATCACAGCATATCCAGCAAACAAGATCTCAAAAATGCTCTGCTGGAGAAATGGAGCAAGATAAGTCCAGAAACCACGCCAAATACTTAACTTTTTTTAAGACTGCTTCAAATCGGCTTCTACCTGTATTTTGGATAGTTTTCAGTTTTTTCTAATTTTAATTAATTAATTAATATTTTAATAAAAACTAAAGTTTCTTTCTCAAATGTGATATAACATTAAACAAATTGGCATTGTAGTAGGCAATAAAAGATAACGTTGATCTATTGTAATTCTTCATTTAAAAGCACGTCTACTCATATCAGCGATCATCACAAGACTCCTTGCTCGAGCTCGTCGGTCTTTACTTCTCTCTTTGGTTTCTCATTTAACAGATGTTAAATGAGCTTAACATTATTGCTTACAGTACTAGCGATGGCCTAATACCGATGTGTGTTAGTGGTGGCCTGCTACAGCATTTAAGCATTTTTCGTTTTTTTCTTGCTTAAGCTTTATAGCACTCCAAATTTGTTGCTTCACACTGTTCGAAATGAGCTTTTAGCCACTGTATATTGTTGTTGAAATTTCACTTTGAGAAATATTTTAATAGATGCGTTAAATATTCAAATGTCAAATTATTAAATTTAACGTATTTAATATTGGGGCAGGTGAAAAGTGTGTGTTTTAAGAAAACGCACTCAAATCCAAATCAGAGCTGCACCAAATAAAATCAAAAGCATCAAATGACAGCTGTCAGTGAATAAAAAGGAAGACAAGCAAAAAACACAATTGTGACAAATTGTGAGAGATTGTGAGAAATTGTGAGCAATTGTGAGAAATTGTGAGAAATTGTGAGAAATTGTGAGAAATTGTAGAAAATATCGAAAAGCAAATAATTAAAATTGAATTGCATTAAAAATGGTAAGTTTGATTAGTGAATGCACCTCAAATTAAATAAATATTCATTTGTTTTGTGGCACTCAGTCAATGTCTAAGCCGCTGGTGGTGAAGTTGAAGATGCCTATTCGTGTGGAACCCGAGGTGCGACACCGAGACGCCACACTAGGGAGACACACAGATAAATTGGTAAATATTTACGCAACAATTTGCTCTTAAAATTGGTCAGGAAACAATTTGCTGCGCCATTTATGAAACCCGTCGATGCCGTTCGCCTGAAAATACCCCTCTATTATTTGTATATCAGGAAACCGATGGATGTTGGCTCGATGTTGAAGCGTGTGGAAAACTTCTACTATCGAGGTGTGGACGGGTTGATCGCGGACTTTATGCAAATGTTAAGCAACTGCTATTGCTTCAATAAACCAACCGATTGTGTCCATCGAGATGGCCAGCAGCTGGAATTTGAATTTCCCGATTTCGACTTTGTTCTACTCTATCGATTAGCCACTTCCACAACCCCGCCTCCGCCTGCCCTTCCACCATCTGGACTATTTAAACATTGTTTCTTCGCATTGCGATGACGCATATCCGAGTTGCGTTTGGTTGACTTCCTCTTATTGCAACCCAGCGCCTGATTAATGCACTCCAAGCGTCGCTCCAAGCTACGTTGCAAGTTCACCTTCTCATCCGGTTTCATTTTCCGCAAATTGACCTTCTTTCCCGGATGCATTTCACGCTTAATCAAATTAATTGTGGAGTTGCTGAAACTCGTGTCAAACCATTGATAATCCTGGAAAGGATTGAGGACGCTGTCGCTGCTGCTTCTGCCCTCATTGATCACTTTCTTGATCTCAAATTGGATTCACTTTGAGAAATATTTTAATAGATGCGTTAAATATTCAAATGTCAAATTATTAAATTTAACGTATTTAATATTGGGGCAGGTGAAAAGTGTGTGTTTTAAGAAAACGCACTCAAATCCAAATCAGAGCTGCACCAAATAAAATCAAAAGTACCAAATGACAGCTGTCAATGAATAAAAAGGAAGACAGGCAAAAAACACAATTGTGAGAAATTGTGAGAAATTTTGAGAAATTGTGAGAAATTGTAGAAAATATCGAAAAGAAAATAATTAAAATTGAATTGCATTAAAAATGGTAAGTTTGATTAGTGAATGCACCTCAAATTAAATAAATATTCATTTGTTTTGTGGCACTCAGTCAATGTCTAAGCCGCTGGTGGTGAAGTTGAAGATGCCTATTCCTGTGGAACCCGAGGTGCGACACCGAGACGCCACACTAGGGAGACACACAGATAAATTGGTAAATATTTACGCAACAATTTGCTCGTAAAATTGGCCAGAAAACAATTTGCTGCGCCATTTATGAAACCCGTCGATGCCGTTCGCCTGAAAATACCCCTTTATTATTTGTATATCAGGAAACCGATGGATGTTGGCTCGATGTTGAAACGTGTGGACAACTTCTACTATCGAGGTGTGGACGGGTTGATCGCGGACTTTAGGCAAATGTTAAGCAACTGCTATTGCTTCAATAAACCAACCGATTGTGTCTATCGAGATGGCCAGCAGCTGGAGGAGTTTTTCAACAAGGTGTTGTCAGAAATGCCAATCGGTGCAGTTGGTGCAGTTCCTGCAGTTGGTGCAGTTCCTGCAGTTGGTGCAGTTCCTACAGTTGGTGCAGTTCCTCCAGTTCCTGCAGTTCCTGCAGTTCGTGCATCTCGTGGAGTTCTTGCAGTTGGTGCAGTTTCTGCAGTTGGTGCAGTTCCTGCAGTTTGTGCAGTTGGTGCACCTGATCCTGAAACTGTGGCGCAGAACAAAGTGGATCAAGAGTGCCGTGAGCAGCTAAGCAAATTAAAATTACACACCTCGGATGAAGTTCAAAACGTCTTCGGACCAAAATGGCGAACGGTGGCACAAAAAATCAACGGACATAAATTTAAGCATGTTGAAGAATTTCGCACAGAGGTGCAGCAAAAATCGGAGCAGATTTTGTGTGCATGAATCCCTGGATGACATCGACAAGCAGATGCAACAAATTGAGTTCGGGCAACTTTTAAGTGCTGTGGGTAATTGCAGCAGGCGACGGGATTGTTGGGCGAATCAGCTGAGCAAGTGCCTCGATAGCAAAGTGCTGGACTTAAAGAAGAGTTTACAAAATGCCGCACTGGTCCACAAGGTCAGCGCGGAGCAAAAAAACAAAGAGAAACCGAAGTGTCGCCCCAAAATCAGCAATAAATCACATCAAAGCCAGGGCTCGCAATTGGAGAATGAGATCAGTTTGGAGGAGCGTCGTAAATTAAAGGAGGAGTTTGACAAGTTGCCGTACTTTATCCAATTTGAGATCAAAAAAGTGATCAATGAGGGCAGAAGCAGCAGCGAGAGCGTCCTCAATCCTTTCCAGGATTATCAATGGTTTGACACGAGTTTCAGCAACTCCACAATTAATTTGATTAAGCGTAAAATGCATCCGGGAAAGAAGGTCAATTTGCGGAAAATGAAACCGGATGAGAAGGTGAACTTGCAACATAGCTTGGAGCGACGCTTGGAGTGCATTAATCAGGCGCTGGGTTGCAATAAGAGGAAGTCAACCAAACGCAACTCGGATATGCGTCATCGCAATGCGAAGAAACAACGTTTAAATAGTCCAGTTGGTGGAAGGGCAGGCGGAGGCGGGGTTGTGGAAGTGGCTTATCGAACGAGTAGAACAAAGTCGAAATCGGGAAGTTCTAATTCGAATGTCGGCAGCAAGAGCAGAAGCAGAAGCAGTTCCTCTTCATCCTCCTCCTCTACGAGCAGCAGCAGCAGCAGCAGCTCCACTTCTTCCACTAGTGAAAAATCCAGGCCTGCTCCGAAAACTGCTCAAACGTACCATTTTCAATTCAATTTTAATTCTTTTTTTTTCTATATTTTCTAAAATTTCTCACAATTTGTCACAATTGTGTTTTTTGCTCACACAAAATCACAAACTAATTTTTTTTAAATAAATTGAGCTACCAAAATTATCAACAAATTTTTTATTACCACAGTTTAGTTTTTAAATATTTTTTCTCAGTGCAGTTACACAATGTGTAGCGTATTCTTCAAGGGGCAATTAACTGCGACGCGCTCAAAAGTGGGTGACTAAAAAAGTGAGTGGTGCCCACATGCGAGTGTGCGAGTGTGTGTGTGTGTGTGTGTGTGTGTGTGGGTGTGTGTTTGCGTGTGTGTTGATGTTGTGCGAGGCTAGCATAGATTCGATTTTTGACCCCTTTCTCCAAGACTGACTGACAAACAAAATATGTACAGCAAATGCCGAAGGGACCGCAACGCTTTGGCCATAAAACAGCCATTAACGCCAGGAGTCCTTAGCCAGTTTTAGCTATTTTTTAAGCGTTTTAATATCTACATTGAGAGAGAGTTGCTACTGCTTCTTCTTCTTCTTTTTGTGCTATGGGGCTACTTGGCTGTCAGCAAAATGCGCATCCAATTGCAATTAGCCAAGGTGCAGGAAAACGCCAAGAAAAAGGAAAACAGGCAAAGTGGGAAAAGAGGAAAAGTGAAAAAACCAAATCAAACTAGCTGCAAAAAAGCCAAGAAAAATAAATATTCTGAAGCCAGTGAAGAAAAATTGTGATTTAGAGACAGTTAGTGAACGACTTGGAGATGCCCGTAGTAACTTTCTGTAAATCTCTAAAAATATGTGTTTTTCAATTTTTGGTAAAGTAAGGGAAATAATAAGCCAATATATTTAAAATCTATTATAATTCATTTTCTAGCAACATTATCTAGGATAAATCTTAAAAGTAGTATCATCGACCTGCGAAATAGCTGTGACATGATCCCGTTGATCCCTAAATTTGCTTGTATACGTATATGTGTGTCCGTCGAGAAACAAAGAATGATGGATGTCGAGACAATGATACCCTGTTTTAGATTTTCACCATACATTTTATGGGCTGTGGTTACAAAATTGATCAACCGTTAAACCACCTCACTTCACGAAACATTACACATGGCGCCCAAAAACAATTAGCCAGCACGCACACAAAAAGACAAGGATAGAGTGCTGCTGCTATTTTCGCACACATTCAATGGTCTGCGCGATCCGGCAGCAATATTACAGCTATTTTCGCACACATTCATAACCAATTAGGGCTCTGCAAATGGTGCGCAACTATTCGCACCCACGCATGCGCACTGACACCAGGCTGGGCCCAGGCTCTGAAAAAAACTTGATGCACTTTTTTGTCGATTTGACGCCTTTGTGTGATAATTGCTTAGTAATGAGAGCATATATAATAATAATCAGATATGGCAAGGATATTTGATTTAATCTCATGAATAATCTTTTGAGTTGTGGCCTCATTGCATATTCAACAAACTGATTTATTGTAAGCAGTGGAAAAAGGAGCACAATTTATTTATTCTGCTGGAAAATAACATCCGGAATCACAGCATATCCAGCAAACAAGATCTCAAAAATGCTCTGCTGGAGAAATGGAGCAAGATAAGTCCAGAAACCACGCCAAATACTTAACTTTTTTTAAGACTGCTTCAAATCGGCTTCTACCTGTATTTTGGATAATATTTAAATAAAAACTAAAGTTTATTTAAGGTGCTTAAGGTGCTATAAAGTTTAAACAAGGAAACAAATTCAAAATGTTTAAATGCCAGTTTGTTTAATGTTATATCACATTTAAAAAATAACCTTTCGTTTTTACTAAAATATTTTGAGCAGTCTTAAAAAAAGTTACATATTTGGCGTATAAAAGCTTACATAAGGATGTTAAAACTTAGTATGATATCCTTTAGTCTTAACAACTTCGCTTAACCTATTTTTCATGGAAGATACCAGCTTCCGGGTAGTTTCTGGACTGATCCTGCTCCACTCCTCCAGCAGAGCATTTTTGAGATCCTGTTTGCTGGATAAGTTGTGATTCCGGATGTTATTTTCCAGCAGACCCCACAAATTTTCAATAACATTTAAATCTGAAGACTGGGCCGGTGGAATTATCATGCGGGGGCAGTTCGATCTTAGCAAGGCCTGTACTATTCCGGCCTTATGATTGGGGTTTTTGTCCTGGTAGATCCGGAAAGTACGTCGGATTCGAGCTTCGCGGCACTTTGGAGTAAATTTTCCTTTAGTATATCGAAGTACACATTGCTGTCCATTGTTGTTTCCATAATCACAAAATTTCTGTCGCGGGCTGTCGAGATAGATGCCCATACCAGGACACTTCCTCCGCAGTGCTTGACTGTTGCCTTTATGTTTTTGGGACTCAGCTCAGTATTGGAGTGTCGCCACACATAATTCTACTCAAATTCAAATATGACTTTGTTCCAGAACTCCAAATCCTTTTCCAAGTGGATTTTGATGAACCTCATCCTATACCCTATATTTTTGCGCTTATAAATTTCATTTCCCGTGGTTCTTGGGCTTTTAAGTCATGGCTGCGCAGAACTTGGTACACAGATCCCATACTGAACTTTTTCCTTATTTCATCCTGCACCTATTGAGTCAGTTTTTGAGCCGATAGCTTAAAATTTCCCCTTGAAATCTTGATGATCCTCGGCTCGTCCTGCTCGGTGAAAATCGGGCTTGGTGCCATTCCGCCCCTGTGCGATTTTCGTCGACGAAACTCCGAATGATGTAGAATACAGTTGAGGTGTTTAGATTGACCATTTTAGCTATTTTTCGAAGTGAATACCCAATTTTGAAGTGTTCCAGGATGAGTTTCCGTTGATCAATGGTAGTCCGTTTACCCATGGTCCTTGTTGGCTTATTGCACCCGAAATGCAGGAAAAAACTAAACTGACTACGAAGGATTGGTCTATTTATACCGAAAAAATTCAACTTTAGGTCAAAAAATCCGGGTTTTAGGGCACCCAGGTGTCCATAAAGTACCTGCTCAAAAAAGGCTGGAACCATAAATAGCGGTACTTTGTTACATAACCCGACCTAGCGGATGGGGAAATCCCAGTTTATTAGGGTCATATATTCATTTTTGTGGTTAATATATGTACCTGCCATGGGTCTTTGGAATTTTTGAAAAATATTCAATAATGAGTTTATGGCAGGCAATTGAAATTTTTTTTAGGCACCGCTCAAAATTGCCTGGAAGACACTGTATATGTATATATTTATTATATTATTATAGACACAAAACCAATTGATTTGTTTTCATTGTGTAAAAATCACAATTAAATTAAATTAAGGGTGATTTTCTATTGTTGTTTATATTTGTAAATTTGATCAAATTATGAAAAATTATAATCTCGATAGTTTCAGAATGGATTATTTTGAAGAGGTTTACTAAAATAAATATATAATCTGGATAAATCTACAAAGAGAAACATAATAAAAACCATATTTTGAAATGTATTTTTAATCGAGTATTAATTTGTTATAATTGGAATATAATTGGAATACAATAATTTTTACAATAAGGCGCCCTAATTTGAATCCTTATTACATCCTTGGACAATAAAGATGCAGAGATCAATGAATCCGCATAGTCACCTTGGCTCGATTAGTATTGTGATTGGTTTCATTATTAATAGTAGAACTCATCCAGTTTTTTTTAGAATGGAAAGAGGCGGATGAGGAGCAGTTTTCGGAGCAGGCCTGCATTTTTCACTAGTGGAAGAACTGGAGCTGCTGCTGCTGCTGCTTGTAGAGGAGGAGGATGAGGAGGAACCGCTGCTGCTGCTGCTGCCTGAAGAAGAGGATGAAGAGGAACTGCTTCTGCTTCTGCTCTTGATGCCGACATTCGAATTTGAATTTCCCGATTTCGACTTTGTTCTACTCGTTCGATTAGCCACGTCCACAACCCCGCCTCCGCCTGCCCTTCCACCAACTGGACTATTTAAACGTTGTTTCTTCGCATTGGGAAGACGCATATCCGAGTTGCGTTTGGTTGACTTCCTCTTATTGCAACCCAGCGCCTGATTAATGCACTCCAAGCGTCGCTCCAAGCTACGTTGCAAGTTCACCTTCTCATCCGGTTTCATTTTCCGCAAATTGACCTTCTTTCCCGGATGCATTTCACGCTTAATCAAATTAAGTGTGGAGTTGCTGAAACTCGTGTCAAACCATTGATGATCGTGGAAAGGATTGAGGACGCTCTCGCTGCTGCTTCTGCCCTCATTGATCACTTTTTTGATCTCAAATTGGATAAAGTACGGCAACTTGTCAAACTCCTCCTTTAATTTACGACGCTCCTCCAAACTGATCTCATTCTCCGATTGCGAGCCCTGGCTTTGATGTGATTTATTGCTGATTTTGGGGCGACACTTCGGTTTCTCTTTGTTTTTTTGCTCCGCGCTGACCTTGTGGACCAGTGCGGCATTTTGTAAACTCTTCTTTAAGTCCAGCACTTTGCTATCGAGGCACTTGCTCAGCTGATTCGCCCAACAATCCCGTCGCCTGCTGCAATTACCCACAGCACGGCACTCTTGATCCACTTTGTTCTGCGCCACAGTTTCAGGATCAGGTGCACTAACTGCACAAACTGCAGGAACTGCACCAACTGTAGGAACTGCACCAACTGCAGGAACTGCACCAACTGCACGAACTCCACGAGATGCACGATCTACAGGACATGCAGGAACTGGAGGAACTGCACCAACTGTAGCAACTGCACGAACTCCACGAGATGCACAATTTGCAGGAACTACAGGAACTGCACGAACTGGAGGAACTGTAGGAACTGGCGGAACTGCACCAACTGCACGAACTCCACGAGATGAAGGAACTACAGGAACTGGAGGAACTGCACCAACTGTAGGAACTGCACCAACTGCAGGAACTGCACCAACTGCAGGAACTGCACCAACTGCACCAACTGCACGAACTCCACGAGATGCAGGAACTGCTCGAACTGCAGGAACTGCTCGAACTGCAGGAACTGCACCAACTGTAGCAACTGCACGAACTCCACGAGATGCACAAACTGCAGGAACTACAGGAACTGCAGGAACTGGAGGAACTGCACCAACTGTAGGAACTGCACCAACTGTAGGAACTGCACCAACTGCAGGAACTGCACCAACTGCACCAACTGCACGAACTCCACGAGATGCAGGAACTGCTCGAACTGCAGGAACTGCACCAACTGTAGGAACTGCACCAACTGCAGGAACTCCACGAGATGCACGAACTGCAGGAACTGGAGGAACTACACCAACTGTAGGAACTGCACCAACTGCAGGAACTGCAGGAACTGCACCAACTGCAAGAACTCCACGAGATGCACGAACTGCAGGAACTACACCAACTGTAGGAACTGCACCAACTACAGGAACTGCACCAACTGCAGGAATTGAACCAACTGCACGAACTCCACGAGATGCACGATCTACAGGAACTGCAGGAACTGGAGGAACTGCACCAACTGTAGCAACTGCACGAACTCCACGAGATGCACAAACTGCAGGAACTACAGGAACTGCAGGAACTGGAGGAACTGTAGGAACTGGCGGAACTGCACCAACTGCACGAACTCCACGAGATGCACGAACTGCACGAACTTCAGGAACTGCAGGAACTGCACCAACTGCAAGAACTCCACGAGATGCACGAACTGCAGGAACTGCACCAACTGTAGGAACTGCACCAACTACAGGAACTGCACCAACTGCAGGAACTGCACCAACTGCACGAACTCCACGAGATGCAGGAATTGCTCGAACTGCAGGAACTGCACCAACTGTAGGAACTGCACCAACTGCAGGAACTGCACCAACTGCACGAACTCCACGAGATGCACGAACTGCACGAACTTCAGGAACTGCAGGAACTGCACCAACTGCAAGAACTTCACGAGATGCCCGAACTGCAGGAACTGCACCAACTGTAGGAACTGCACCAACTACAGGAACTGCAGGAACTGGAGGAACTGCACCAACTGTAGCAACTCCACGTGAAGCACAAACTGCAGGAACTACAGGAACTGCAGGAACTGGAGGAACTGTAGGAACTGCACCAACTGCACAAACTCCACGAGATGCAGGAACTACAGGAACTGGAGGAACTGCACCAACTGTAGGAACTACACCACCTGTAGGAGCTGCACCAACTGCAGGAACTGCACCAACTGCACGAACTCCACGAGATGCACAAACTGCACCAACTGTAGGAACTGCAGGAACAGCAGGAACTGCAGGAACTCCACGAACTCCACGAGTTGCACGAGCTCCACAAACTGCACCAATCACCTTTGGCAGTTCCACTTCCTCGCCGATTGGCATTTCTGACAACACCTTGTTGAAAAACTCCTCCAGCTGCTGGCCATCTCGATAGACACAATCGGTTGGTTTATTGAAGCAATAGCAGTTGCTTAACATTTGCCTAAAGTCCGCGATCAACCCGTCCACACCTCGATAGTAGAAGTTGTCCACACGCTTCATCATCGAGCCAACATCCATCGGTTTCCTGATATACAAATAATAGAGGGGTATTTTCAGGCGAACGGCATCGACGGGTTTCATAAATGGCGCAGCAAATTGTTTCCTGACCAATTTTACGAGCAAATTGTTGCGTAAATATTCCAATTTATCTGTGTGTCTCCCTAGTGTGGCGTCTCGGTGTCGCACCTCGGGTTCCACACGATTAGGTATCTTCAACTTCACCACCAGCGGCTTAGACATTGACTGAGTGCCACAAAACAAATGAATATTTATTTAATTTGAGGTGCATTCACTAATCAAACTTACCATTTTTAATGCAATTCAATTTTAACTATTTTCTTTTCGATATTTTCTACAATTTCTCACAATTTCTCACAATTTCTCACAATTTCTCACAATTTCTCACAATTGCTCACAATTTCTCACAATCTCTCACAATTTGTCACAATTGTGTTTTTTGCTTGTCTTCCTTTTTATTCACTGACAGCTGTCATTTGATGCTTTTGATTTTATTTGGTGCAGCTCTGATTTGGATTTGAGTGCGTTTTCTTAAAACACACACTTTTCACCTGCCCCAATATTAAATACGTTAAATTTAATAATTTGACATTTGAATATTTAACGCATCTATTAAAATATTTCTCAAAGTGAAATTTCAACAACAATATACAGTGGCTAAAAGCTCATTTCGAACAGAGTGAAGCAACAAATTTAAAGTGCTATAAAGCTTAAGCAAGGAAAAAACGAAAAATGCTTAAATGCCAATTTGTTTAATATTATATCACATTTGAAAAAGAAACTTTAGTTTTTATTAAAATATTAATTAATTAATTAAAATTAGAAAAAACTGAAAACTATCCAAAATACAGGTAGAAGCCGATTTGAAGCAGTCTTAAAAAAAGTTAAGTATTTGGCGTGGTTTCTGGACTTATCTTGCTCCATTTCTCCAGCAGAGCATTTTTGAGATCTTGTTTGCTGGATATGCTGTGATTCCGGATGTTATTTTCCAGCAGAATAAATAAATTGTGCTCCTTTTTCCACTGCTTACAATAAATCAGTTTGTTGAATATGCAATGAGGCCACAACTCAAAAGATTATTCATGAGATTAAATCAAATATCCTTGCCATATCTGATTATTATTATATATGCTCTCATTACTAAGCAATTATCACACAAAGGCGTCAAATCGACAAAAAGGTGCATCAAGTTTTTTTCAGAGCCTGGGCCCAGCCTGGTGTCAGTGCGCATGCGTGGGTGCGAATAGTTGCGCACCATTTGCAGAGCCCTAATTGGTTATGAATGTGTGCGAAAATAGCTGTAATATTGCTGCCGGATCGCGCAGACCATTGAATGTGTGCGAAAATAGCAGCAGCACTCTATCCTTGTCTTTTTGTGTGCGTGCTGGCTAATTGTTTTTGGGCGCCATGTGTAATGTTTCGTGAAGTGAGGTGGTTTAACGGTTGATCAATTTTGTAACCACAGCCCATAAAATGTATGGTGAAAATCTAAAACAGGGTATCATTGTCTCGACATCCATCATTCTTTGTTTCTCGACGGACACACATATACGTATACAAGCAAATTTAGGGATCAACGGGATCATGTCACAGCTATTTCGCAGGTCGATGATACTACTTTTAAGATTTACCCTAGATAATGTCGCTAGAAAATGAATTATAACAGATTTGAAATACTGTATATGTATATTGGCTTAGATTTCCTTCTTATGAGTTTAACTTTCGATCAGTTTTGCCACTGTTGACTATTTAACTTTTAATTATCGCATATTTTCAGAATTCATTCGAAAGGAACTACTTTCATATTTTTTAAGCTAAAATTGTCAATGAAGGGGTTGCCAAAATTAAAGGGCTATCATTGTCTCGACATGCGAAACAGTGCGATTGTCGAATTCATACGGACGGACAGTACTAGATCGAATCAGATTTTGATGCTGATCAATAATATATATAAATATAGATAGCTTACGTTTGCTAATTTCTTTAAATATATTTTCAATGGGTTCAAGGTTCAATGCAATATTTTAATGGGCCTTTTATGTAGAATAGAAATTAAATACACAAAATGACGTGACATCCATCAACTTAGGGAACTGTGCACTGTGGACCATGATCCACTATGTGGAGGAGGCTTCACGATCTCCGGATCGAATTAAATGCCAATACGGAACCTAATGCTTCTTTTGCCTTAAAAGTACGTACGTGAATTTAAATAAAATATTCTTTATTGGTGGATGGAGGAAGGGGGCATAGAGAGTATTCTTATCTTTTACTCGTTATGCTATTTATTGGGAGTATTAGTTGACAGTAATAATATTAATATTAGTTGCTTAGAGTTGGCGCCCACTGGTGGTGGTCTATTGATCCATTGCCTCCTGGCTGGTATCGTCCACGTCCATAGCGGCTGGCTCATCCTTGGCCAGCTCATCTGTGGCCATATCGCCGCCAGTGCCACTCTCCCCAATAACCATCTCCGCGACGGCCGCAGTGTTCTCCTCCTCGGCTGGTGTTTGCTCCATGGGCTGATCGTTCGGTGTCAATGTGGGAGTGGTGCCAGCATCACCAGCATCACCATCTGCATCAGCTGCAAACGTGGACGCATCATCTGATGATTTTTACTTAAGGGTGATTTTCTATTGTTGTTTATATTTGTAAATTTGATCAAATTATGAAAAATTATAATCTCGATAGTTTCAGAATGGATTATTTTGAAGAGGTTTACTAAAATAAATATATAATCTGGATAAATCTACAAAGAGCCGAAACATAATAAAAACCATATTTTGAAATGTATTTTTAATCGAGTATTAATTTGTTATAATTGGAATATAATTGGAATACAATAATTTTTACAATAAGGCGCCCTAATTTGAATCCTTATTACATCCTTGGACAATAAATATGCAGAGATCAATGAATCCGCATAGTCACCTTGGCTCGATTAGTATTGTGATTGGTTTCATTATTAATAGTAGAACTCATCCAGTTTTTTTTAGAATGGAAAGAGGCGGATGAGGAGCAGTTTTCGGAGCAGGCCTGCATTTCTCACTAGTGGAAGAACTGGAGCTGCTGCTGCTGCTGCTTGTAGAGGAGGAGGATGAGGAGGAACCGCTGCTGCTGCTGCTGCTCGAAGAAGAGGATGAAGAGGAACTGTTTCTGCTTCTGCTCTTGATGCCGACATTCGAATTTGAATTTCCCGATTTCGACTTTGTTCTACTCGTTCGATTAGCCACGTCCACAACCCCGCCTCCGCCTGCCCTTCCACCAACTGGACTATTTAAACGTTGTTTCTTCGCATTGGGAAGACGCATATCCGAGTTGCGTTTGGTTGACTTCCTCTTATTGCAACCCAGCGCCTGATTAATGCACTCCAAGCGTCGCTCCAAGCTACGTTGCAAGTTCACCGTCTCATCCGGTTTCATTTTCCGCAAATTGACCTTCTTTCCCGGATGCATTTCACGCTTAATCAAATTAAGTGTGGAGTTGCTGAAACTCGTGTCAAACCATTGATGATCGTGGAAAGGATTGAGGACGCTCTCGCTGCTGCTTCTGCCCTCATTGATCACTTTTTTGATCTCAAATTGGATAAAGTACGGCAACTTGTCAAACTCCTCCTTTAATTTACGACGCTCCTCCAAACTGATCTCATTCTCCGATTGCGAGCCCTGGCTTTGATGTGATTTATTGCTGATTTTGGGGCGACACTTCGGTTTCTCTTTGTTTTTTTGCTCCGAGCTGACCTTGTGGACCAGTGCGGCATTTTGTAAACTCTTCTTTAAGTCCAGCACTTTGCTATCGAGGCACTTGCTCAGCTGATTCGCCCAACAATCCCGTCGCCTGCTGCAATTACCCACAGCACTTAAAAGTTGCCCGAACTCAATTTGTTGCATCTGCTTGTCGATGTCATCCAGGGATTCATGCCACAAACTTTTATATACGGTTTTTGTCGCACACAAAATCTGCTCCAATTTTTGCTGCACCTCTGTGCGAAATTCTTCAACATGCTTAAATTTATGTCCGTTGATTTTTTGTGCCACCGTTCGCCATTTTGGTCCGAAGACGTTTTGAACTTCATCCGAGGTGTGTAATTTTAATTTGCTTAGCTGCTCACGGCACTCTTGATCCACTTTGTTCTGCGCCACAGTTTCAGAATCAGGTGCACCAACTGCACAAACTGCAGGAACTGCACCAACTGCACGAACTCCACGAGATGCACGAACTGCACGAACTTCAGGAACTGCAGGAACTGCACCAACTGTAGCAACTGCACGAACTCCACGAGATGCACAAACTCCAGGAACTACAGGAACTGCAGGAACTGGAGGAACTGTAGGAACTGGCGGAACTGCACCAACTGCACGAACTCCACGAGATGCAGGAACTACAGGAACTGGAGGAACTGCAGGAACGGGAGGAACTGTAGGAACTGGCGGAACTGCACCAACTGCACGAACTCCACGAGATGCAGGAACTGCTCGAACTGCAGGAACTGCACCAACTGTAGCAACTGCACGAGATGCGCGATCTACAGGAACTGCAGGAACTGGAGGAAGTGCACCAACTGTAGCAACTGCACGAACTCCACGAGATGCACAAACTCCAGGAACTACAGGAACTGGAGGAACTGTAGGAACTGGCGGAACTGCACCAACTGCACGAACTCCACGAGATGCAGGAACTGCTCGAACTGCAGGAACTGCACCAACTGTAGCAACTGCACGAACTCCACGAGATGCACAAACTGCAGGAACTACAGGAACTGCAGGAACTGGAGGAACTGCACCAACTGTAGGAACTGCACCAACTGTAGGAACTGCACCAACTGCAGGAACTGCACCAACTGCAGGAACTGCACCAACTGCACGAACTCCACGAGATGCAGGAACTGCAGGAACTGGAGGAACTGCACCAACTGTAGGAACTGCACCAACTGCAGGAACTGCACCAACTGCACGAACTCCACGAGATGCACAAACTGCAGGAACTACAGGAACTGCAGGAACTGTAGGAACTGCACCAACTGTAGGAACTGCACCAACTGTAGGAACTGCACCAACTGCAGGAACTGCACCAACTGCAGGAACTGCACCAACTGCACGAACTCCACGAGATGCAGGAACTGCAGGAACTGGAGGAACTGCACCAACTGTAGGAACTGCTCGAACTGCAGGAACTGGAGGAACTGCACCAACTGTAGGAACTGCACCAACTGCAGGAACTGCACCAACTGCACGAACTCCACGAGATGCACAAACTGCAGGAACTACAGAAACTGCAGGAACTGTAGGAACTGCACCAACTGTAGGAACTGCACCAACTGTAGGAACTGCACCAACTGCAGGAACTGCACCAACTGCAGGAACTGCACCAACTGCACGAACTCCACGAGATGCAGGAACTGCAGGAACTGGAGGAACTGCACCAACTGTAGGAACTGCTCGAACTGCAGGAACTGCACCAACTGCACCAACTGCACGAACTCCACGAGATGCACGAACTACAGGAACTGGAGGAACTGCACCAACTGTAGCAACTGCACCAACTGTAGGAACTGCACCAACTGTAGGAACTGCACCAACTGCACGAACTCCACGAGATGCACAAACTGCACCAACTGTAGGAACTGCAGGAACAGCAGGAACTGCAGGAACTCCACGAACTCCACGAGTTGCACGAGCTCCACAAACTGCACCAATCACCTTTGGCAGTTCCACTTCCTCGCCGATTGGCATTTCTGACAACACCTTGTTGAAAAACTCCTCCAGCTGCTGGCCATCTCGATAGACACAATCGGTTGGTTTATTGAAGCAATAGCAGTTGCTTAACATTTGCCTAAAGTCCGCGATCAACCCGTCCACACCTCGATAGTAGAAGTTGTCCACACGCTTCATCATCGAGCCAACATCCATCGGTTTCCTGATATACAAATAATAGAGGGGTATTTTCAGGCGAACGGCATCGACGGGTTTCATAAATGGCGCAGCAAATTGTTTCCTGACCAATTTTACGAGCAAATTGTTGCGTAAATATTCCAATTTATCTGTGTGTCTCCCTAGTGTGGCGTCTCGGTGTCGCACCTCGGGTTCCACACGATTAGGTATCTTCAACTTCACCACCAGCGGCTTAGACATTGACTGAGTGCCACAAAACAAATGAATATTTATTTAATTTGAGGTGCATTCACTAATCAAACTTACCATTTTTAATGCAATTCAATTTTAATTATTTTCTTTTCGATATTTTCTACAATTTCTCACAATTTCTCACAATTTCTCACAATTGCTCACAATTTCTCACAATTTCTCACAATTTGTCACAATTATGTTTTTTGCTTGTCTTCCTTTTTATTCATTGACAGCTGTCATTTGATGCTTTTGATTTTATTTGTTGCAGCTCTGATTTGGATTTGAGTGCGTTTTCTTAAAACACACACTTTTCACCTGCCCCAATATTAAATACGTTAAATTTAATAATTTGACATTTGAATATTTAACGCATCTATTAAAATATTTCTCAAAGTGAAATTTCAACAACAATATACAGTGGCTAAAAGCTCATTTCGAACAGAGTGAAGCAACAAATTTAAAGTGCTATAAAGCTTAAGCAAGGAAAAAACGAAAAATGCTTAAATGCCAATTTGTTTAATATTATATCACATTTGAAAAAGAAACTTTAGTTTTTATTAAACTATTAATTAATTAATTAAAATTAGAAAAAACTGAAAACTATCCAAAATACAGGTAGAAGCCGATTTGAAGCAGTCTTAAAAAAAGTTAAGTATTTGGCGTGGTTTCTGGACTTATCATGCTCCATTTCTCCAGCAGAGCATTTTTGAGATCTTGTTTGCTGGATATGCTGTGATTCCGGATGTTATTTTCCAGCAGAGCCCACAAATTTTCAAGAACATTTAAATCAAGAGACTGGGCCGGTGGAATTATCATGTGGGGGTAGTTCCAGATAAGCCAGGACTGTACTATTCCGGACTTATGCTTGGGGTCGTTGTCCTGGTAGAATCGCAAAGTTCGCCGGATTCCTAGCTCCTCGGGACTTAAGAGTAAATTTTCCTTTAATATACCGAAGTACACATTCCTGTCCATTGTTGTTTCTATGAACTCCAACTATCCGACACCGGCTGCCGAGATACAGGCCCATACCATTACACTTCATCCGCCATGCTTGACTGTTGCCTTTATGTGATTGGGCTTCAGCTCAGTATTGGACTATCGCCACACATAATTCCGTCCGCCCGGGCCAAAAATGTTGAATTTGTACTCATATTCAAATATGTTTGGTGCCATTCCGCCCTGGTCTTTGGAATTTTTGGAAAATAATTAATAATGAATTTATGGCAGGCAACAAAAATATACGCTAGACACTGGTCGAAATAAGCTTGAAATCCCTGTATATATGTGAGAGCAAAGTAGCTGAACTCAGTTTGGAAAATATTCCTATTATTCTCTCCATTCTTATTCAGCTCTGCGAATTATAGAAAATTAATTTCCCAATATATTGGTTATATTTTCATATGTAGGCTTACAATAATGCTACGATCGTCCCAAGCGATCACTGTAGAGATACTGGCCGTTGTCTACCGTTTAAATAGCTTAGTCTATAAAACAAATTTGCTTTGATATACAAAATATGCCACAGATTTTCTTCTTACATATAAACTGAACACACACATCTACTGATGTGTACAAATATCGTTTCTTTTTTTGACATTACTTTTACAGCACTGTTTACACCTTATCGATAACTTCTAGCATTGTGTACTTTCCTAGTCATATACAGAATACAGAATATATAAACAGTAAGAAGAAAAGGCAACAATAAGAAGGAAAAGCAACTGAAATGGCTAACAATACAGGCCCAAAGACAAGATTTATGCCAAAGTGCATCAAGTGCGACAATCGTGCGCCAAAGCGTCGCCTCGCCCGTGACTGTTGCTACGTCGTCTGCAAAAGTTGCAATTCAATATGTGAGTAGTTTGCCACTAAGCAAACAATTGCATAAAAAAGAGAACCCATCCCCTAATGTGTTTTTTGTTTTTTTATTTATTTGTTTTTGTTTTATAGGGCACTTTGACTGCTTGCCGATAATGTTTGAAAGAAGATATAGTTCGAGGCGCGTAGCTGCCCATAACTGGAATTGCAAGAGCTGCTCCAATTGGAAGCGGTCCACTGCTGATCAACCGGCTGCAAGCCAAATGATGACTACGCGTGGCGACAACAATTGCAGTCCTGCAGCCAACATTGCCGAGGATTTCCGAGCTCCTAGCGATCTAAATCAGCAGTCGCCAGAGGTCCCTGTGTCTGCCGTCCTCGACTTAACAGAAGACAATGAGAACATTGATATGCAGCAGTATGAGGTGCTGAATGACATACCTATGCCAATAGAAGTCAATGAGAATATTGATATGCCGCAGGATGAGGTGCTATATGTCATACCTATGGCGCCCTTTAATTTGTGGAGCATTGATCAGGTATTCGACTACTTGTATCAATATTATCCGGAGCACGCAGCGCTCTTCAAGGAGCAGGAAATTGATGGCGCTGCATTCATGCTGCTAAATCACGATGATCTTGTGAATCATTTGGGCCTTAACCTTGGGCCAGCAGTGCAACTTTACGAACTAGTAAAATATATCCAGGCTATTTATCATACTGATGAAGGTGCTGCTGATGATGGCCATACTGATTAGTTTATAATTTTCTGCACTTTTGTTAAACCAAGCTTTAACTTATTGATGCACTTAATTTTTTTTATAATTTTTTTATTTTTTATTTTCACACATTCACATTGTGCCTTGAACAAATAAAACGTTAACTAAATTATATGAATTCCAAAGTCTTTATTTATGGGGTCGGTATTGCATCCACAACATTTAATTAAAATTAAAACTTTATTTTACCCCCTTTATAGGGTATACACTAGCACTTGCCGAACAACCAACTTTCTTTTGAGTGTGCTTAGGTCATTAAAGATAGACTTGATTTTATGTTATATTTTAGTTTTACTTAAAAAAAAAAAAACATTAATCTCAAAGTGCATTTGTGTCAATGAGACTAAATAAATTGTGCTCCTTTTTCCACTGCTTACAATAAATCAGTTTGTTGAATATGCAATGAGGCCACAACTCAAAAGATTATTCATCAGATTAAATCAAATATCCTTGCCATATCTGATTATTATTATATATGCTCTCATTACTAAGCAATTATCACACAAAGGCGTCAAATCGACAAAAAAGTGCATCAAGTTTTTTTCAGAGCCTGGGCCCAGCCTGGTGTCAGTGCGCATGCGTGGGTGCGAATAGTTGCGCACCATTTGCAGAGCCCTAATTGGTTATGAATGTGTGCGAAAATAGCTGTAATATTGCTGCCGGATCGCGCAGACCATTGAATGTGTGCGAAAATAGCAGCAGCACTCTATCCTTGTCTTTTTGTGTGCGTGCTGGCTAATTGTTTTTGGGTAATGTTAATGTTGTGTAATGTTTCGTGAAGTGAGGTGGTTTAACGGTTGATCAATTTTGTAACCACAGCCCATAAAATGTATGGTGAAAATCTAAGACAGGGTATCATTGTCTCGACATCCATCATTCTTTGTTTCTCGACGGACACACATATACGTATACAAGCAAATTTAGGAATCAACGGGATCATGTCACAGCTATTTCGCATGTCGATGATACTACTTTTAAGATTTACCCTAGATAATGTCGCTAGAAAATGAATTATAACAGATTTGAAATACTGTATATGTATATTGGCTTAGATTTCCTTCTTATGAGTTTAACTTTCGATCAGTTTTGCCACTGTTGACTATTTAACTTTTAATTATCGCATATTTTCAGAATTCATTCGAAAGGAACTACTTTCATATTTTTTAAGCTAAAATTGTCAATGAAGGGGTTGCCAAAATTAAAGGGCTATCATTGTC
Organism: Drosophila kambysellisi; assembly: GCA_035042185.1. NCBI lineage: Eukaryota > Metazoa > Arthropoda > Insecta > Diptera > Drosophilidae > Drosophila > Drosophila kambysellisi. The sequence continues at coordinate 2,415,216 of JAWNLS010000940.1, read as the reverse complement.
TCGACATGCGAAACAGTGCGATTGTCGAATTCATACGGACGGACAGTACTAGATCGAATCAGATTTTGATGCTGATCAATAATATATATAAATATAGATAGCTTACGTTTGCTAATTTCTTTAAATATATTTTCAATGGGTTCAAGGTTCAACGCAATATTTTAATGGGCCTTTTATATAGAATAGAAATTAAATACACAAAATGACGTGACATCCATCAACTTAGGGAACTGTGCACTGTGGACCATGATCCACTATGTGGAGGAGGCTTCACGATCTCCGGATCGAATTAAATGCCAATACGGAACCTAATGCTTCTTTTGCCTTAAAAGTACGTACGTGAATTTAAATAAAATATTCTTTATTGGTGGATGGAGGAAGGGGGCATAGAGAGTATTCTTATCTTTTACTCGTTATGCTATTTATTGGGAGTATTAGTTGACAGTAATAATATTAATATTAGTTGCTTAGAATTGGCGCCCACTGGAGGTGGTCTATTGATCCATTGCCTCCTGGCTGGTATCGTCCACGTCCATAGCGGCTGGGTCATCCTTGGCCAGCTCATCGGTGGCCATATCGCCGCCAGTGCCACTCTCCCCAATAACCATCTCCGCGACGGCCGCAGTGTTCTCCTCCTCGGCTGGTGTTTGCTCCATGGGCTGATCGTTCAGTGTCAATGTGGGAGTGGTGCCAGCATCACCATCTGCATCAGCTGCAAACGTGGACGCATCATCTGATGTCGGTGCTTCTGTAGCAGCCGCATCAGCAGCTGAAGCAGCAGCAGTAGTAGGCGGCTGCGACGTGGCAGCAACCTCATCGGTCTCAATAGGAACGGAGACAGCTCTGGTGGCATCAGCAGCGTCAGCATCTGCTGCAGCTGATGCAGGAGTTGGAGCAGCAGTAGTTTTATCGACAGCTGCAAAAGTCGATACCTCCTTATCTTCATCCTTGGCTGGCGACTTGGCTTTCGAGGCCGGATCACCACCACCATCACCAGCAGCAGCTACAGCAGCAACTGTAGCAGCAGCAGGAGCAGCTTCTACTGCCTCAGTTACAGTCTTTTCGGTGTTGCTCTCATCATTCTCTGCATTCGAATTGGGCTCCAACTGTTGCTCATTTTTGGCCGCACCCTGCGCAGCTGCAGGCGCCTCAGCCTGCTCCTGATCATCATCTATGTCGACCATAGCTTTCTCTACAGATGCATTAATAGCATCAACCGCAGCAGCGGATTTCTCTGGCATCGATGGGTTTGGTTTTTCTGCCTTTTCCTCGGGTTTCTCAGATGACACCTTCTGGCACTTGTCAGCCGGTTGATCAGCAGCAGTGCACCGCTTCCAATTGGAGCAGCTCTTGCACTTCCAGTTATGGGCAGCTACGCGCCTCGAACTATATCTTTGTTCAAAGATTATCGGCAAGCAGTCAAAGTGCCCTATTAAACAAAAACAAATAAAAAAACAAAAAAACACATTAGGGGATGGGTTCTCTTTTTTATGCAATTGTTTGCTTAGTGGCAAACTACTCACATATTGAATTGCAACTTTTGCAGACGACGTAGCAACAGTCACGGGCGAGGCGACGCTTTGGCGCACGATTGTCGCACTTGATGCACTTTGGCATAAATCTTGTCTTTGGACCATCAGCATGGAGTGATGTCTTTTTTAAGCCTGTATTGTTAGCCATTTCAGTTGCTTTTCTTTTTTATTGTTTCCTTTCACTTTTTCTATTTTTCGCGCGAATCACAGCGATCCGTTTTAACGTTGAAAAAGCGTGTGTTAACAGTGCTGCAAAGTGCTGCAAGGTTATCAGTGCTGCATAAGCGGCGAAGCTATCGATAATAGCGCGATGCACGAGGAAATTGTGATTAAACCGGAGGATATTGATCAATATCAAATTCAAAGATAAAGCTTGCGATCGATCAGCAGCAAAAGTAATTTGTGAGGTCATCGGATGAGAGTGTTGAATTCCACTGGCCACGACGACAGCTGGAAGCGAAAAGTGCTGCCAAATGAAGCTGGCACCCACCGCAATGGGTAACACTACTAATAGTTTGAATTGAGGAGGCAAAATAATCACATTGCCAAGCTCCATGTCGATAAGTTCGGGACATAAACGTTCATCGGCTGGTCAAACCCCCATCTGCTCCCACTTCGCTACAGGCGGCTGCACTGAATCGAAATTCCCATTTTAGAGCTACAAGTTTGTTTGAGAGTTTCACGGATATCCAGAATCAGATACGCAACATAGAGCAAACGCTGCCATTGCCCGGCAGTGTGGTGCAACCTAAAAATAGTTGCCTTCGCAGCTGCAGGTGATGCGACTGCCACCCACCAAGGAGAGTAATCTGAAGATCCGTCGATTGCCCACCACATATTTCGATCAACGCTTTTATTGGGAGTATCCCAGCTGTGCCCGCTGTTTCGGCATTCTGGAAACATTTGACAGTCTCTCACGACATTGCAGAGTCGAAGTTTGAAGACGTGGTAGTGGAGGTCAAGTCTTATAATAAATGCATTTCATCGACTCCTACAACTGTCAAGGCGACAGTTACTGTTGTGCCAGATTTGGCAGAAGCGTCTCCATTAAATGCTTCTGCTGATCCATATCCAGTGCAGGATGCAGGGGCAGCTCCTCCAGCAACTGTGGCACCTGAAATTGCCGCTCCTAGCCCGGCGTCTACTAAGGTAATCCTCCAAACAGCAGCAGCAGCAGCTTGGGCTGCTCAATTTAAATGCGATGATTGCTCAAAGTGCTTTATCACTATGGGCGGGCTGCGCATCCACAAGATGATTCACACCGGCGAGCTGCCACATAAGTGCAACTACTCTGAGAAGCTCATCCGCACTCCTGGCCAAATGCGTGTCCATCATCGCAGGCACACTGGCGAGCAACCATTCAAAAGCAAGGTCTGCTCCCTGGCTGCGATAAGAGCTTTGTTGTGGTCAGTGGATTGCGTGCGGATCGTCGTTTACGTCCTGACACGTGTGGTAAGGTCACGTTTACGGTTTACGGGTCGCGCACACGGACCGCGAGTTCGCGTAATATGCGCCGAAGTCGTCTTTGAATCTCATATTTTATATTATAATATTTATAATATATTTAAGAGTCGTGCTGCAGCTTACTTGATCTTCAAACTGATTGTTTGTGCCCCAGCGTTGCGTTGTTCCATCTTGAAGGCGTCCCACTGCAGCACTGAGCCACACAACTGTGGCACCACCAAAAGGCAAACAGCGTTCCACATGGCAACCGAGCTGCGCTGATTTTAGCCACGTAAATTGGCAACATGTGTAAACAGCGACATTATTTTTATTTAGCTCAGCAATTGCATTAAGTGTGCGGAGCAAACCTAACAATGAACCGCTCCACTTGACCAAACTGACGCCGAACCGTGGCTGGAAAACGTGCGAAATTCAATAAAAAATAATGTTTAACTAAAGCAACATTTTCAGGCAATATTGAATGGGAAATAAAATATTCGACTGATTCTGTAAATATAATTTTAAAAAAAAAACACACACACAATAAACAATTTGCAATTATAAAATAATTTCAAATAAGCCCGGCATTTTGACTATTTTTACGATAAAAAAAAAATAAACTATATTTTTAATATATTAATTTTTATATGTAGTTTAACTTATTTCAATTTCGATCGAAGACGAATACCAAAATATAATAAATTTTTATTTAATTATATTTATTAGAAATTTCACAATATGCAAATTTCCAAATTTTGTATTGAATAATTCGTAATATCTCAATTATAAAAACTTGTAGAACTAAAGGTAGACGTTAGAAAAATATACGAAATTTTTTTAATTTAATTAGACTCCGATTTTTGTAATTAAAAAAGAATCCATTGAAAAAGATCGTTATAAAATTAGAGTTATCCAAGTTCGAAGGTGATTCGACTTTTGGTTCAACATTATTTTGGTAACTTGTTGCACTGTGGCTGTTGCACAATTTATGCGAATTTGCTAATGAATAGCTCAGCACAGGTGTCTGTGGTGGGTTGTGGTTGGTGGTTGGTGGTTGGTGGGAGTGTCCAGGAACGCAAGTGTCCTTTTGCAAAGCTGAGCTGCTGCTGCTGCTCTGCTGCTGCTCTGCTGCTGATGATGCTGCTGGCCGGACTGTGGTGTGCCACATTTAACGATGCAAACAAAAAATAATCGTAACGTGGTCAATTTTATGTTGTTTGTTTATCAGCAAAAGGCAACCAGGCAGCAGACAGACAGACAGACAGACGGACAGACAGACAGACAGACAGGCAGACAGGTGAACAGCAGAAGCATCCTGCTTGAGATCCAGTCCAGTTGGAGTCCAATTTGTGTTTGCCTGGTGGGTGTACACGAAATAAACAAGGCAATAAGCGTCAACCCGACTAGTCAGCCACGTTGCCGTTGCTCCTCATTAGCCCGGTTAAAAAGAACCCAACTTGCATATGAGTGGGCGCAATTTGACCGCTTGTGCGGCTCATGCCCAACTCATTAGTTCAAATAAGGCGCAGCAAAATGGGCGTTTCGTTTAATTATGCGAAGACCGCCGCCAGTTGGCCGACTCGGTTATATTTCAAAACCGTTGAGCGCAGCCAGCATCCGGCTCAGTCGCCCAGTGTCCACCGTGCGTGCCACAACATAAGCAACAAGTTGAAGACAGCCCCAGGCTAAGCCACAACGCAAAAGCCACAAAAAATCCCAAAAAAAAACAAACAAAAAAAAAATAAAGAAAATAGTAGAAAAAATTGGAATGAGCCACCTCGAGGCAGTTGCAACAGTTGCAAGGCCCCGCAACTGGATACTACGCGGCGCAGTTTTAATCCTAACCCTGCAGCTTCTGCCGACACCGAACGCCCTGCAGCACACCGATGAGGGACTCGAGCTGCTCTTTCGGGAGCGGTAAGTCACTGGTTCCCAACAAGGAATGCAGCAACTTGCAATTTTCCTTCTTTTTTTTTTTTTAGTATATATTTAATTATATTTTTATTTATTCGCATGATTAGTTTTGGGTTTTATGAAAAATAATAGAAATGTCGTTTTTGGGATTATGATTATTTTGTTCGATTATCAAACAAATTAAATATACCGTTGCAACAATCGGGAAATATGCACTTAAGAAATTGTATAGACTACTTAACTTAAATAATACTTCATTTAAATACAAATTTCTTTATTGCATCCCCAATACTATATTTTACCCATTTCCAATTTTAACCTACAATGAAACCAAATAAAATACAATAAAATGTATATATTTATATAATATTCTGATGGTGTATATATAATTGATAGATACATATAAAATATATTACAATTTCCGCATTTAAGGAAATCTAATAATTAGAATAAGATTAATATTTCAAGAACAAGCCAGAGACTTTATTAAATTATGATCGACTGTTTTTAAAATCTATACATATTCAAGAATAACACTAAAAAAAATAATCACTAATCAAATATCTTTTAAATTATAGAGAATTATTTAGTAAAACCAGAGACTTTATTTATATGATTAACAATTTTTAAAATCTATACAGATTAAAGAATAACACTAAAAAAATAATCACTAATCTGCTGAACGACCAGAAAATTTATTGATACCTGTTTCAATCTATATAATTTCATTGCTCTAAAATCGGTAAAGCATAGAAAAATAATCACTAATCAAATAACTGGGAAAACAACATAGATTAAATGGCACAGTTTACAAAAAATATATATATATATAAGTTCATAATGTATAAATGTGATGAGATGAGATGTATCTGAAGATTAACCAATCACTATGTACAGTTCACAGTCGGACTGGCAGGACGTTTGGCACCGGGAGGCGCACTCCCGATGCCGGGACAAGCTGGTCCGTCAGCTCTATTGGGCCTGCGAGAAGGACATTTACCGTTTGACGCGACGCAATCGCAAGCGGAGCGGCAACGGAGACGGTGACGAGAACGGAATGAAGCGCACCTTGGACAATCGTGAGTAGTCCAGATAACTTCACACAACTTCACAAATCATCGATCATCATTTATCCATCATTTATAGCGTCTGCTGTTGGTGCGGCTGGTTCCACCTGGGTGCATGTGAATATTGCCAACATGTTGTTGCGCAGCAGACGAACGGATGCGCCCTCAATTACCAACGAGTGCTGCACAAAGATGGGCTGCACCTGGGAGGAGTACGCCGAATATTGTCCCTCCAATAAGCGCCGCAATCACTACTGAGGAGCTCCTTCTTTTATATATATATATATATATATATATATATACTATACTATACTATACTATTGCCTATACCAACTATTTATAAAAATAAATAGAGCATTTTTTTTTTTTTTTTTTTTGGCAATTTCCATGTCTGTTGCATCGTTTGTAGCTTAATAAAAATGTTATAAAACTGAAATCCGTTTTAATTTGTTGTGTTTAAGAAAATACTAAAAAAAAAAAAATATTTTATTTACATTTTGGTAACAACTTTCTAGATTATTCTAAATGCTTTGATTTTCTTGTGGGTCTAACAAAGAATAAATTTAAATTTCTAACTTATGAGCCGATTATACCAAATTAATTAATTAATTAATTAAGAAAATTGAGTTTAGGCCTATTAAAACTAAAAGGAAAATATTGGAAAATGCACAACAAAACTGAATTCGTAATAAAACAAAGTTCAGTTAAAAAAAAAAAAAATATATAAAAATACATTTATAAAAAAAAAAAAATATATACAAAAATATTTATAAATATAAAAAAAAAAAAAGTTAAAACAAAAGCTTTGCGACCATTTTACACCAAGCCAAGACGAACTGACTTTAAGCCAAAAGAGAATGTTGTCAAATAAAATGGCGTTTTAATTGAAGTCTACAATTAGTTGTTATATATTTGGATTATAGTTGTTGTAATGAGCAAATGTGTGCAACTCGAAGAGTTAAATATATATTTTGTGGATCTGTTTGTTTTAACTTTCTGTGATTAAAAACCACAATCAGTTTTTCTAGCTGTCCCTTTATAAGTAATGTTATCTGTTTCAATTAGAACTGTGTCCGACACGCACACGAAGTACATGGTACATACATGGTAAGCCTACTCTTAAACACAACCTACATAAATAAATACGATTATATATATCTACATGTATATATATATATATATATATATATATATACATATTAATGTATAATAAAGCTGCACTAGTTGTGGCGACACCAAGCCGAGCGTTGCAACTTGCAATCGTACAGCAGTAAAAGATATGGCAACAGAGTACAGAAGCGAGATTACAATCTATATAAATATCTATATCTGTATAAATATAACTATATATATATATATATATATATGAATAAATATATATATTGACTAATTGCGACTGTTGCTCGCATCGCCATCCTTGCAATCCTTGCGCGCCTTGCCGCACTTGTCTGTCCCACTGGAGGAGGACTGATGCTGCCGCTTGGAGCCATTCGCCTGTCCCTGATCATAGTGCTGATCCAGCATTTCCAGCAGCGTTAACTGACGCTTGCCGCTTGCAGCAGCTGCAGTTGCAGTTGCAGCTCCAACTGTATTTTCGGCATTGCTATTACTGATTGTGGTCGTGCTGGTGGTGCAGGTGGTGGTGGTGGTGTTGGTGGTGGTGTTGATGGTGATGGAGTTGCTGCTGCTGCTGCTGCTACCGCCACTTTCCAAGCTCGCCGCCAACATCATCGCATTTGCCTGCTCCTGTTCGGCATCAACATCATTATCCTCATCGTCATCAACATCAATATCGAAGAACAGACCACCGCCATTGGTTGGCGAACAATCCGAGATGTCTGCAAATAGATCTGGACTCTGTTGTGTTCTTGCAGTTGTTGCAGTTGCAGTTGCAGTTGCAGCTGTTGTCGATGTGGTTGTGGCTGTGGTTGTTGTTGCCTCTGGCGTTGGTGTTGATATTGTTGTTAGTTCTTTGGCTGGTTGCTTGTGCTTGTGCAGCTTCTTCAGCTCATTCAGCACAAAGGCATGGAGCGACTTCCCACCGCCGTCCTTCTTGTAGCGACGCAGTATTCCGTACAGTTGACGCACGGTGGTTCCATGCGTCCGGAACAGCTGCCAGAGGACATGCAGATCGTCGCGCAGATGTCGATTGCCAAATGTGTAATAGGCCAGGGGACGGCAATGGTGTGCACAGACCATCATCTGGATAAGCGCTTTTAGATGCGGATCGCCGCCAAATGCGCCACAGCCCCAGTTGCCGGTGGCGACACCCGGCGCCGGTGTGACCAAACCATGCCTGAAGCCAATGGACGCCTTGTTCAATTCACGCAAAATGAGATCCTCGCGATACTGATGCGATTGCAGTGCGTGGCCAAAGCTGAGTGCATCAATTGCCACAATGGCAGTGTGACGGCGTCTCGAACTATCATACGGCGTCCGATCCTCATGATTGCCCGCCCAGGCAAAGCTGCCCGCATAGCCAGTGTAGTTGCTAAAACGTTCGCTGCCCACCATCAGCAGCGCTTCCGTTGGCAGCAGGCATTCAGTAAAAAGTTTCGATATCAACAGCTCCGGGCAGATAACAAAACGAATCTCTTCCTGCACACAGCCCTGGCCGAGAACTCCACCGCCAAGAAACTTATTGGCAAAGTCCACCTGCAGGAGGCCGATGCCCTCGTCCTCGATGGTGCCACCGGCATTTATGTGCATCGGTATGCTCGCTAGAGGCGCATCGCTCAAATACCAATTAACCTCATCCTCCGGCTTGCCGCTGAGCCGCACAAATGTGAGGCAGCCCGTGGGCACATTGCTCGCATCGCGCTCCGTTGGACAGACGCGACGAAAGTAATGAAATATGCACTTCAGCTTTTCCAGCACAGACGCACCACTCGACTGATACAGCCTGCAACAATTTACAGATTACATCGATTAATAATGTCTTTACATTAAAACATGCTCACATCCCAAATTAAGGTTACCTATTGAAATTGATGTCCGGAAAATTGCTGTACTCCGATTTGCGTTTGAGCGTGTTGCGACGCGGATATGTGCAGAGGAATGCATTTGCCAGCAGGCACGAGATTTGCTCTTGGGTCAGTGTTAGGGCAGTTGACTGATTTTGCTTGAGCAGCGGAATGGGCGCTCGGATCAGCTCTGGGAGACGCAGGGCCAGTCGACTGATCCTCGGCAGCAGATCCTCGAAAAAGCAACGAGACTCGCTCTCGTCCAGCTCCTCGTTGAAGAGCTTGTGCAGCGCTCGAAAGCTCCACTGGCCCTTGTAAGTTGTATTGTACGAAAGGACCGCTGCCTGCAACTGTTTACTATTGCTGATCGGCCGAAGCAGGGCGCGCTCAATCATGCCCCAGCGCGACTCGATCTCCGATGTGCCATCGTCGGTTTCAACAGGATATTTGCTCTCTGGCGCACACGGCAGTCGCACATGCTCCGCATCCCAGCGATGGGTGGCACGTAGGGAACGCGGTGGCACATTTGCCGGCTCGCGTATCGGATGCCGGTGGAGTACCTTATGATTGACGCTCGGCTGCACAGCGCTCAAGTGTTCCAGCTCGAAGGGATGCAATCCACGATGAACGGCCTCAATTGGCTGACAGCGCCAGTGCCACTGGGGCTCCGTTTCGCTGTCACTGCCTGCGAGTGGACAATAGCATAACTTGAAACAGGTTGCCAGTTGGGCGAGCTTACCGCTTGTGTTGCCTATGGGGACGTCTGTATCCGTATGGACATTGGCTGCATCTATTTCCATGCTGCTGCTACTTCTGCTCTCTTTGTCGCAGTCCATTCGGCTGTCAGCTAGTGCTGCTGAAATATCGATCTTTGTCCGCACCGATGTTACGATGTTTCTTTGGCTCGAAACAGCGATGTATCGATATACCATATCTAAGAACAGCTAATTTTTAAATTTTTTATCAAACGATTGTTTATTTCAAATTTCAAATATTTGTTTTGACTATAACTGAGAGATTATAATTATTATAAATATAATTTAAATTATTACCATTTGCATGCCCAAGCACTATCAAAACCAATAAAATTCACAAATTTGTGTGGCGTGCATTCGATATACATCGATAGACCGTGAGCGGCAAATCGCGCGCAGCCAACTTCATTTTAAAGTTGAGAAATGTGTGCCCGCCAAAACTTAAACTAAAAAAAATATGTATGTATGTACAAAAGTTACAGGAATTAGTAGGTAGGTAGGTTATACGGCTATAGGAATTAGTAAGTGGTATATAAATATACATATGTATGTATGTATGTAATAAGTGCTTATATTTTAAAGAGAAGACAAAGTAAATACATACACTATAGGCTGCAGCATGCAGTTGAGTGTGCTTAATTGGAAATTATTGCATACGTTTATATTTATTTGCTTGTATTTGCACATAAATTGTATGTATGTATATAAAAACAAATATGTATGTACATATGGCATGTTAAGTGCTTTCGCAGAGTTCAACACACCTTTATCGCTGTCTAATCAGCCGCATTAGGCAAGCTGCGCAGTTTATACATACAAACATACGTTTTTTAGTTGTTCGTTTTTGGTGTTTCGGTTGTTTATTTGAAACTCTTTCGCGGTACGCTTTTGTCGTGCGGAGCGACGCGTCGCCTCGCGACGCGTCACATGGCAGTCGTCAATGCGTAAACAAATGAAGACAGCAAAAGAAAGCAGCAACAAAATTATCGCAGAAATTTCGTCGACCCGCGAAACTCAATTAGGTTTATTGTGAGTGAGAATACATACATACATACAAAAATATGTGTGCGTATCTGTGTCTGTGTGTGTGGATAGCCTTCAAATGTACGTCGCAGTCGCCTTGACCATAACCTAGAAATACATATAGCCGTTGCGGCTCTCTCAGAGATTATATTGGTTTGCATGTTTGCGTTTACTATTTGGCTTATGTATGTGTATATTATTTGCGTCAGCTGAGCGTCGTTGCAAACAGGTACGTAAACGCAGTCAGCTGCGGCGTCAGCGGCGCCCAATCAGGTGCCAAAAACAAATGAAAACAGTGAAAGCAACAAAGCAATGAGAGAAGTGCGCCAGCCAGCATAAGGAGACTCAATGGCACAAGGCAAGGCAAGGCACAGAATATTCAATTCGAAATGTTACTAAACTTTTTCAAGGTCATCTCAAGTATGAACTACTGACGTCGCCGTCAACGTTAACGTCGGCACAGGCATCGCGTCAGCTGCGGTTGTTTGCCTTCAACAAGCTTTAAATGTATGTACATACATATGTATGTATGTATGTATTTGAGTATGTGTACATACATATGCATGCATTTTGTTGTTATTAAGTTTATGCATTAAACAATTATTATTTATGTCATCTACATTTTCACACTCTCGCTCTATTTCTCTCTCAGTTTGTTTCTATTGATCACATGATCAAAATGTTTGTTTTTCTGCTTAGAGCTTTTAGAATGCATTTCGTTCATTGGGTTTTTTTTTAGGGGGGGAGGTCGGTGCGCTTACCGTTATGATATAAAATTACGTGTGCCCACAAATACACACACATATCTACATGTGTTGGCATAACAGTGGCTCTAAATTGCAAGTAAACATTGCATCTTTATATCGATATTGGTATTCATATTTGATTTGCTGCATTCTGACGTAATGCATGTGAATCTATTTACACACACACACACACACATGCTTACATACAGGCATATGTACATATATACATGCATATAAATACATACATATTTATGTACATACATATTTCTTTTATACATTTATCAGTTTTTTATGTCAATTGACAGACTACTTGTTATCGCATGTAATGTAAGTAAGCATGCTGCATATTGTTAAAAGTAACTGTCATTAGAGCTTTGCACAACAAAAGCTTTCAGTGTGTTCCTCAAAGCGCTAAGGCTAAGCCGCATTTGTTTTAATTAACTGTTTCTTGAATATTTGTTAGTTCGTATGTATGCACATAGCAGCAGAAATTAAATGCGCCAAGTCGCACGTTTGCCAATTTGTTGTCGTGGTTTTTGTTATTCTTATCTTGGAGTCTTCTGATTCGCATTGCTGCAGCAAACACAAAGAAACAAAGGGGATGCCATAATCGAAGCAATCAAAACTTGTTTTTGTTCTTTCTTTTACTTTTGCATTGTTTGCACTTTTCGTCGTTATGTTTGTATTTATATGCATATATATACATACATATGTATGTATATGTGTGTGTGTGTGTGCGAGTGATGGGGAAAATTGGGTGATTGGGAGCGTAAGCGAAACGGCGAGTGGGCGTAAGGCACAAAGCAATACAATGCAATTTATATACAAACACATACATACATACATACACAAAGACACTCACTAATACATAAGTATGCGTGTACATGTCGACGTTGCTACGTCTATAAATAGAAACAAATTGTCTGCGTTTAGTGTCGTAAATGCTGATAGTTAAGGGGTGAGGCGTTGTGTGGTGGGGTCAATTCTAAGGGTATGGACGAGAGGCGTGGCTGACCACGTGTTGCTAGGCGGGTCGCTCAACCCAACTGGGCTGCTCCTCTCTCTTTCTCTGTCTATCTTTCTCGCTCTCTCTCTTTCTCTCGCTCTCCATCTTCTATCTACTGCATTGGCTATTTTTGTTTTGTTGTTACTTAACTTTCGCACACATGTATGTATGTACATACATACATACAAACCTATGTGTGTATGTATGTATGTAAAAAAAATGGTATGTGTTTGTTTGCTTTTACGTGTTGCTGTTGCTGTCGCTGCTTCTTCTTTCGTGGCTAAATTTTCGCATGACCTTGACAATTCTATAGCCATATCTAAAAACGTTGGCGCACGGTAGACGTCTGCGTCGACGGCGACGTCGCCGATGACAAGCCAACAAACAAACAGCGATGGTCGCGAGAACAAAACAAATTTTTCTTTATTCTTGCTTGCAGTCAGAAAAACAAAATCACAAATCACTTGCACACTTGCACACATACATATGTACATATGTACATACATTTATAAGTACCTCTGTATATACATACACACACATACGTAATCAATCAATCTATTTATAGGAAAAAGTTCGCTGAGAAAGCTTTGAGCCAAACAATTGTGGTTTTTGGAGCATTGCCTGCATTGATGGGAATCGAACACAGATCGAAAAACTATATAGTCAAATGTATACATATTTATGTAAAAAGTCATGCTTAATGTTAAAGTTAATTTCTAACGGGATCTACCTAAAAATTATTTGGAAAATCATTAAAACCAAAGCACTTTCTGGACTCTCCTTACAATTTATAATTTTGGCTTAGAATATTTGAAAATTGTTTATTTCTTATTTACCACAAAGAATAATGGAAAAATAAAAATATAAACATAAAGCGCAAAATGTGTAATTTATTTTGCCAATGAAATAGGAATGATATGAATTTTTCCATTGTCAAAACACTTTCTTGACATAGTGTATATATTTTTTTCGATTTTGTTTAACACCCACACGAAAATGTCACTTAATGCAAAAGTTGTGACAACAGCAACAAAAACATAAGTGGTAAAGGCGTAGCTAGTCAGAAAACACCGACTGCGAAATACCCTGTTCTAATAGCTTAAGTCTGAGTCAACTTCTTAATTGTGACATTGAATTGTAAACAGTAAATGATTTTTTTTTTTTTTAATTTAAATTTAATAATCTAAATTTTGGTCTAGCGCTTTAACTTTGTATACACTGTATGTACTATAACTTTGTACATAATTGTGATTTAATTTCTAATTTAAAAGCACATAAACTAATCAAGTTTCTGATTGCAAATTTCGATTACATCTAATTGAACTTTGATTACAATGTGGCACCTAATCAACATACTATTTACATTGTTGTGTGGAAAAAGATTTAAAATACGTAAAAATTGAAAATGAAAACAAAAACAACAGAAGTTTGAGCAAAAGAGAAATCGCTTTGAATTTCGCACGTTTTCAAAATAAAGCGTCAACAATATTAAATACATATACAACGTATGAATAATATCTGCAAGTTGAACAAATACACAAAAAAAAATGCAAAAAAAAAAAAAACAAAAAATCCCAAAATAATAATAATAACAGCAACGATGGCAAGTCAAGAAGGCCTTAACCCCAATAAATTTGTGTAAAACAATTAACAACATACACGCGGCGCAAGCTAAAAATAACATATAATTAAATAAATAAATCAAATAAAGGCAAAAAAAAAACACAACAACAAAATAAAAACAAAACAATTGTTGAACAAACACTTTACATTTTTATTATTATTATTATTAGTGTTGTTGTTGTTGCTCTTTAAAGTTAGTGGGCAGCTAATTTGCGGAATTGGGGGGCGTGCAAATTTAAAGCGAAAGTGACTGCCGCCAACAGATGGCGCTGCACACAATCAATTGTATATCATTGAAGGATGACTTGCTATGATCCGCAAGGAGACGCAGAAGCTATAGACAACTGACTAACTACAGATAATTCACATTTGCATGTGCCACATAGACAGATGTGCGGTACGCAATATTGTTTAATCATTATATATATACATATATGTATATATAAAGTAAGTAAGTATGTATTATAATCATATTAAAAGCTGCTCCAAACTAATTGAAGCTCCTCTTGGCTAGAAACAAAAGAGGAACAAACTAATTCGATTTTAATGTGTAGTAGAAATGGGAATAAAGCGATGTGTGAACAATATGCTGGGGAGGTTGTTTTCATTTTGACCTCATTAAGTATATATTTATATACTACATATGTATATGAATTGTCCAGTTAAAACAAAAGCTTGCACAGTTGTAAAAATTAGTTATTTTGTGAATATATGATTATCGGACAACAATATCATATTTATAAATAACCATACGAAGTTAAGATATAATCAGGTGAACTTGCTGTCTATAAGGAAAATAAATTTTCAATAAGTAAATATGTATTTGTACATTTATATGTATCAAATTTGGATCTAGATAGAAAAACCGAAACTGGATTTGTTTTTAACTCAAATCAAAATAGGTTTCTTGGAAAAAAAGAAAAAAGAACACAACAAATTTGATTAAAGATTATAATTTTTGAAATCTTTAGTCAAGAATATATATTGTGGATTATAATTAGTTTTTGCAACGTGTACAGCATATGTGTATGCATTTAACGGCTGGTCTGCTAACATCACAGCTCATGTTAGCTGGTAAAATACAACATATGCACGAGAGCAATTGTGCTCTCTTTATGCAATTACCTACTGCAAAGCTCATATGAAGAGACTGAGACGGAAAGAGACAAAGATTAAGAGAGCGCGGGAGAGTTAGCAGAAGGCGCATTTGAGCAAGAGCTTGCAGGCAGGCGTTGGTTGCCTTGCTACGTGCTCTGCTTGTTGTTGTTGTTGTTGTTATTATTGGAGTTGTTGTTGTTGTTGATGTTGTTGTTGTTATTGCTGCATAAAGTCATTGTACGACCTTTAAATGCCGTTGGCTCAATACAATTTGCCAGTGGATGCATTTTGTCTGGCGCTGGGCGCCATTTTAACAGCGCCGTCTCTGACAGCAGCGACCTTCGGCCCAATCCTAATCCGAGAGCACTTCTAACTTACTAACGGTTGTACTTGTACTCCAATACACCCTGTTGGCTCGGGGGGGGGGGGGGGGGGGGTTCTGGAGGGGTCGTAGAGGTAAAATTACTCAACTGCCGGCTTATCAGTAGTGCGCTAGTTAACCAGAATAACAACAACAGTCGCTGCACACTTTACACACGACAAGCAGCACAGCGCACAGTACAAATGCCACTTAGTCTGTGACGGTGACTGTGCCCGGGGTGTCAAGTGACTAATCTATTCGACAACATGACGTGAGCGACGTTAGATTCTCGCCTGTCCACCTGCCCAGCTGCCTATAACAACGTAACAGCCCGTTTGTTATTACGTAAGTTTACTGTTAACATTAATTCGTATCTGTATCAAAGCATGTCGATTTCATAAGACATTGTAAAACACATTATTCATCGTCAATTCTCGCTCTCTCTCTCCCCCTCTCTCTCTCTCTCTCTGTCTAAGTTATCTTTATCTTTTACATATTACCCTGTACATACATACATACATACCAGTTGCGATCATAACAATAGTAGTGCTGCTTCTCAAAGCGTTTCATAAAAATATGACTCAATCAAAATTCAATTCTGCGAAAAACAAAATGTATGATTTCTTATCTAGGAATGTTTTAAAATACTGTTTCTTTCCAAATACTAAATTATAGCAAAAAATAACCAGCAATTATCCCTGGTGAAAATGATATTTAGCCGCTGTTAAGGCTACGTAAATTTCACTATTATTTAAATAATGATTTAACAAAAATAAATAAATAAAAATAATAAATTTAAGAAATTTAATTTTTATTGTCTATGCAAATTTCTAATGTTTACCTATCTTCATTATTGATTGCTTGTATTTAAATACAATTTGCATGCTTTTATAATAATTTGTTGTGTTCTACTTAATTTACTTTAGCTATTTTTCCAGATGAAAATGTGTACTTTAGCACTTGACAAATATTCATTTTAGTCAACTTAAACAAATATAAAGTTATTGTCTAGAGTTAAGTGTAAGCTTAAATAAACAATATAGTTCTTATAAGTTCTCAGAATTGTTCTCGCAAGGTTTTCATTCGAATTGGTTCGGAAACTAGATATTATTATATTCACAGAATTTTTCTCTCTCTCTCTCTCTCTATATATATATATATATATATACATATATATAAAGATTTATTTTAGTTTAAATTAAGTAGGAAAGCAAACAATTTTCACTGTGTCAGTGATGAATGTCTGTATGTATGTTTATGTATATGTATATGTACATATGTACATACATATAACAAATGAAAAATGCGAAATGTCAATTTCAAAGTGACATAACTACACACACACATACATACACACATACATACATACATATATGTGTACATATTTTCAATGTCAACACTTTAATTATTTTCGCATGCTGCAGGAAACGAAAATTCCCATTGAGCATCTGCCATAAAAAGTTCTTTTCAATTTTTGTTTTTCCATTATTAACGACAGTTTTATTTATGTGTATTATGATTCTTAGAATTTGACTAAACCAAAAAAGCATGACCTTGTCAGCATCGCACATATGTACATACATATACCTAGTGGGCCCGCTGCTGTTTGGCGGCATAGTTGGCCTTGACACCACCGCGACCCGTAACATCTCGCTGACCACGTGATGAGATGACTTTTTGTTGTTGTCCGACGACACTGCGGTGACCAAATCCTTGCTACTCCAACTGCTCCGCTCACATTTCGTCCCAGCGATGCGGATCAACATCGCAACATCGTCTGCTGCACCACATTCAAGTCCTGAACAAGATGAGGCAGACTGCCAATGTTGCACAGTGTGCCCATGTCGCGCACAAGATTCAAGACTGCCGATCCTCCTATTGAGTCCCGAGCAAGTGCCAGTAGTTGCAATGCTCTAGCTGCTGCTGCTGCCTCCGACGGGAGTACCGAAGACATATCGAGATCAGGCCGTTTACGACGCTCTTGCGTCCCGTTGGCTTTGCCTTCGGCACCTTCTCGATGCGATTCCAGAACTCGGAATTGAAATGCTTGGTTGGTTGCATTGCACTTACCTGGCTTTATGTAATAACTCTTATGATCCTTGGCAACCTAAATGGGCGTTGGCGAAGGAGTTAGTGGTATTTCCGGCTGAGGGATTACCTCCACGGAAGCTAATTTAAAAACTTTGGCTTTGGGTGACTCTACGATCAGAAATCCTAAAAGGTGTATCATTTGCTCGACATGCGAAATTGTTTCTTTGAAACCTATCTTTGCATTTATGCGTAAATGTGTATGTGAAATTTGTATGTCGAGACAATGAAACCCAGTTTTAGATTTGCACCAAACATTGTGCGGGTTGTGGTTACAAAATTGGTCAACAGTTAAGCACCCAACATTGCAAATGGAACATTGCGAGCTGCCGCTGCTCGCCACACGAAGCCTGCAAAATTCTGGACACGATACCTTCGGGTCGACCCGAAGCAGAGGGAAAACATTATGGACATTTTTGACCATTTGACGTCTTTATGTATTGTCTGCTTAGTGGTTAATTGACATATGCTTGTCGAATTGTTGATCTGTGCTTGAGGGTTTTATTTGTTTAATCATACAATTTGGTATTTATTGCTGTATTTATTTATATCGTTCACTTTTGCAATTTCATTTTGTGCATTACACATTTGTTTTTGCCCGTTCCATCATATCAACATCTTGCATACATACAAACATCTACGTGTGCATGTACATGAGTACGTAGTATGTGCTTATGTGCCTGAATGCCTATTCCTGAGTGTGTGTGTGTGTGTATGTGTGTGTGTGTGTGTGAGAGTATGTATGTATGTGTATCTGACATCAGCGACAACAATAACAAAGCAACGTGCACGTCGCGCAAAAACAAAGCAGAATCAAAGCAAAGCAAAAACCAAAAGCAAAAAAAATAACCAAATCCCAAACCAGTAAACACGTCAGCCCCACACATACAAAAGAGATACGAAAAGCTAGATAGAGAGAGTGAGAGCGTGATAAAGAGAGCCAGAAATGCCAGAAAGAGAGCAGCAAACGATAGTCAGGCAAAAAAAACCGGCTGATAGTTTTCCAAATGCCCGAGAAATTGACACGTGAGCTTTGTGCAGAGATAGACAACTGAGACACAGAGGGAGAGATAGAGTGAGAGAGAGAGAGAGAGAGAGAGAGAGAGTGCGTGCGTAGACAAAAACAAGTTTTGCATACCAATACTATTGAAAGTGAGCAGCTTTGTCGTGTTTTGTTTTGCCTGCCTCACTTCCGAGAGAGGAAGCGAGCGGACGCCCGCTCTTTCGCTTGCATTCGCACACCCTGACACACATCCATGTATACACATACATATATACATACATATGCAAGCATATACATACATATGTATATTTTTTTTGCGCTTGAACACCCCCACTTTTGTTGAATTGGGCTGTAAACAAGTAAGTCAACCCGTACATTTTGTTGTCGCGTGATTTTTTGAAAGCGCACACAAAAACAAGACGTTGTATGAAGAACCTTACTCAAAAAGCACCACACAACAACACATACGCCTTCATCAAAGAGTCTCTCCCATATTTTGTTTGTCTTTGTTTTTATCAGTGTGGGTGTCTCACGCCTGGTCTACTGCCATCTCGCTTACACGCATTGCTTGCCTCATTATTATTGTAGGTCATAAATGCATTCACATGACTGCATTTGTTTGTATTAAAGCGAATGTCGCTCGCTCTTGGAGTAAAGAGAGGCAGCAGTGTGTATATGTGCTTGTGTGTGTGTGCATAAGCCTTTGTAGATATGAATTGATGTATGTATGTATGTACATATGTAGTAATCTGCCAAACATCTGAGCAGAGGCCAGCGAGAAGAAGGCCGGAAGGAAAATAGCGCAAATTAAGTTTTCAGTTCTTACGTTGAACATAAGGCCAACTTGTTGTTTTATGAAGGCTGAAGCATACAATAACAATAACGGAACAGAAAGCATAGTTCGACAACTTGGCACAAGCGGCTCAAAGTTGTCTCGTGGTTATTATCAAAGCTGACGCATTGCAATTAACACACAGATACTCACATACTCATAAGCTTAAAGAGAGTGACTGCGAGAGAGCGAGAGAGAACGTGCATGCACTCTGTGTTTGTTTTCCGTTGAGTTTGCATGTTTGCCATTGCTCTTTGCTGAGGGTGTGTGAGTGCGTTGCTCTCCTGCTCTTTATTTTCTTGTTTACTGCTGCTGCTGCTGCTTGTGCTGCTGCAGCTGATGCTGTGATTGAGAGCGCGCTCTGCATTTGTATTGCTGTTGCAAACAACAACAACAATCGGCCAGTTTATCAAAAAGCAAACAAAAATCAGCAAAAGAAAATCGGGGAATTATTGAAATCTGATTTTTGTATGTGTGAGTGAAGAGCAGTAAGTAAGTATTGTTTTATGAAGTTGCCCCATTTATATCTATATACATAGATAAGTATGTGTCGTGTATGCATGTGTGTGTGTGTGTGTGTGTGTGTGTGAAGTGCAGCAAACAAAACGTACAAAGTGACGTATGCGCATTGCACTCTTAGCTGACAGCAGACACATTGGAGAGGCATACGTACATAAATACATACATACATACATACATACATACATATGTACATATGTCTGTCTGTCCGTACATGCCACGTTACATGAATAAACACGGCAGTTCAATTGTCAATCTAATATTATAATGGTCTATGCCAAATAATCTATTACTTTAGTAATCCATAAATTTACTGCAATTTCCATTATTCTCTATTTCTATTTCTGTTTTAGATATCTTTGATTTATTTCTATTAATTAATTAATTTTTTAAATTGTTGCAAACTCGATACGGTTAAATGTTTGAAGCTTCACTGAATTTGTTGTCCATTTTGTCTATTTACGTTTCGCTCTTTGCACTTTGATAGTGCATCTCCGACATTGTTTAATTTTCCAGCGAGTACCGTTATATTTAATTTATACGGATATTTATTCATTACAGTATATAACATATAGCTCCCAATCCCAATTAAAGAACTTATGATCGGACTACTATATAGTATGATATAACCAACAGACAGTTATTATAGATATGTCAACCAATCTTATCCAATCTGAATAAGATTTCATTCAAATCAGAAAATCGAACGAAACAAAACCTATTCTAATTGGGTCAAATAATATTGCTTGCGATATTTGGATTGATTTTCTTATTATTATTCTTATTTGAAACGGAAAACATGAGATTCCAATTCCAATTTGAATTTGAATCGAAAAATTGAATATTCAATTTATTTTTAGCGATAAAATGATAAAATAAAGCTTGATATGTTTAGCGAATACGAGCAGATACAGCATTTAACAATTTGAGCGATACAAATTTGTGAACGTGCCACAAAGTTGGAAACTCGAAAGCCATTAGTTGTAAAGTCAATTTGTTGTGTCATTTTATGCGCAACAACAGACAAGTGCATGTGCTTGTGTGTGTGTTGCATGTGTGTGTGTGTGTGTGTGTGTAATGGTAATGAAGAAGACTCATGTCAAACTGGTAGAACGTGCTAAATTGCAATTAGTTGCCGGTTTGCTGCGGCAAAAGTTGTTATAAAACTTTATCCAGCACGAGTTTCTGGTCCTTCACATGTAAAGCGACTGATTGCAGCCACTGGCAGCAACAACAACAACAACAATAACAACAACAACAACAAGAACAACAACAATACCAGTAATAAGAACAACTGACCGTGAAACTGGCAAAAACACTACTTGCCACATCCCTTAAAATGCCAGTTGCAATTTCAAAGCCACTTGCCACTTGTGCAGCTGAATTGCTTGCTTTTCACTTGCAGCCTTATCAGCAGCAGAAGCAGCAGCAACCACAACAACGGCAACAACAACAACAACTACAACACACACACGACACAGCTTCAGCATGCAGCTCTTCTTGTTTGCTGATTATGCCTATGTCGCTTGACTGTTGATTAGTTCTCTGCCACATGAGGCTCGAGCACCGCCGGCGCGTATCTCTGGACGGTGCTGATAAGTGTTTGCATTTATTGTGTACATGTCTGTGTGTATATGTGTCTGTGTGTGTGTCTGTGTGTGTGTCTGTGTGTATGCTCAGAGCAGCAGTCAGTGTCTGCGATAAACACAAAATGTGTATGTGTGTGTGTGTGTGTGTGTGTGGGTGTGTGTGTAAATATTGCATTGCAAGGCAAATAAGAAAAGCTGCAATTAGAAAAGACAAACACGACCTGCAAATGCACTGTTGGCCAAGTTGGGCAAAACTTGCTCAGTTGGAGAGCTACCCTGTAATTAATTATTTCCTACGTACAATTGTCATATAAAATAGTGTAAATCACATGAATTTCATTTGGAAAAAATACATAAAGTATGTCTGATCTTTGCCATATCTTTCCCAACACAATTCGACTTTCGTCGGACTTTGATTTTATATTTATTTGCATTGGGATTGGCTGGGCTGTTTTTTTTAATTTCCGGTGTTTGCTCTGTTGGCCATTTTCCAGAGTTGTCAAGTTCTTCTCTTCTTTCTCTCTCTTTAATTTTCTGGTGAATGTGCTCTGAAAATTGTGATTTATGCCAACGACAGTTTGAACTAAAAGTGCCAATTAAAAACAAGAGACTAGCCACAGATATCTGTGGCATATCCGAAGTTTTCATACTCTTTTGATAACTTCTAAAAAAAAAAAAAAAAATAATAATAATATAATATTCCTAGATTTTAGGCTAACAAAACGTAACTGGCGAAATTTTCTATTAAATGTTACAAAAAACTCTACAATTCTGACCAACATAGGTACAAATGTTCTATTTAAGGCCATAGCTTATATACCCGGTGTACAACGAATTCTTCTAGGGTAGCAATTTACAGAATGGCGAAAGTGAAAATATTGAGTAAAAATACACAAAATAATCGTCATTATTAAGAATTTCACAAGTGAAATCTAAAAACTCATCTCAAAAAATCTTGATACGGATTCGGCTTATGACATATGTATGTATATTTAAATGTTTTATCTGACTGAGAAATTTATCGATATTTAAGCTAAATTCTCATTAAAATTAAGAATTCTCATTTATTTTCTATTGTGCAGTGATTTCTCTAAAACACCTCGAAATTCGAAAACGGAAGCGCTGCTGAGCAAAGCAATCAACGCTCTTCAAATGCATTTCATTCTCTCCCTCTCTCTCTCTCTCTCTCTGTCGCATTCTCTCATTCTCTGCCACCATTTGACCTTCATCGCAGGGGTGCAACCGATGACGAAAGCTGTTGGAAATGACGCAACAACCGGGATTCGTTTTGCGTCTACTCCAGCAAAGGCACTTGAAGTGTCGATGCGAATCAACCCCCTCGAAATCCAAGTGTAGAATGAAGAATGCAGAA
The DNA here is from genome assembly GCA_035042185.1 of Drosophila kambysellisi. Taxonomy (NCBI): domain Eukaryota; kingdom Metazoa; phylum Arthropoda; class Insecta; order Diptera; family Drosophilidae; genus Drosophila; species Drosophila kambysellisi. The sequence continues at coordinate 2,392,282 of JAWNLS010000940.1, read as the reverse complement.
TGCAGAATGTCTTCTGGCTCTTCGTTGAACTCAGTTTGTAGACAGGCAGAGAGAGAGAGAGAGGGAGAGAGAGAGATAGAGCTCGAACCTCGTATATGACCGCAACAATCTGAACTTTTCCATATAGCCAAACTGATATAATTTAAATCCTTACCGCCGACTTTTGTTAACCTGGCTTGAATATCGAATAGTGGCAGTTGGACAATGCAACACAAACACTCAAGTTGCCAAAACATTGCCTTGTGTATCATCCTTATCATCCAGAGTTGTAATACGCTCAAACAGGCTGTGGCAGATCAGATCGAGATGTTGCATATAACTCTCTTTATGATGCGATATCTGTGCTATATCTAAAGCTAACACCATCGCAATATTCTGAGACTGAACAGCAAAGGTTTGCAATGTATACAAATATATATATATATATATATTAAGTGGAACGACAGTGTATTAATAATTTCGTTGCAAGTTTATTGCTCCTCAAACACATTGTTGTTCCTCTTGTTTAACAAGCGTCATCAAAACTAGACAGCATTTTGTTTGAAATTGTCGTTAACGGCGTTGCACAGTGGAGCAACTAATGCAACAAAATAAAAAACAAAAAACAAAAACCTTGTCTATGTGGCCAAAACAGTTTGTGCCTTTGCAGCTTCCTTATGGCCCGAATGTGGAACAAAGCAAAAAATAGAAAATATCCTAAAATATTGTATTTAATTTTTTTTAATTTTGTTTTCTACTGGTCAGACCTAAAATCATTTTTAAATTCTTTAAACTTATAGAAATTGTTATGTCGGAAAAATTAGGAATCAAGCGATGATTTGGACTGTAATTTCTGGGTTCAAATTAATTTTACTTATATATAATATATAATTATATAAAATCTTTGATTAGATAAATCTGTTTACTTATCTCTTATTTTTTTTAGAATAAAACTCATCGATATTTTAGTTAAAAATATATATTCATAAATTAATCACTTTAATTGACTGATTAATCAGATACTATGTCCATATATACTGAAGCGCATTCTGTCAAAATTTTTTGTAATTTTTTTGTCGTCAATTTCTACGCTCAACACAATACATTTGCCACACTGTGCGTTGCGTCCCCAGTGTGCAAGGAGTTTAACACTTCAACGCTTCCATGCCCCTTAGTCAAAATGCAAAAGGGCATATTAACTATAAGCAAGGACTTCTTTTGCAAAAGGACGATGCCAAATTATTTTTCTTAAAATTGTGTCAAATTTTCTAAAGTTTTTAGGAAAACTAATCCTTTGTTTCTATGTGGGATTATGATAATCCCTGTATATTATTAGATGATAGCTTTACGATGCCATCCTTAAGATATTTTATGTTTATGAAGAGAGCTTATTTTTTTGAATGGGTATCAAGTAGTCGAGCATGCTTATTGCGTGCATGCAACAAAGTACTTGCTGCAGAGTATGAGAGACATATTTATGTTTGTATGCATATATGTACACACTTATATATGTATGTACACATGTATGTATGTGTTGCATTGTGTGTTGCTGCTCCTATTGTTGTTGTTGTTATTGTTGTTATTGTTGTTGTTGTTGTGGTTGTGTCTACCCCTATATCGGGTCTAGTTAGATTTTTGTTCGCTTTTTATATGCGCAAACACTCTGTTTGATTGATTTATGCATGCAAACAGTTGAGAAAATGGCAAACACGCCATTCAACAAACCCCCCCCCCCCCCACCCCCCACCCTTTGGTTACACCGCTCGTTGCACTCGCAACACCAGCAGCTGGTGGAAAAACAAAAAAAAAAAAAAAAAATAACCAAAGCAAAGCAAAACGTTGCTTCTACGGGTTGTTATTACTATGGGGCACTTGAGCGCCTTCAATGGTGCACAACACTGTGTGTGTGTGTGTGTGTGTTAGTGTGTGTGTGTGTGTGCGTGTTGAGAGATTACGTGTCCATTACCCATCTACACTGGGTAAATATACATACATACATACATGTATATAAGTATGTCTGCACAATATTGGCAAATTCCATTGAGACCAGCAAGCTTAGATCCCATTAGTAGCAATATTTAATGTCAGCTTTTGTTCGTTTTTTCTCTATATTCAAATTGAAAATCATTCCATATCTGTTCGATCTCAGTTTCGTTGTGGTATATTAACTTTAGGGACAGATCTACTCAAAATAAATTGATTAAGAATCTTATCATTTTCTTACTTTATACTTGAAATCAATCCTAAGCCAAGTTGATCGATTAACTATCGATTAATCATTTATAATAATATCAGAATGCATATTGGCAAAAATCCAAGGGTATGTATATATATCTATATATATATTTTTTATACCCTTAACCCATTAAAAAATGGGTAAAAAGGGTCTAATGGTTTTGTGCAAATGTATGTAACAGGCAGAAGGAAGCATCCCCGATCCCATAAAGTATATATATTCTTGATCAGGATCAACAGCCGAGTCGATATACCCCTGTCCGTCTGTCCGTCCGTCTGTCCGTCCGGCCGTTTGTCTGTCTGTATGCGCTAGAGACTTCAAATTTGGAATATAAGTTCTCGTGTACCAGGCGCAGATCAAGTTTGCTTTATTTTATCGATAACTCAGTTTCTCAGTTTCTGAATTATCGATACATTTCGATTTCCGATAGCAATAAATTCCACAATTTAAAAGGCAGAGGCTTCTAATTTATACATAATATGCGTATACATATTATTGATCAATTGCCGAAATGTCATTAAGATCGGATAAGAAACACTAAAGTTATAGTCGAAAGTATATTCTCATATTGATCTCATTTCTATCAGCAGCCGCAAGCATTTTCTGTATGCATATAAATAGGCGAGCGCATGTGTGAGAAAGAGATGACATGATAATCGACGCTGGCGTCAATATATTTGTATGTATTCTGCAGAGCCCTGATAACCATTATTTCGTGAACGTGTGTATGTATGAATGTATGTATGTATGTATGTGCACGTGTTTGTAGCCATTCAGTGCAAGCATTTGAGTGCAAATCATCTTAAAGGGAAATTTGCCAAGAAAACTTGAATATATTTAACAACTGGGTTAAGGGTATATCGTAGTCGAGTTAACTCGACTATAGCATCTTACTTGTTTTAACATGACATTAATATAGAACCAGAATAAATCGAGCTGATAAGCTGTAAACTAAATTGAAACAATATTGTTAATTATTATTTATATATTAATTAAAATATTGCAACTTTACATAATCAGAATAAAATTTCAATTTATCTAATATATATATATATATATATGTATGTACATATTATATGTATGCGTGGCATGTCTTCAACATGATTCTCAACAGCTGTCGCTAATGTTGAGTTAATTAGTTAAGTCGTCAAGTCTGTTGCATGCCTCTAATTGGCTACTTAGTTCAGTTAAGCTTAGCTCCATGCATCACCTTTGCCTGCACTTGATGGCAATCCTTTCCGAGATTCCGAGACTCTCCGAGTCTCAAATGGCCCATTAAATTTGCAGTTCGTTTCATTTCAATGTATTCTGTAACTGTAGCTGCACTCGAGCTCACTATGAACTCTATCTCTGTCCCTCTCTATGTCTCTGCCTCTATCTCTTTCTTTATGCGAAGAAGTTGAGATAATTTGTCGTCTTTAATTAAGAGGTGTCTGAAGTGTTAACTCCCATTGTGAGTAAGCCACAAAGCAAATGAGAAGTGAATGTGTTGCATGCAGACGGCTACCGTAATATTTGAATAGAGTTTATGTGTACACTCGAGGGAAAAGTCGCGTTGCATCCACACACATACATACATACATATGTGCACACACACACATACATACATATGTGCACATACATACATATATGTGCAGCTTTGGGGACTGAATTGAAGAAACCCCTTTCAAAATACAGAACAGAATCCAATGCAAATGTCGACGTTTTCGAATTTAATAAAATCACTTTATCAATTTGCTATCGGTACAAAATTCAGGCAAATTATGCTTAAATTAACCAATTTTAGAACTTTATTATAAAAATATAATAATTGATTAAGTTTCATAGGTTTTTTTTTAGCATTATTAATTTAAATGCTTTTATATTTATATGCTATTGAAGGGAGTATTAAAATGTCCTAAAGTTTGCAAAGCATAGAAAAACCCCATAAAACATGTATATATATACATATATAATGCGGAGCGGATCGGTTAACTATATCACTTAGCTCTCATGGAAATGATTCTTCGAGAGCTAAAGTCCTATATGAAAAACCGTTTGATTATTTAGATATTTGACCAATCCTAAGTTATCTTAAATAGGCTCCTTGCATTTGAAGAGATCAGACTAATATATTATATAGCTTCCATGACGATGATCGGTCGCAAAATGTATGTATAAGAAACTTTATTAATTAGCACTATTTCTTTAAATAAATCAAGATAGAACGTTGCAGTCGGACGTAACCGACGGCGAAATACTATTATACCTTAATTTGTGAACAGTTAAGAAATACTGTCCAAGTTTGCCTTCTTGCAAATTACGGCACATATGCGCATTTTAAACTAATAGGGACGATGTTCCTGGGGGCGCCGGATGTGGGCGTGGTCCTAAAATTTATATGACAATCCTTGGAGGTGTTTACCAGCAAATTATTTTCCAAGTTTGGTAACTCTATCTTTAAAATTTTCGGAGATATACGGAGTTATCGATATACAATCGGAATTGTCGATTATAGGCGCAGATGTGGGCGGTGCACCACAAATTTGTTATCGGTTCTTAAAGGCGACTACCAGTAATATACCTACCAAATTTGACGTTCCCTACTCAAAAACTGCGGAAGATATACCCATTTGAAAATTTTAGAGGGGGGGGGGGGTGATGGGGGCGTCGGAGGTGGGCGTGGCACATGCCGATCTTTCAAGGACCTCGCCAACAACCTACCAACCAAAATTGGTGACTGTATCCATTAAATTGTAAGAGATATGGAGATTTATCGATTTGCGAAAATCGAATTTATCGAATTTATCGATTTTCTAGCTCCCTAGTGGATGTAGGACCAAACCCAAGACACTTTAACTTTGGAAGGTACATTCCAGTATACGTTTCAAGTTTCAAGTCTCTATCTCTAAGGGTGTCGGAGGAACGCGCGTTCATACAGACGGACAGACGGACGGACGGACGGACAGCATGACGGACATTGCACAAAACCAATATACTATTATACCTTTTTGGTATAATAGTATAAAAAGCACAAGACTTAACAATATTTGACAACTTTAATTCTGCTATTCGGCATGCCTAAAATATATATAAAATGTGGATACATTTAGTGTATGTTACTCAATTCAGGAAATATTTAATATATATACATATATATATATATATATTGCAGATCGGGCAATCACTTTCGCTTCTCAGAAACATTCTGCGATGATAATTGGTTAATTTGTAATACTAGAATTGTAGTTACTTATTTCTCTTATCATTCTATCCGAGCTTGGCTGCAAGCTCCTCCTTTGCACCTAGTGTGTGTGTTGGTGTGTGTTGGTGTGTGTGTGTGTGTGTGTGTGTGTGTGTGTTGGTGTGTGTAAGTGGCGCGTGCTGATTGCATTTATGTCAACGTACGTTTTCAATGTTAAATGTTGGATCCGTTGAACGAGAAGGGGGCGGTGCACGAAGGTGTGGCGAGCAATGCGAAAAACGAAACGAAAAACAAAATGCGAGGCAACAACAATATTATGCATGAAAAGAGGCACAAAAGTCGACTACAAGCAAGCTGTGGGTGTTTCTCTATCTCTCTCTCTCTATGTGTGTGTGTGTGTGTGTGTGTGTATCTGTGTAAGTAACAAACATGCTGAGATGCACAGATACAGATACAAATTCAGCTACAAATGCGGATGCAAATACGATAAAAGAGAGAAGAAAGAGCGGAGAGACAGACAGGGAGAGAGAGAGACAGAGAGAGAGAGAGAGAGAGCGAGAGATTTGCATTGGTGTGTGCAACTGCAACTGCAACTGCAGTCGAAAATGGAAAACGCAGCGTTGATAATGATTACCCCACGTATTGCGCCTCTATCTGTATTCATATCACTAACTAGGGGCCCGCATTACACTCCCAGCAACAACAACAATACAAAGTGCATATATACATACATACATACATATATACATATATATACACACATATATCTATGCATGCGTATGTGTAATCAAAGAGCAGAGTCAGGAACTCGTTACATTGCAATCAGTTGGTCAGTCAGTCAATCATTTTTTCACTTTGTCAGTTTGTCAATTGCTTGGCAATATGCAAATGGCAAATGGCACTCGCTACACTGGCAGAAATATTTGACAAAAATTATTGCTGAGAACATGAATAGCAATAATAATAACAATAATTAAATAATAATCGTCAAATGTTTTAGTTTGTATCAATTGAGACTTGGCTGCCAAATGAACTTATTTTCTCAAGTATTTTGTTTCAGTGTAAAGGAGCTTCTTACTGTATTTATTCCAATAGGCTGATTCTTAGTAACCTTCCCTCCTTAACTTAGGTGTTATGTTTGTAGTTAAATTGCTTAAAACTGAAATCGTATAAATATTTTATTATTTTTTAACTTAAAATTTTTATTTTCATTTTAATTTTCATTTAATTCAATTTTTTCTGGATTTTCCTCAATTCCTGCAACAAATGTTGGACCATTTTGCATTTATATACACCAAGAAATCTTTCAAATATTTCTTATTTTTAAATTTATTTATAATTTTAATTGTATTTTAAATTAAATTAAATTTAATTTTTTATTTTTGTATTTTTTGTGTCGACTGATTCTAGTGGACAATAAATAAATAAAAATAAATAAAAACATTTTTATTACGTAAAATTTAAGAGAAGAAATTAGATCAACTTTTTTTAATTGCAAATTTTTTAGCTTCGATTTAAATGAATTTGTTCTGAACAATTTTAGTTTCTTCCTATTTTAAGTAGTAGTATAAATATTGAATACATTTTTTTCAATTGTTTTTTTGAATTCAGTTTCATCTTTTAGAAACGTTTTAATTTAAATTGAAAAAAAGTGTGAATTTCGTCTTACTCTCATCTCATTTCGTTTTTAGTACTCGACATAAGGATTTCTTTCCCATTTTAAGTTTTTTCTAAACTAAACTGGTTCAATTTGACCTATACGATTTTATGCGGGAAACCATAATTTCATTTTACTTATTTTAAGAATTTTTTACTTAATTTGAGAGTAAAAAAAACTTTAAATTTTATGTATAAAAAAGAAATCCGAATTTTTGTTAGTCAAGTTTTTTTTGCTGTGTGCCTGCACATAACGATATCAATATGAATGTCGACATACATACGAGTACACACATATGTATATATATATATATATATATAAATATTTATATAACTACCTACTGTAGATCTGGGGAACTTATAAAGAGGCTGCGTGAATTGCAGGGTGGACAATTGCGAGCGATGACCGCTCAAGTTCAATGTAATACAGATATATGCATTTATAGTATATATATATATATATATATATATGTATATATATATATGATAGATATGCCCAATTTGCACCGATCTTTTCAGTTTTAAGAATTTAACTTGACTTTGTAACGATGACCAACCGTTTAAGTTGGTATTCGAGTATTTAGTTCACTTCTGGAATTGAAATTGAATACTCAAAGTATGTGGATGAGTGTGATTAGTCATCATCTGGGTGGTGGTAGTGGTGGTGGCAAGGAGTGTGGCATATTGTGTGCGAGAATTTCATGACAATTGAGCTGTGTAAACGATACTCGTAATAACCCACATACGTTTTCTTCAATGTTCAGCGGAAAGTTGCAACAATTGTTGCAACCCCTTTTGCGAGGCATGTCATTGACAACACTGTTATTGCTTCACCCCATTTTTGCCCCAAAAATGGGGGAAAAAAAAAAAACACCGTTGATGACGCCAACCCCTTTTTTTGCCATTCACCTTGCGTCACGTTGACGTAACACGATGCGCAACTGCAACGAGAACTGCAACAATACGCGTGCCAAAACGAGCATCGCATTACGTGGCATACGAGTAACGAGGCGGGAGGCACCCCTCCCCCTTCTGCAGAGCAAGCAAACCTAACAAATGCAGTGCCAATTGCCACACCACCACCAACAACAACAACAACAACTATGAACATTTGCAAAGTTACGGAGAATTTTAATTAATATTTTAACGAAGCTATAAACAATGTATTATTTTTAGATTGCCAAAGTTTAATTACCCCAGCGGACCTCGGACCTGTTTTACAAGTCACAAGTCAAAGGAGAAAATGGTTTTTCCACAGCTCAACTTTGACATCCCTGAATCTGTCTTTCTGTTTTCTACTTATGTGTAGTTTCAAAAATTTAAATAGTCTAAAAGTAACTGAAAATATAATAAATATATTTATTATAAATAAAATAATTATAATAAATAATTTATTATTGTTAAACATTTAATTGTAGTCAATCAAAAGTATAAAAATATTTACTTCATTGTGTATACGTAATATGACTAATGTTTTGTATGATAATTGCACCCAAGGACAATGTCGAATGAGTTGTTGTTACTAATCAATAATATACATATACATATATATATGAGATATGTCTTGAAGATGTGTCCTTCAGTGTGTTGCACACATTGCGTGACACAATTATTATATTTACCCGCTGCAAGCACTTTAGTTATAAATGAAGAATGAGCGCCAGACATACGAATATATATACATACATACATACATATATCGAATGTAATTACTGAGGATAGCAAATGGGCTTAGTATTATGGCTAATAATGGGAATTGCAATGTGCACAACTGGAACAAGACTATTAACGATTCACAACTAGAACAAAACTATTAACGATTCAACAGCTGACAGATGTGACTCAAAATTGGATTGCATTTCCAATTGGAAAGTCCCAAGTAATTACCACAAATTGCATTTTCCTTTGCCATGAAGAAGATATACATACATACATACATACATATATATATAGTAACTAAACAATAGATATATCTATAAATATGCAATGGCGCCAACACATACTATATAGACACATTAAGTATACGTATTTGTATATAAAAATGATGAGATACCGTTTGGATTCCATTTGGAAATAAATATAATAATTAAATAATTGTATTATGCTTAGCTAGTTAGATCCCAAATCTGCTAACAGAAATTCAATCGTAGGCAATTGAAATATTGAATTAGTTTTGTAACTTTTGGGGGGTCCAACAATTTTTGAAATTGACCCTTTCGAAAGCAGATTCATGTTTTCTGCTTTCAAGTGAATTTTGATATTTTTGGGGGTCTTTAAACAAGAGTTGATAAAATAATCAATTTATTTTTATAAATTTTCAGAGGATATATTTAAATTATAATTTATACCTTTTCAGAGGACATTATGATGTATGTATAAGGAATTGGGAAATACATTATTTAACCCATATAAATGTATTTTTGTTTTGTTTTTTTAATACTGCAATAAATTACACATTTGCTTTGCTTATATAAAATTGCCAATGAACCCCTGGGCCCAGACAATGTCTACGACCACGTCAACACCATAAACGATCTGGGATCTGGGAGCTGAGAAATTGAGGATGCATAAGCAATGTACCCAATGGTCGAAGGAGGCGACTGACGTGTGTGTGATAACAGCGCTGTCGCTGGCGTCGATGTTTGCGTCATGTCTGTCTGTCTGTCTGTCTGTCCGACCGTTGACAGTTTGCTGCTGCTTCCATTGCACATTTGAACAGTTGTTGCTGCGTACCAAGCTCTCGTTCTTGTTCTCGTTCTCTTTCTCACTATCTCTCTCTCTCTCTCTCTCTCTCTCTTTCTCTGGAGGCATGTTGCGGCAACAAATTGTTGCACAGTCAGCGTCGGGTGCTGAAGCCAACGCAATCGTTGACGCTGCCGTTTTGCTTGCCGTTTCCATTCACATTTAACAGCGTGGCAAAGACGTGACTGTTCTCTTTTCCCTCTCTCTCTCTCTCTCTCTCTCTCTCTTTCTCTCTCTCTCTCACCCACTCACTCACCCAAACACAGACTCCCACATCCGTCCGTACTGTCTCTCTCTCTTTCTCTCTATCTATTTGGTTGCTGCGTACGCACGTTGCACATTGTTGTTATTGTTGATGTTTCAATACGGTTTCTGTGCTTGATTTCATCTTCTTTTCGTTTTGTGTTCCGGTTTCTTTTTACTCCTCCCATGCGATAGAATGCTGCTCTTCATTCACTGCACACACTTACAATATACATATACAAATACATACATACATATAAACATATACATATTTATGTACATATGTATATGCACACATACATTGTAAGCAATTTGGTATTCTCTCTGTTTTATTTTGTTTCGTCCTGCCGGCCAACATGACTTGCACTCTGCGCACCTGCGCTGTGTTTTTGCGACGCATTTTCCTTGCTGCTGCTTCACATGCTCTTTCGTCATCCTGGAGTGCTCTCATTTTTGTCTTGCTCGCTCCCAATTGTTTTGGTTGTTTTTTTTATTTTTGCTTGCTCCTTACTCACCTGGTTTTCTTCAACTGGAGCTCTCTCGCTCTCCAACTTCCATACCCCAAAAACATAGCAATAACAACACAGCAAAATACTCCCGCTCCCACTCTCTCTCTCTCTCCCTCCCCGTTTTCGTCTCCATCTCTGTTGTCTGTATTTCGTTTCGCTTTGCTGTCTATTTGTGTTTGTTTTTGTTTTTGTTTTTGTTTTTGTTTTTGTTAGCGACGTAATAAACTCTCAAGTAGAGCACGAGTCCCCATTTGGGCTTTGCAATCGCTCTCGGCGCAGCGCTGCATTGTTAGCCGGCAGAGGAGAGTCGAATGTAAGCAGCCAGTGTTTTTGCCAATTACGCTTTGCTTCCGCTTCTGGTTTTGCGCGTCTGCCCTTTGAACTTTTGCCATTGGCCCTCGTCATTGCCAAAAGCTTTTCGCTGCAATTCCACCCAATTGTGGCCCCCTTTTACTGGTGTCAGCCTGTTAATGCACCTAAAAGTCAGAAACTCAAAAATTCGTTAGCTTGTCAACAAATGTAATATAACAAATATACATACATATGTAACTTTATTTAATAAAAAAATACTTTAAAAAATATAATAACAATTAAAATAACATACTCTACAAATATTAAATGGTCATTCAGTTTCCGTCATTCAATGCAATAATCACTGGGTGGTTGTCTGATCTCACTATTAATGTCCTTGCCAGTTACCCGAATTGCTGTTCTATTTTGGTAGTTGTAGTTAGGTATTACAACAATAACAACAACAACAACAGACAAGAGGAAGATGACACTACCGGGTCGGAGAGTTCCTACCGCAGACACACTGCTTAATCCTTTGCCTAAGCGTATCCAGTTGGCCTATGATCTCCCTGCAGAGCTGTCCTTTTAGTGGACAACCCGAGCAAGGTCTACCACCCGATCCAGATTCTCTCCTATCAGTGCGAACAGTTTTAGTTCATTTGGTGGTGGTGGTTCTGTTGGTGGTGTTGGTTCAGTTGGTGATGTTGGTTCAGTTGGTGGTTCTGTTGGTGGTTCTGTTGGTGGTTCTGTTGGTGGATCACATGGTGGCTCTGTTGGTGGTTCAGTTGGTGGTTCTGTTGATTCGCAAGCGGAGGTTGCAGTGCACAGATCGGCACTGTTCAGAAGCACTATGGCCGCTGAAGGAAGAAATGATTGGTTGCTAATAATCCTTGTGTGCTTTCTTGAACGAGCTTACCAACAAGGCAGCCAAGAGTTAGTTTCATGGCGCTATATTTGCTCCGAACTTGCTGTCCTACTTCACTTCTGGATATGAAGACGAGAACTGATGATTATAGCTGCCCAACTTTACCGTTATATAGGGCTCGTTGCTCAACTGTACAAATAGGCTTTCAATTTATTTTGGAATCGAACAATTGCGCAAATAATGTTTATATATAAAAATAAACTTTATTTTAATGTAAATATTTATTTAACTACGCTTTAGCAGGTCTCAGTACTAATTATAGTAAAAAAAAAAATATAATAATAATAATAATAACTTTAAAAATAAATATAATCAATAAAAATTAAGAAGTTCGAAAATAGCAGTCTGACGTAGCCGACTGCGGCATACTCTGATACCAGTTCATGACAGGTGCCACAAAAACTAAATTTTGGGGTTGGGTTTGGGGCATTGAGTGGGTGCCTCAGTGCCTCAACCATTGAAAAATGTTGTGATTAATTAAACTTTTCAATTTGATTACTCTCACTCTTATACTTTTGGATATGTACTTTTGGTATTTTTTGCCAGTCAGAAATCGATATTTATCGATTGCATGCAAAAGCTAAAGTAAAAATAAATTTAATGAATAAAAATTGGTTCAGTTTTGACAAAATATAAATGCATTGCTATAGACTTAATTAATTAATTAATTATCATGTTAATATTCAGGATATGCAGAATTGAGCCTTAATATGTATGTATGTATGTTTCTACATAAGTATTTTTACAGGGTATATGTAATAGAAAAGTAAACCAGTAACCAATAAAAACTACGCAATATAATCGTTGATATAATCCGATTTTAATTCTGGTTAAGACCCCTTGTGGCCTGCTTTGTGAAGCAGACAATTAATTAGGTTCTGCCCCGTTGCTGTAATGCTGTAAATTGTTTTAGCAAGAATGCAAGTCAATTCGAAAAGTGCATGCCACAAAAAGTACTTTTGGGTGAGCTTAACAAGAATTTATAATACGTTAAAGGCGAAAGGCGACAAAATGGCAAAGTGGGAAAGTGGCAAAGACGAAACCCAAAACAGTACAATGAACCTTCTTGAAACTTTGCTGGGTTGGCGGCAGCGACGCAAGCAGTGTTGCTGCTGCAAGCTGCCCCCTCATATGCAATGCACATAAATGCTTATGTCTGTGTGTGTGTGTGTGTGTGCGTGCGTGTATGTGATTGTGAGTGTGCTCATGTATAAAGGGAAACGCACAATAAAGTAAAATGCAAGAGGAATTGTAAAAACAAACAATTTGCTGCTGCTTTTGTTGTTTGGGGGCTGCAAGTTTGGAGAGGCTGCCGCTGCCACTGCCACTGCCACTATTACATGCGGCGACGCTGGCAGCGAAGCCGCCACGACGAGCCCATGCATATCAAAACAAGTTCCGTTCCACACAATGCCAGCACGTTTCGAAATTGCCCACGACGACGACGACGACGACGCATCATAACAATAACAAAAGCCCGGCAACAAAGCATTTTGGATAACGAAACAGTGCATAAAAAGAGCGGCTGCAGCGCAGCAGCATTAGCAACAACACAGCAACCAAACTATAACTTACAACCGACGTCGCTGCGCAGCAGCAACAATGCAGCATAAAGAAGCGGCTTCTGCAGCCACGGTCGCAGTCGCTGCCGCAGTCGCTGTCGGCTTCGCAGACGTAGCGGCTCAGCATAAGCACAACAGGCCATTCGCAGCATCTTAGGGTGGTCCCAAATACAGTCTTAACCCAATGATAAACTGTTAACTTCCACTCGAAATACAGTTGATTATTGATCAAATTGATTACCGATCAAAAACTAATTCGACAGTTGTCCTGATTTTTATTATAAATACATACATATGTGTGCTTAGATTACCGGAAATTTTGTTTAAGTTTAAGTAACGTCTTTATTTGGCTATTGGCTCTCCAAATTTCCAATCCAGTCGGGCTAACAGCGCATTCGGTGCCACCCTAATGTTCTTGCCTTCTCTCTGTTATTTACAATTACAAATGTAGCTGGGCCGTCGTCGCTGCCGCTGCTGCTGTTGCTGCTGCTGTTGTTGTTATTTTGGTCTTCCTGTTTCGCCCTCACACAAATGCAAACAAATACTGTCTGTATTTTTTTTTTTGAACGGGGCACCACGTCACGTGCGCTCACGCTCTCCGCTCTCGCGTACTACGGCTGCACTGTGCGTTTTGCGTTGTTTTTGCGAATGCTGCTGCTGCTGCCGCTTTGACTGTGACAGCGACTGCGACTGCGACTGTGGCAGTCAAAGTTAAAGCCAGCGACAGCGCCAGCATTTAGTTTGCTTTTGCTTGTGTCATTGCAGTGTGTGCGGGTAGCAGCATAAAGAAGCATAGTAGCTAACACAAGCGAACGATCAACAATTATTCCTAATTCAAAATACAAATTACAAAATACAAAATATAAAATAGCAAAGCAGCTACGTTTTTTGCAATTTTATTGTTTAGTTTTTTGTTTTTTTTTTTTTTCAAGTGTACGTATAAATGTACATGCGTATCTGTGTACACACATGCATATGATTGTGTGCTTTGACGTGCTAGTGCCTGCTGTGAGTGCCTGTGTCTGTGTGTGTGTGTATGTGTGTGTAAAGAGCAACAATTAAAAATTTGTTCATAATATTAACGGTAATTACAAAAACAACAAATGCATACACACAATACTAACGAAAATAAGTATATATGTATATATATATAGATGTATATGTATTTGTATATGCATATGTATGTATGTATGTGTGTATGTATGTGCATAAGAGTAATTTCAGTTCAAAGTGCAGGGCAGAGAAACAGAGAAGTTGATTTTTATACTATGATACCGAAGGTATAATAGTATATTGGGTTTGTGCAATATCCGTCATGCTGTCTCCTTTTCTTCCGACACCCGTAGAGATAGAGACTTGAAACTTGGAACGAAAGTTAAAATGTCAAGGTTTTGGTCCTACGTACACTAGGAAGCTAAAAACCGCTAAATTCGATTTTCGCAAATTAATACATTTTATGGATACAATTTAATGGATACAGTCACCAATTTTAGTTGGTAGGTTGTTGGCGAGGTCCTTCAAAGATCGGCATGTGCCACGCCCACTTCCGACGCCCCCTTCCACCCCGCCCTTAAAATTTATAAATGGTTATATCTTCCGCAGTTTTTGAGTAGGGAACGTCAAATTTGGTAGGTATATTTTACTAGTAGTCGCTTTTAAGAACCGATAACAAATTTGTGTTGCCACCTCATATATATCTCACGCAATTTGAAAGCTTAAGTCACCAAATTTTAAAGGTTATTACTAGTAAAACCCTTTAAACAGCATTTCTTGGCTGCACACAAATAATGGTATCATAGTATTTCGCGGACGGTTACGTACGACTGCAACGTTCTCTCTTGTTCCTACTGCTGCTGGGACCAGTTCGTCAGCTTTTTGCTTTGTTTTTAGCATGTGCCCTTTTCAGTGTGTAATACATACATACATACATATGAGCGTACTTGCATATGTATGAAGGTATGCATGTACATTCATGCAAACATATATGCATTATAAATATATGCATTTGTGTGCGTGTAGTTAACTTGCACGGGGTGGGGCGGGGCGATGCCAGCGTGCACATCAGACACATTTTGTAATGGACGCGCGTGCTTTTCTCTCTCTCTCATATTTACGCTTCTCTTTGCTTCACCTACACAAGCAGGCACAGATATATCCGTACACACACACAAAAGCAATACCAAACGCGCAAGCTCCATGTAGCGCTTTTGATCTCTCTCTCCATTTTGCTCTCTCTCTCCATTTTGCTCTCTCTCCCCATTTTGCTCTCTCTCTCTCTTTGGCTTTTTTTTTTTGTCTGGTTGGCGCTGCTGGCAGTTTGTCAACGTTGGCGTTGCCGCCTGACCGTTTTCATTATACGTTGTTTAGCCGTGCCGTGCGCGTCGTCGTCGCAGTCGCAGCAAGCAGCAGACGACGTCAGTCCGTTGCGTCAGTAATAACAAATTTTTATTTTTTTCCAATTCTCCAATACCGCAACAAAGAAGTAGGTGCAAAGCATAAAAAAAACAAATTCATTTCAAAAAGAAAAAGAACACTAAATTATTACGAGAAAAAAAAACAAAAACAATCAAATACAGAAATTTTAGTTTCAGCTTATTTTTCTTTAATTTCTTTCTTTTTTTTTTTGCTGTTTTTGCGCGTGTATGTGTGTTGAGTGTACGTTGTACGTGAGCTTTTGCTCGTGGCCGTGCCACAAAGTGCGTTCCCAGCTTTGGTTAAAGCATGCAGCTGTCGCTGTGTGCGCTATTGTTTTAAAAAAAGTGAATTCAATTAAAAAAGTGGAGTGTGTATATACATATTTATATGCTTGTCTGTGTGTGTGTCATTGACTAACGGCAAAGCAATAACAATAATAAAGCAGCTCTGCCAACTGTGACTTGGACGAGATCGAGATCTCATATCCTTTCCACGGCGCTCCCACAATATCAAACACACACGCAAACGCACACACACACACACACATCACAAACATTACAAACACAAACACCACTCGCTCATTCTGGCCGCCAGACAATCGTTTGGCTATTTTTATATGCAGCAGCAGCAAAATCAACAAAGACAAAAGCAGCGAAAGCAACCAAATTGCTCTCTTCTTGCGCTTTGCCAGCACTCTTTTTTTTGTGATTTCAAAATTAGCAACAATAATAAACCACACGTCAAAACGAAATGTAAAGAAAGTGCGTGCCTATGTGTGTGTGTGCCTCTCTCTCTCCCTCTCTCTCTTTCTCTTCTGCCATCTATATGTGTGTGAGTTGGCACTCACTTGTGTCTGTGTGTGTTTTTGTGTGCAAAACTAAAGCATGAAAAGCCTCGCAACGTCAGAATCTTTTTTTGTTTCTTTGTTGCTTTCTTCGCTTCGCCTTTTGCGCTCGTCTGCTTTGCGTACTCTTTGTTTTTATAAGCTCTCTGCTTATTTTTTCCCAATTTTTCTTTTTCTTGAAATTCACTTTCTACATTCCGTTTTGACAGTCAAATTGCAGTTTTATTTGTATCAACATCAAATGTTTGTCATATAATATTTTTAAAACAAAAACAAAATGTTTGTAGAAAGTGACTGTGCAAATTTAAACATATGTACGTGTGTGTGTGTGTGTGTATGTGTGTGTGTGTATGTGTGTGTATGTGTGTGTGTGTGATTGTGTGTGCTTGCAAAGAGCACCGGCATGCATTGCAATGTGTCACACCGAAGCGCAGAAATACGGCAGAGCTACTACATTGATATGTAAAACCTTAAGAATTATGCATCTGCTGTGACTAGTGCGATAATAAGCTGGAATAGCTAGAGATGAGCACGTGACAAACAAAATATATCTACACATATATCGATACGATAACAACAATTTCAATTTCGTTTCGGTACTAATTAGATAATTGTGCTAATCGGGAATGTGCATATATTATTCTAAAATGTATTAGTGATGGATTGTTAACGATGGATTATTATTTTTAAATAATAAATAAGTTTGATCAATCAATAAATAATTATGATTTAAGCATGCCCAGTAGCTTAATGCACTTAATAAGTAATAAACATCTAAATGGGCCGCTAAAATGATCGCTTCTTATTTTTTAACACAAAATTGTGCTTTTGTAAAGTAAACTAATTCGATAAATACACAAACCAAATATGTGTATGTGTTTCATGTATCAGCAATATACACTGCAAAAAAAGAAACAATTAAACGCTGCGTTTCGGTAAATCCCGATCTTCTTAAGCCCCGTTCAAAGTAAATAATTCAAGTGTTGCTTAGTCCATTCCATAATTCTCACATTTCTTGCATTTCTTCCGTCAAAACAAAAAAATTAATGCTCGACTACCAGATACCCTGCACCCTACAGTTACATAGGTCGACTTGACGCTTGATGCTGGTTAATAATGCTAAATACAATACTTATTTTCTCTAAAAACAATTTACCCAAAAGCAGAAAGAACCCAACACTCTTGAGAACTACACACCATATATAAAGTGCAGCGGTACTTTTGAGCCAATCAATTCTTCAATTAACTAATCTGCCAATTGTTAACCTTAATAAAATAACTATTTATTCGACAAGAGGAGCTGAACTTGTAAAGACTGCTAGATATCTGCTCTGTTGTTTGACACAATACTAGAGATCTTAACTGAAAACCCGAGACTTTCATTTGTAAACCAAGCAATTTAAGCTTTTCATATTTTGAACTCATTTGCTGATAATTTTATGGATAAAAGTACTCAAAACTAGAGCTTCTCCTGATGCCGTTGTAAGATTTGGTTCTCAGACGAACCGGTTTCAGTTTTGAAGTTCTTTCAAGGTATATGTATTTGACTGCGCTTCTCAATTGCAACAAGGAGAGGAGAGGGGCATCCCCCTTCTGTCCTGTGACGTCCTCAAAATGTTCGCAAAGGTTTCTTTCACACGATGCTCTCACTCGAAATAAAAATAAGAAATTAAAAAAAAAAAAAAAAAAAAAATTAAGCAGAAAGAAAGCCTGACGAACGACAATAGGCCATAAAGTATTGAGAAATATGACTAGGCGTCGTAAGGTGAGAGCGACCCTTGGCCCATTTGGGGTAGCTTGATATGCCATTGTTGCTGTTGTTGTCCTTGTTGCTTGAATTGTTGCCACACGGGGTCGATTGAGAGCTGAGCTGATAAGGGCAGTCGCCGTCGCGTCATCGTTACTGAGTTTCCTTTTTACTTAACGCGCCGAGGGCAAAAGTCACGTTCCCAAATGGTGACCGCAAACAGCCCTTAGTCCCGATATACTCAATACATATATATATATATATATATATATATATGTGTGTGTGTGTGTGTGTGTGCGTGTGTATGTGTGTATCATGTATGCGGGAGCGGGTGACTGCTAGTTCTTGTTAATTCGGGCAATTACTGCAAATTGTTGTTATATTTAAAGCGATTTGCATTTGAATATTTTATAGAATTTAGCCACGCGCAAGTTTGTTAAACTTTATCACGCACTCGTCTTTGCTCTCTCTATCTCTGCCGTCTCTCTCTGTCATTCTCCTAGTTGTGTTTGCAAAATGAAAATGTCAACATCGCACCCTGTATGTGTAAGCATGCATACATACATACATACATACATATATGTGTATTTATATCGTACGTACAGCAAGAAAGCTTTGCTCCTGCCAACCCTGAGGCGACCATCAAATTTCGTTTAATGTCAAGGCGAGAATATAAGAGAGAGTGTGAGCAAGGAGGAGAGCGAGAGCTATGACAACTGACAGACAACAAAAAAGCCGCCTACGTTCTTTTTTTTCTTTTCAAAAAAAAAAAAAAAAAAGCTGCTGCATGCCAGCAAGCTTCCACTGACTGTTGGTGCAATGATAGAATCTCTCTCTCTCTCCAACTCTCTCCCTCTCTCTCTTGATTACTCTCTTTAAAATATGAATTTGACAGCCGGCTGCAATGTCCTTCTGTTACCAGGGGCCGACTGCCTCGGCCCTTGACCTTTTTTTATATAATAAACTATGAAATATGAACGGAGCTACTTATGACACAAATACAAAGCATAATTAGTTACCAATGGTCACACACACACATACATATAAATATATACATATATATACATGCACAGAAAAGAACAGGAGTAGGAAGAGGAGGAAGAGGAGGAGGAGGAGGAGCAGCAGCAGCTGATGACAACTTTGAGTTCGAATTCACGCACGAGTCAAATATAATTTTCATTGATATGCGTTCGCTGCGTCGACGTCGACGTCTGCGTCGACAGCGTTCCGTTGTCGCTGTGCAACTTGTTGGGGCAGCCGCTCTTTTGTTTGTAGCTGTTTGTATTTGGAATTGTGTTGATGTTTTTTTTTTGTGCTGCCGCTGCTGCCACGCAGCTGTGCACAATTGGCGCAGCGCAAACGCAACAGCTGCCTTTGGCTGCTGCTGCTGCGCTGTTGTCTTCAGCAACAATGCGTACAGGCGACAAACAATTTCATATTCGTTTTGCTCAAACACTAAACTAACTAAACACCAATCATCAGCTGTTGTATTATTATCTGCTCGTTTTTTTTTTTAAAGATAAAACCTTTAAAAAATACAAAATAGGTGTATATATGTATATATTAATTTATGATTTCCGATTCTACGACTCATTAAAACGATAATTTATATTAATCGATGTTTCTTTCATTCTTCAGTCATTTCAGCATACATGCATATTATGTACATACTTCAGTCAATCTAAACAACATAAGGCAAATTAATCGAAAAAACTAAAGAAACGGTGCTTATTGTAAGTGCAATAGCTAACAACAACAACAATAAGAACTACAACAATTGCAGCCCACTCCGCCGATAAGAACCAAAAACAAGAGGAAGAATCACAAATAAAGCGGAGCAAATAAAAAAGAAAAAAAAAACAAAAAAATAAACAACCAAAATTTTAACGTATACGTGTCGACCCAAATCTGAGTGACTCCCTCCCTCCGTCTTCCTATCTCTCTCTCTCTTTCTCGCTCGTTCGTTCGTTCGACTGTACGGTCTCTTCGTGTGCGCTGTGTGTGTGCAAGTGTGCGTGTGTGTGTGTGAGTGTGAGTGTGTGTGGGAGTACGCGGCTGTGTTGTGAGACGCGGCTATGTCACAGGGCGGCATAGACGAGCTACTGCAAGCTGCTCACTACATTGAGCAGCAAGAGCAAAACCTCAAGCGATCACCAGAGGCAGAGGATGGGCATTTCATCAGTGCTAATAATGGATACAGCAGCAGCAACAACAACAACAGCGCAAGCCAACTCAACAGAAACAACACGCCAACAGTTGCAGCAGCAGCAGCATTATCAACATTATCAACAACAACAAGAACAGGAGCAACACTAGCAGAAGCATTAACAATACGCGCCAACATAAACGGCTATAACGGGCTGACTAACGGCATCGGTGCAGCAGTGATCCGTCTCAGCAACGGCCATCGCAGCAGTCCACGTCAATTAATCGTTACTCACGATTATGAGTACGCTGGCAGCGGCAGTGGCAGCGGCAGCAACAGTAGCAGCAACGGCGGCGCAGTCGTCGAGTTAGCAGCGGGTCGCAGCAGCGAAGGTCTCAGCATTGTTTCGGGTGAGTTGCAAATCACAAAATTTTGATCATTTTTGAGCATGGACAGTAAGCGAAATACACACAAACAAACAAACTCTCACACACACACACACACACACACACACACACAAAACACACATAAATGCATACACTCTCCAACACTCTCCTTCCTTCTTTCTATTATAAGTATGTTCTCTTTCTGTGTCTCAGTCGTGGCTCAGTTGCGCAGCTGCTGTTGCATTTCCACTTGCTTTGACCTTGTTTACATCAGCAACAGCAAAAGCAGCAATAACAGCAGACAGCAGCAGCAGACAGCGTAACAATAACAATAACATTGCCATGAAACGAGAAGAGTTGCACTTTGCGTGGGCGTGCATTACACACACACACACACACACACACATACACATACACACACACACACACACAACACATACAGTCGCATAACTAACAGAAAAAATAACAAAAATTAACAAGCTCTCTCTCGCTCTCTTTAACAAAAAAGAAAAAATGCTCATGCTCTCTTCTCATGTCGCTGTCAGGTTGCAAGTGCGACGGCAGCAGGTACTGTTATATTTTTAGCGCTGTTGCTGTTGTTTATTGCTTATAGCTTTCTGTTTGCTCACCTCAAACTAGCCAAATTTGCATGTGCTAAATTTACTGCCTAATATTGCTGGTGTTATTGTTTTTGCAGTGGCTGCTGCTACTGCTGCTGCTTCTGTCTTGACTAATGCTCGAAGAGGGGTGCGTGCTGCCAACCCAGCGGCTGTTTTTTTTTGTTTTGGACGTTGTGCTGTGCTCATTTGGCTGACACATACAAATTAACATATATGTACATACGTACATATACATATACATACATAAATACAGAAATGTATGTGTGATATTACCATTTTGTCTTTGGCTTTTTGCACGTACGCTCGCTCGTACTTGTTGCTGTTGTTGTTTGCGGTCACGTCATGTCGGTGTTCGTTCTCTCGGATGTTTGTGTGCTCTCTTTTGCTCTTTTTTCTCTTTTCCCTATTCAGTCAAGCGCAACCATGAAAAAAAAACGGGCAGAAAATTAGTCATAGCTACACTCACACACACATATATATACATATAAACACAGAAAGTTCCCATTGTTGTTTACGTATCGCTGCTCTCGCAGCCCCACGTGAGCGGGCGCTCTCTAAAAAAGAGAACGAGAGCGAGAGCGCCATTGGCTCGTGCTCTCTTCACTGTTTGCTTGTTTGTGCTACTGGTTTTATGTGTTTGTTTTCTGTCTTTGCAAACGTAGTATGCAAACTGCAAGAGAGAGAGAGCCACTCTCAGGGGTTCTCTTTGGCACGCCGCGCGGCAATGTAAAGCAAAGTCAATGAACTTTGTACGCATTTTTTGTTGTTGTTTTTTTGTTTTGTTTTTTGTTTTGTTGCTTTTCGTACAGAGCTCGTTCATATTTTTATTAGCGTCTGCCTTTCTTTTTTTGTTATTTTATGCTTAATGTTTATGTTTTCTTTACACATATAATGTATGCGTGTCGTTGTTCGCTGCTTGCTGCAATTTGGCGTTTGTAATATTTTGACAGCTGTCTTTGCTTTCTGCTGCTGTTATTGTTGCCTTGTGTGCATGTGTGTGTGTTTGGTTTTTCGGTCAGCCTGCGCTCAGCTGAGTTCGCAATAAAACAACAAAAAATAAACTGAGCATAGGCAACTGCAAATGTTATGCAACTCAAAGCAGCTTATGGCTGCATGTGTATATGTGTGTGCGTGTGAGTGGAAGTGAGAAAGTGAGTGTGAGCAAGTAAGTGGAATTGCGTTGTGCATGTATGAGTGTTTATGCATGTGTGCAAGTGGATGGCTATTCCATTCTTCAATTCCCGTCAGCTTCCCTTTGCTTCTTTGTGTTTATGCAAGTGTTAAGTGATAATTCACTAGCTTCTAGTGAATTCAAAGCGAAATCAGCAATCACACATGCATACAAACAATTATAAGATTCACACACATATTCACATAGGCGTATACATGTGTCTGATATGCGAGAGAGTGTTTTTTGTAATCAGCAGCGCAGTTTTGTTTGTTGCTTTACATTGTAGATCTGTTTGCTCAATGCAATTCAGCTCTCTTGACAATGAGTATGTGTGAGTGTGTTAAGAGTGAGCTGATGCCCGAGGGGCCAAGCTCTCTCTTTTTTTTTCTTTTTTTTTTGCATTTCGCCTAAAAGCACGCAATATAAAAGAAGCGTCTTTTCGCTGCTGTTCATAATAGTTACTGTTGTTGTCGATGTTGTTGTAACTGTAATATGCTAACGAATGCGTGCGTGTCTCGTGTTGATGTTGATGTTGCTGTTGCTGCTTTCAATTTGCATTTATGCATATTACATTTATTTTTTGCATTTATTATTGCATTTTGCATCAGCGAGCGCAGTTCCAAAATACATTTGCCGTTTAGTCGCGCGCTAAGACACACAAAACACCGGCTCTCGTTTTTTTATTTGGTATTTTTTATCGTGGTTAATAAAAAAATGTCGCAGCGCAAAGAAAACATTGATTTAATGTCATCTCAGCTTCGGTTGCTCGCTGAGCTGCTGACTCGCCTTGACGCGCTGCAAGCTTTGCTTCTGGTGCAGCAGTCTCAGTCGCAGTCATCATCGCAGTTACGCCCAACGTTGACGTTGACGTCAGCAGTAGCGCCACCCAAAAAGAAATGGATATATCGCCACTTTCGTCGTCTTGGTATGTGTGTGTACAAACATGTATGTAATTGTGTGAACCACGTGATGAAAGCGCACGTGGCGATCGAATGCGCAGTAGCAGCAGCAGCAGCAGCGTCGTCAGCACAGACTGTATCCATTCGCTTTGCGCAAACACAGGAAAGCTCATGTAATTTAGGCAGCGCAAGAGAGTGAAGAGAGTACGCAAGAGAGTGCGTGCCATGTTGAACGCAATGTGCAGATTTGAAAGAGTTTGTTGCTCGATTTGCTTCTTTTTTTTTTGGATTTCTTTAAAAGAGAGATCTTCATGTGTGTGTGTGTGTATTATGTGGGTGGAATTGTTCTCTTTTCTGTGTATTGAACCTATTTATGTTTTTGCAGATTTGATAGCTGCCTATGATCAATAATGGATTTATTTCACTATACATTTGTATCGACATCAATATTACAAGAAAGTTCTTTACTTCTGTGCAGCACTTTTTAAATATAATTTCAAACAAGTTATTTAATTAACAGCAAAAGAGAGAGAGAGAGAGTGAGAGAGATAGATAGAGATAGAGAGAGAGAGAGGGTGGGAGGGAGAGAGAGAAATTCACTTAACATTTCAAGTTGTTGTTGTTGTTTTGAAATTGTGCCCTCCATAAATATGATTATCATTTCATATGCATAGCATTCAAATCGCAGCAAAACGTTGGCAAATTATCGTTAACGCAAATGAATTAATTAAAACATTAACCTCCCCCTGACCCTAGAGCTTAATTTAATTGTTATTAATCATTCACAAATCATTTCATGCGTTTATTTATTTCTCTATTGAAATCTGTGTTAAATTTCTATAATCGATTTGGTTTTGTTATTTTTTGTTGTTGCTTATTATTAATGTGCATTATTGATATTTTTAAGTGTTTTTTACAGTTTTTTTGTTTTTATTTTAATTTTTTTTTTTTTTATTTGTAATTTATGTATTCTATTATTTTGAAATGCTAATTGATCGAGATCTATAAATTTATTTACGTATTTTCAAGTATTTTAAGCCTAATTCGTATCTATTCTTATATAATATAATTTTACACACATATTTTCTGGCTTTTGCGTATATTTGAAATAATTTTCGATTTGTTATTAATTTTCTTTTGCATTTTTGTTTTTATTTTATTTTAGAGGATGAAAATTCCTCCTCAAACTTCAACTCCACCTCTTACTCCCAACCTCAACCTCAACACCACCAACAACAACACCAACCTCAACAACAACAACAACAACATGTAGCGACAGGCAGAGCAACAACAATAACAAGTCCAACAACAAAAATAACTGCCGCTGGCCGCTTTGACCACCCTTTTAGGGTGCTGGTGCCGTCGGGAACGCTGTTCCCGATTGCCACAAGCACAAGCACAAGTGGCAGCAGCAGCAGCAGCAGCAGCAGCAGCAGTACGGTTACGCCCACTGTCACGCCCACGCCAACGTTAAAGCATAAGCTGGTCACTGGCATTGGCAGCGCTGCTAGTGACGCGGCACCGCGCAAGTATTTCGTTGTGGCCGATGCCAAAAACGGCAGCCCCATTGTCCAAGCAGCCGTCCCAGTTGCCGGAGGAGTCACGGTTGCAGCTGGCGCTGGAAGTGGAGCTGTAAATGGCAGTGGGAGTGGACCTGTTGCCGTAGCCGTAAACGTAGCCAGTACTGGCTATAAAATCTCTGGCGATGAATTGGCCGCCTTGCAGGCGCTGAGGCGTCAAACGCCCAAATCGCAAATAACGCTTACACCGCCACCGATGGCGCCGCGTCGCGTTATCGAGCCGCATGCCCGAATCCGCTCCTATTCAATGTCATCCCATAAACTTTCAGCGCAAACGGGGCAGGCCCTGCTCCTCAGCGGATCGGAGGATTCGCACATGAGTTATGTGGGCGTGGGCGCTGGTCGAGCCACGAATACAAATGCAAATGCGAATGCGAATGCGAATGCAACCAATGCCACTGGGACTGGAACTGGAACGGGCACAATATTAGACAAGTATCGACAGATGCACAATCCGACGTACTACCAGCATCAGCATCAGGCATCCGCCGCATCGGTATCCACCTCGGCGCCAGTGACGGGATCTCAGCTGACCGGCCATGGCGGTCGCAGGCGCACCATCAGCTCCAATAGCAATGGGTAAACTATATCTATATCTATATCTATATATATCTCACATTTTAATCCATTCCGATCTAAATATTTGCCACTTCCAATTGAGAGACTAAATGGTTAAATAGAAAATAAACACATGTATAAATATATATATGTATATATATAATATATAAACTATACACATTTATGGTATATATATAATTATTTTGTTCCATGTGAAAATATATTTTTTGGTTAACAAAAATCTGCATTGCTTATGAAATGTTTACACAGTTGATCTATAATATGACTGGGTTTATTCGATATACATATCATATATCAAATCTTTACAATTGTTGTGTCAATTACTGTTAACGGTAAATAAGAAAAATAAGTTAGCATTAAAAATGATATAAACTTGATTTTTAAAACTGTATCTAAACTGAAAAAAATATATGAAGTGTGCAAAATTTATCATCTGACTTCAAAGATATATTTTCAAAGTATAATTAAATTTTTCATTGATATTTATATTTGAATATTTTAATTTAATAATAATAATTTAATATAAAAAAGCAAAACATTTGCCAAATATCGTTTGACTATAGCTTACGTCATTCGTTAAACGGAAAACCCAAAAATCGAATATAATTAGCATTAATAGGAATAATTGCAAAACTGCAGAAAACTGTTTAAACTATTTTTATAAATATGTTTTTTTTATTGATTTTTGTAGGGCGGGCACACGTGAGGTGCACAACAAGCTGGAGAAGAATCGGCGGGCGCATCTCAAGGGCTGCTACGAGGTGCTGAAGAACGAGCTGCGGCTCAAGGAGGAGGATCGCAAAAAGACATCGAATTTGACAATACTCGATAAGGCGCACCGACTTGTCATGGTAGGTGCCCCCCTCTCTCTATATATCTATATATATATATATTATAGCTCTCTGTTTCTTGCAGCAACTGTCAGAGCTTGCCCAGAGTCAGGAGGCGGAATTGGAGGTTCAGGCCAAGCGAAAGATTGAGCTGCAAAAACGTCTCAATAGCCTGAAAAGGCCCACGGATCAGAGCATTCCAGTCAATGACAAAGGTAGAGTTAGTTCTGTGGGTGTGTTTGAGTGTGTGTGTGTTTGAGTGTGTGTGTGTGTGTGTGTGAATGTGGATGCGATCAGCTGCAATTCAAATGAACTTGTGCAACCATGAAAAGCGAATACAAACACATAAATACACGCACACACACGCACACACACATATATATATATATATATATCTGATATATATATATGATATATAAACAACGTTCCAATTTACACTTGCGCTCAGCAAAATGTAGCTCAAGTTTTGCATATCATTTGAGGGGTATTTTTTTTATTTTGATTACCTTCAGCTTATGCAATACAAATATGGAGTGTGAAGATCGAATTCGCATTCGAATTCGAATTCGAAATGCGAAATGCGAATTCTTTTACAATGTTGAATTATAAAATAAAGTTGTCTCTTTTGTATTTCTACTTGTTGCAGATGTCAATGAAGCTGTCTGCCTGGCAACCACATCATCGTCCTTGTCATCGTCATCATCGTCACCATCGTTATCGTCATTTTCACCGTCGTCGTCGTCGTCCTCATCGTTATCCCCATCGCTAGCAGCAGCCACGCCCATTCTGTTTGATGGCACCGCGACGCCCGTCAGCACCGCTGCCGTAAGTGTTTAACTTGGTTGATCTGCTGAATCCTCTCTAATTAGAAATCCTCTCTCTAGAAATTTATGATTCAAGAACAACTGTTAGTTGGTTGGGATTGAGTATTTCAGCAAATGAAGTATCTATTCTTTAATATATCTCATATGTTAATCTTTATCGTCTCTCTCGCTCTATCTCGCTGGCTCTGTCGCACCATCGATGCATGCGGTGCAGTTGCCAAGCGCTGTGGCAACAACGGCCATGTCACCTGTGATAAACAAGAGCAACGCGAACAACAACAACAACAGCAGCAGCAGCAAACACAACAGCAACAACAACAACAACAGCAGCAGCAGCATCAGCAACAACAACAACAACAACAACAGCAACAAGAATGTTAACTCTGCTGCCATCAGTTTTGCACCGAATGCGAATCTGCATTTGAATCCCGCCGCCGCTGCAGCAATGGGCCTGCTCAAGAGCATCAATCCAAACAGCAGCAAACACAACAGCAACAACAACAACAGCAACAACAACAACAACAATAACAATGTTACCTCCGCTGCCGTCAGCTTCACACAGAATCCGAATCATAATCAGAATCCATTATTGAATCCTGCCGCCGCCGCTGCGGCTGCTGTTGCCGTTACCGTTGCAATAAATCCATTGAAGACAAAATGCGGCATCAACAATAACAATAACAACAACAACAACAACACTATCAACATTAGCAACAATAGCTCACCGACAACAGCCTCATCGATGTCGCCGCACAGCAGCCCCGCGGGCAGTCCAATTGTGGCTGGGGCAACGCTAACGACGAGCGTGTCACCAACTCCGTCGACGCCATCGCCGTCGCCGAGCTCCTCGTCGAGCGGCGTCTCATCGTCGGCCTCGTTCATTGGCTCCTCGTCGTCACCATCGTCATCGTCATCGTCGTCGTCCTCGTCTTCATCATCATCGTCGTCGTCGTCGTCCAACTCATCATCCGCGTCGCCACTGTCTCTCCTCTCATCGTCACCGTCAGCCTCATCGGGCTCGTCGCCGCCAACCGCGACACAGAAGCATTTGTTGGCTGTCACGCGCAACACGTACAACATTAAGTTCCATGGCGGGGCTGGCGTTGGTGCCACAAATGTGACAGCAACAGCGGACAATGCGGCAGCAACAGCAGCAGCAGCGGTTGCCGCTGTCAACGGTAATTAAAACAGAATGAAAAACGATGATTTTCCTTGTTTCTAAATTGAAAATTGTATTTGCAGCCCATTCAGCTGGCTTCCATCAGGCGGAAAAGGATCACAATTACAAATTCTTGCTACGCAGCGGCACTGCGGCACAGTAAGAGGCAACAATAACAATAACTATAAACATAAACATAAACACAAACACAAACATAACAATAACAGTAATCATAATAATAATATTAATACTAATACGAAAACAACAACTGAATTGTGTGCAACAGCTCCCACCTTATTAAAACAAAAACAAAAAAAAAAAACAACAACAAAAAAAACAATACAAAAAAAAAACAAACAAACAAGAAAAACTAAACAAAAACAAGCACAACAACAACAACAACAACAAACTTATTGTTCCCAACACTTTGTTTCTTCAAATTCTGTCAAACAAGAACAACAATCGCACACAGCAGCAGCAGCAACAACAAATAAATAAAAATTAAATAAATTAATTAAAATAAAAATAACAGTTCCGCCCAACAATTAAACGTAGATTTTGAAAATCAACAAAACAAAAAAAAACAAACAAAAAACAAACAAACAAGAAAAATAAAACACAAAGAAAAATGCATATTACAAAAATAAATTATTTTTAATAAATAATTTTTTAGACCAAGAACAAAAACTGCAGACAACAATCACATCTTGTTGGCTACAACAGCAAACACACACACAACACACAACACACACACACACTCACACACTCACACACATACATACATAGAAAATCTAGTAATGGAAAAAACTACAAAAATTAACAATTTTAAAATTCATACAAGACATACACACACACGCACACACACACCTACACACACACACAACACATGCAAACACCATTAGAAGAAATTAGAGATAAAATTTGGAAAATTAAATTACAAAAAAAAAAAGAAAAACAAAGGAAAACTAATATGAAGCAAAATAAAAATGCGCTGTTGCAACAGAGACCACCAAGGGGTAATTGCTTTATGAACATATACATATATATGCATATCTATACATGCACACATACATATATATATATATATATACTGCGAACTCTATGTGGTGTGTGTGTGTGTGTGTGTGTGTACGCATGTATGTATGCATGTGTATATAATTTTATAGTCTAAAAAAAAATAACAAAAAAACACGAAAAAAATTGTTGTTTTTTTTCGTTCCAAACTAAGGACAAATTTGTGCAGATGCAAAATATCAATGAAAAGAAGTTAGTTAAATGTATGTATGTATCTGTGCGTGAGTATGTGTATTAGTAGTATATATATATATATATATATATAGTATAATGTACTTCTCTCTGACCAAACGAAACCATCTTAAGCAAACAAAAGAAAGAACACCAAACTAAAAACAAAACTTAAAAAGTAGCGAAATATTAAAAAACAAAAAAACAAAAAAAAAAAACAAACAAAAATTAAACAATGAAATCTGCAACTTGAACTTGCGTTAGCAAGTTTCAGAATATACACCAATATATATATATTTATACATATATATACATATATATATTTACATTTAGTATGCATCTACATAATTGAGCTATGGGCGCGAACGAACAACATTCCTCTGTAGACAACTGTAAACAACTTGATTAAATATATACATACATATATATACACACATATATATATATATATATGTATATATATCCTGTCGCAGCTATACACATATACACATTTGTAGACCGAGAAAATCACTTTTCTATTGTATTTCCTTTTTCTGTTTATTTTGTTATTTTTTTTGGCATTACAATTTCAATTCAATCCATCAGATGTTATATGGACATGATATATGTATATTAACTGTACGTCCAATGGATCCGATATTAGAGCTCTGCAAGGCTGCATTCTAACTTGAACTTGAACTGAGTTCAGCCAGGTGCTGTTCTCAGTTGTACGTTCAGGGGTTCGTCATATGATGTTCTCATCCCGTTGCTCCCGTCAGCGGGTAAGAAATTTAGAGTGCTCCAAACGAACGCCCCGTGCTGTGCCCCGCCCCGTGCTGTGCCCGGCCCACTGTGCATAAGGATCTGGAAGAGAGAACTCGGCAAATGGCACTCAGAGAGTACCTTGAATATGAATTTTTGATAATCTTTTCCTCAGAGAGTAATCAGAATCTAGCACCCAAATTGTTGTACTTGAAATTTAATTTAAAAAAAAATATATATATAGATAAAATTATATTTTTCAATACTATCATTAAATTCATAATATTTTCTAAAAAAAAAAAATTTAAAAAAGTACAAACAAATTAAATTTGTATTTAACTTTATTTCATTTCGCAGAAGCAATGCTTCTCAATCAGTTCTCTCTGTCTATCTCTCTCTCTGTCTATCTCTCTCTCTCTCTCTCTGTCTGTCTCTCTCTTTCGTGGCCCTTCAATTCGATGGTGCACTCATAAAATGTGTAGTTTTGAGAAATCTCAATTACACATGCGACATTCATTCAATGAATGTCTCATTTGTCGTTCTGAACGCAGCCAGGCAGAGGTCTAATCCATGGACATATATACACATATATATATACATATACATATCCACATACACATACATATCCATATTCATATACATATACATATGCATATATGTATGTAGTGGTTGTAGCAAAATACGTGTTGTAGACTCGCCTTGCCCCAAGTAAACTTATTGAATATATTTCAAAATATAAACAAAATAAAAAGCAAAGAAAGAATCAAACGAAAACAAATCAAAACACATCAATAGACTAACTAAACCAAATAAATACTAACTTGTTTCTACCGATTCTATTGTAACCCCCCCCCCAACACTATAATAACTATATAACTGAACTGATCTGAACATGATCAACAACAACAACAACTCAAATTAGACGTTGCCGTTAATCAGTTTTCTGTTGTATATTTTTGAAATGCAAAAAAAAAACGCATATTTACAGTAATTACAATTTATAGTAACTTTTCATTTGAAAGTAGTTGAATGTTGGAAAATGTGTTGCAAGCGGCCAAAATCGAGTTTTTCATCATTTTCTTTGTAATTAGTAGAAATCTGAACAAACGCCTTAAGAGCTCTACTTTAAACACTGATCCAAAATCTAATGTTATGTTGTGTGTTAGCTACAGCTTAATGAGCATTAAGAACTTGTATGATATACATATATATATATACAAATATATATATTCTATATATATATTTATGTACACTAAGAAATTTAAGCGGAAGACAAAACTAAACTAAATATTATATTTTAGAGCATTTTTTCAATCTGTGTGTTTGGACGTTAGTGTGTGCGCGTATGTGTGTGTGTGTCTGTGTGTGTGTGTGTGTCTGTGTGTGTGTGTGTCTGTGTGTGTGTGTGTATGTTAAAACAAAGTATTAAAGAACAACAACAAAAAAGGGGAAGAACATTAGTTTTATGTCTAATTTGATAATTGAGAACTGGTTATGAAATATGCAAACAAAAGTTCTTCAAAAACAAAACCAAAAAAAAAAAAAATGGAACAATTTTTGTGTTTTGTGTTGATGACTTTCATAAATCTGATGCAGATGGGCAATAAATTGATAAAAATTAAAAAAAAAAAATTAATAATAATAAGAAAATTATATGAAAAAGCTATCAACAAACGCGTGCTGAGCTTTTGCGGAAAGGAGTCGGGGGAGAGGGTTGGGTCAACTCCGGAAAAGGGGGACGTAAAATACCATCAAATTTTAGTCTAAGCCACTTTGCGTCTAAATTTAAACTCAACACCAACACCCCCACCCCCACCCCCTCGCGTACGTCCATGGCTATCAAGATATATTAACAGTAACATATACCATAACTAAAAAATAGCAAAGAAAAACATTATTTTTTCACATTTTGTAAATACTTTCTATGAAACTAAACCTTTTTATACGAATATATGTATATGTATATGTACGTATATATATATATGTATACTGTATGTACGCATATGTATACTGGATTGTGTATGTATTTGTAATGCAATCTTCCAGTTTTTGGCACAGTTTAACGGAACATACATTTGCAAAACAAAACAAAAAAAAATATGTAATCACCATAGGGAGAGACGCAAAGTAAACAGTAAACAAATCTTAATTCGTGTAGCAAAAACAAACAGCAACAACAAAAAAAAAGGTAAACAATTAAAATTACAGTTTCAGGTACATTTCTTATTAAGCGCAAAACAAAAGTAACAATAAGAAAAGCAAAAACGAGAAAAGCGGATTGGAAATCAAAGTTTATTTTCACACCATCAACATGTTTAAACGAAAATGCAACACAGTTAGAATCTATTTTGAAAAAAAACAACAACAAAAAAAACAAAAACAAAAAGAACAACTAAATAAATGTTTGTGTAAATGTAAAATGTTTAGTAATAAGTTGTAAAAAACACAAAACAATAAAAAAAAAACAAAATAAAAAAACAGTGTAAAAAATTATAACAAAATCAAAAAAAAAATATATATAAAAATATGATTATTTAAAATGTATTTAGTTTGTTCGTTTTGAAGATCTGCATATTTATATGTTTATTGCTAACTAAGTAATTAATTTGTATGTGTGTCTTTATTTCTTAAAATATCTCGATAAGTAGCCAAGTAATGAACATAATACTTTATTTTTAGTTTCTACACATATTATAATATAATTTTCCCTTTTTTTTTTATATATATATATTTACTAAACGATTTCATTTTAGAAATGCTATTATTATTTTATTTACTTAATTTAAAATTGAAAACAAATCGGGAGTATTGCAAATTATAAATGTATGAATAAAAAACAAACATGAAATGCTAAATATTAATGGAGAAAGCAGACAACAAACAAAAAAAAAACAAAAAAATAAAATAAAAAATATATAAACAAAAAAACGAACATCTTTTACCTGTAAATGTAACATGTAAAATTAATTTTAATTGCATTAAAAACACACACACACAAAACAAAATAAAAAAAAATGAGTAAATAATATATATGTATATATATGAGAAATTATATATATATGTATATATATATATATACCATAAATGTGTAAAGAAAACAAAAATGCAAGAAAAAAAAATAAAAACAGTGATTTAAAAAAAAAATCAAATTGTATTTTAATTTCTTGGAAAGGTCAACGAGTGACGCAAATTTACATATTCTAAATTAGGAAGGACAACGAGATGTGTCGATCCATCAATATCCGACTCCGATCTCAAAGAATTTAAGGGTTATATTTTACATATACATGGGTTTTCGTAAGTAACATTGAGGTAAGTATTGAAATATATAGATTCAGTACAAAAGGACGCGTGTATCCTTGAGCAATTATGGCCTGGATGCAGCTGGATGCTCTGGAATTCAGCGCAATTTTTTTTCTTTTTACAGCTTTTTTTTTTAGTTTCAGCATCATCCGATTAATAATGGTTAAAAGTATCATCATTCTATGAAATATTTATTTTTTTTTTAAGTTCCACATAAATCGAGGAATACTGATTAGTAAATAAAACGCATTTGATTTTTTGATTTCATATAGTTTTGTTTATTTCCAAGCTAAACATATTTTCAATCCAGTTTTACTCATAGTCATTATAATAAAAGTTTATCAAAAAAATGTTTTGCTATTGCTGCTAAAAAAATTGGTACACTTATTTAAATTTCAATATATGTATGTATGTATAAATAGGCGTGGGACTGTGTGTAAGTGTGTGTGTTGTTTATAAGTGTATAGGAGCAAGAAAGTTGTGTGTGTGTGTGTGTGGGTGTGTGTGCGAAAATAGAATGCTAAAAATGGTGTTTGGCTGATGCGGCTTGTCCAGTTCCCTAGCCCCTTATCATAATATAATCTATATTTATGTTTAAATAGCAACATTTTTCTGATTTCTGTTCTCAAATATACATACGTATCATACACAAAAACAAAATCTAACAAATTACTAGTTGAAGAAGCAGGCCCAACAAATTATTGAATTGCAAAATGCACAATGGAAATCAAGTAAATTGCATAACTTATATATTTAATAATAATTAGATGTAGACGTTATCATTATGATAATAATATTAATTATAATAATAATAGCTTAAAGTTTAAAATACAGAATGCAGTTTGCAAGAAACACAAAAAAAAATATATATATATATATATAATAAAATAAGACATAGGATTAAAATTAATAATTTCTCAATTTGCCTTTAAATATCGCTGCATACAAAATTACAAAAATAAAAAAAAAATTAATTGTTTTCTTTCCAAAAAATGCCGCTTAAGTTTTAAGTTGTATATTATTTGTATAATTAAAACTTTAGATTTCTTGATTTGCATTTGTGGCTGGTTAGAAAATTACAAAAATCGCATAAAAGTTTGAGTGTTTGCATTAGTTTTGATTTTGTTGTTTTTTTTTATTATTATTATTTCTTACATAGTATTTCAAATATCATATTTAGAGATGAAGTTGTTTTTGATTTTTTTTTTATTTTTTCAACCCGCCCGCTGCATTTTACAATTATATATTTGAAACTATATTTATGTATATACATATGTTTTGTATGTATATATATTTATAAAAAGCTTTTCTCTGTTTTTTTTTTTGTTGTTTAATTGTTTGACATTTTGCTATTACTTTATAAACAATAAACAAAAACTATATTTATAAAATGAAGTGCTCACGTTTATATAAGTTTGCATAAATGTAGTTATAGCTCACTAAATTGTTTATTATGTTTATTGTTTATGCTTGTCTAATTTATTTTGTATTTTAGCAAAATAAATCGATCAATTATGAATTAAAAGGTGGCGCTGTGCTTTGAAACATATTTTTGTTTTATTTAATTGTTGTTGCCTAAATAATAATTTCATTTCTATGTATGTATGTATATAGAGATATATATAAAATATATATATATATCGACTTTTGTTATTTATGTATATTACATATAATTCATAATTTATTTAAATTTAATCATCGTTGAAATGTTGCAAATAATTTTGATACAATTTTGTTGCTGTTGCTTGTTATTAAATATCATTAACATAAACATTTAATTATTTTTGTTGCATATTTTGTTTACTTCTTATTGCTGTTGTTGTTGCTGTTGTATATCCGTGTGGCCTTTGTAGTTGTTGTTGTTGTTTTTGTTGCTGTTGTGTTGCATGTTGTTTTTAGTTGTTGTTTGTTGTTGTTGTTGTTGTCGCAGTTGAATTTTACAACAATTGGCAGCAAGGAGAAGGCTTCGCCGGCTCTTTCACGTCCATCTGACGTTGTTTTTTGCGTGATGAAATATCCCTGATTAGATCGAAAAATACCTGGATAATAAAAAACACACACTCGTAATGAATGAATTAATCGAATAAAAAAATCGAATTTTTGTTGCTTGGTTGTTGTTGGGTTAAGTTTTGTTTGTTCTAGAATTACATAATTTTGAAAGTGGCTAAAAACCGAAAGCAAAAACGTTTCATCCACCAGAAATCTTCGATTTCAAATAAAAAGAAAATATTAACAATAATTTATAAAATACATAGAAATTAAAAATAGAAAAACTGGAGTACCAAACCAACTTACGGTATTTTTTAACTAAATAAAACTTTATAGATCTTCTCGATAAATGACTTACAGTTCATCTCATATATGATTTTACATGGGCAAATTTTCATATTTTCTAAGTTCTTTTGCAAAAATATATATGTAATTATTGGCTTTTCAATATTTTCTTATTTTTCAACTATTAAATTTATTTAATATTTTTAATATTTTATTTATTTATCTACTTGTGAAATTTAATATACAAAAATAATCCATTCGCTCAGAAGTCTTTTGACTATGGAGATTTTGTATGGGATTTTTTGCCACCAGATTGGGGAAAATTGCATATTATTAAGCATAGCGAAAGGAAATCCAAAAAATTTGAATCAGATCCATTAGAGGATAGCTTAAGGAATATAACAATGTCAATGAATCACATATAATGAACCACCTGCTCAAAAACATATATGAGATTAACTGTATCTACATATTTCAAATGTGCGATATGTATACAAAATACTAAATTAATTCTTTAAGTGTATATATGTATGTGTGTGTGTGTGTGTATATGTACATGTTGATGTGCATGGATGTGTGGGTGTTTGTAAGTATGCTTCAGTAGCAATTTCCTTAATATTTCAATATTTACGAACTGATTTTCATAATTTAAATTTAATAAAGAGATTTCTACTGCCAACTTTAGTGTTGAGAAGCTTTAATTGTAGAAGTCTACGCATAAAATGCAGCACTTAAAATTTATTTATATATTTTCTACATTATTTCTAATGATTCGTTCCGTAAACAATACACTTTATTGCCAGTTCAAATTGTGAGTTGATCAGAAAACTGCTGCATTACTAATCTGATAATTGTTATCTGTGGATCAGCTTTAATGACGTTTTTTGGGGGAACTTCAGCACACTTCAGGTGGCAAGCAAATGCAGAAATGATTGTCGATATTTAAATCGATTTCAAAGCATTGCGTTCAATTGTAAAACGATATGGTTATAAAACAGACAATATATATACATGTATATATATATATATATATATGTGAAATGTGGCAAGACATCATCACAAGAAACGGGTTAGACGCATGCTGGACTCATTGAACAGTTGTCTGAGTTTGTGGTTAGTAAATCCATTGTTAACCAACATCCAAGTTAAGTCTTTTAGTTGTTGTTGTTGTTGTACCTGCTGATGTTATTCTAGTTGTTAGTATTATTATTGTGTGATGTTTGTCAAGTTGCAACCGAATAAAACTCAAAATAACAAAAAAAAAAAAAAAAAAAAAACCACAACAAAGAAACAAGCGGTACTTAAAACGAAATCGAAATCGAAATCAAAATCAAAATAATTGGAAACGAAATTGTTAAAAAAAAAAATCGTGGATTTTAGTGTTGCAAAAAAGCCAAAAGCGAAAGCGGGCAAGCTACGAAAGTACTTAGGGTTAAAAGGGTTAAATTACTCTATGTAAAGTTAGTGTATTGTTTTTAATAGGAGTATTATTAATTTATATATGTTTTTTTTGTATAAATACAATTATTTTTTGTTTTGTTTTATATATTTTTTTTGTATGCACCTAATGCCTAAAGTAGGGTACACTTAAGTCTCCGCTTCTTGCATCTATCTTTAGCACGCCCGCTGGTGGCTTTCGAATCTTCGGTTTTTCGTGATCTTATTTCGCGCATCAAATCAAAAAATACCTGCAATTGTGATGGAAATAAAATATACATGTACATATATATTTTATACATATATATAAGTATATAATGGTTATCAAAAATAAGTATGTTTATTTTGTTATACGATACAACTAAATTGTGTGTGTGTGTGTAGGTGTGTGTGTGTAGTGTGAGCTATGGTTACACATGGAGCATTTCAAGTGTGAGAAATACACATAAATTGACGCGCTGTCATAACGATAAAATTGAAAAAAAATTAAAATTACAATTAAAAATCAAAAGAAAAACAACATTAATAATTATTATTAATATTTTAGCTGCTTGCGATTACAAAACAGAGAGCGTTAAAAGTGCTGACAAACTAGGCTACAATTAATGTGCGCAGTGTAACAATCTCAACTGGACTCTGATCCCAGGGTATCTCCATTTGCAGCATAACCATCTCTGATGGAGATACACCTCTCTAATGTTTTTGAATGGCAACTTCACTTCACTTAAAATGTACCTTAACTTAAGTATGAAATTAAAAATAAAATTAACTAAGCTCTTGCTTTTTATGCTAATCTAATCTGCAAAGAGTTCATTTTAATTTAATATTTAAATTATTTAAATTGGGAATTAACAAGTCAAAGACAAGAGAAGAAAGTATTATTATTATTATTCATATTTTAGCCAAATTCAACATCTCTAAATGCAATTTTTGTACATGGCATAAAACAGTAAATCAAAATGAGTGTGCGTGTGTGTGTGTGTGTGCCAAAACAACAACGGCTATTAACACTATTTGGCAAGAGATTTGCAATAATCAATAATAATAAAAAAAAAAAGAAAATTTAATAACAATGTTGAATGCGTATCTAAAAAGAGTAGACATTTTGTTTATCTATTTGCTGAAAGTGGTTGTTGTTGTTGTTGTTGTAGTTGTGCTTGCAATCACAAGATCCAAAAACACACAAAAATCAAAAGATATACATACATATATAAAATGTAACCAATTAAATAAATACAAATTATAACGTATCATAAAAAATGTGCGCAATAAAATTTTGCATATAATTTTTTTGCTGATTTCTATATTCATAATTGTCATGATTTTCATGCTTTTCATGATTTTCATGATTTTTCTTCTGTTTTTTTTTTTGTTGCTTGCTTCAGCCAATTAATGAAGAGCCTTCAACAATTTCGCTGCAAAATGTTTAAATGAAATCTCTGCACATATGTATGCATATATATGTATATAAATATATATATATATATATAAATTGATGTTGGATTTGGAATCGTAGTCGTCGTCGTCGCCGACCTTTGGCTACTTACTAGTGTGAGTGACACCCGCCAACCCCTCCCCGGCACTTACCTTGTCCACGTTCTCGCGCGTCTTCGCCGATGTCTCCACGTAGGGAACGGACCAAAGCTGCGCCCGCTGCTGGCACTCGTTGAGGGGCACCTTGCGTTTGTCATTCAGATCGCATTTGTTGCCCACCAGCAGGAACGGTATGCTCTCATCGTTTTTAACCCGCAATATTTGTTCTCTGTGTGTGTGTGAGGAAAAAGGAATTTGACTCGGGTTAAATAGACACATTTATTGTCTAGGGGTGCAGCTGATAAAGCCGCTTATCAAATTTCAACAGTGACTCACAGTTGCTGTCAACACAACCAACCAGTTGCCTATTGAGCTATTCGATCCACCATTCGACGGACCACACCCAGTCACACACACACACAAACATACACACACACACATGCACAAAGCATAAACTTGATGGTTAGCATCAAGCATCCTATTACGACTGCTACCGTTGCGCTCATGTTCTTTTCCTGTGTGTGTGTGTGTGCGTGTGTGTGTGTGTGTGTGTGTTGCTTTCAAGGCTCAAGCTTCACACTGACTGAGGTCAAAGGACACTTGGAAAAGCTGACAAATGCATACGGTTTGATCTCATCTCTTTTATATTCCCCACATAGAACTTTAATGTCTACTTCAAATAAATTTGTTTCTATCGATATCGATTTTAATCGATTGCAATTGTACAAACAATCGATATTATTATTAATATAGTTAATTGCAAAAAGTGAAAATATATATAGAAAATTTAGTAAGGTTTGAAGAGACGAAAAGCAGTTAAACTTTAAACTACAGAACTGCATTTATTTCAGATTAAAATTAGATGATCTAGTTAAAATCTTAAAACTGATGAATTAGACACCTAAAATTTATGTCACAGATGGTCAAATTGGATAACTATCATATAAAGGCTGACTTGCGAACAATCTTTCTTTATTTATTCTTTACTTATTTTACTTATTTTGTCTATTTCCATATGGCTCTTTAATATTTAAGCTGACTACATAACATGCATAGAATAAGCTATGTTGCGACTTCAGTTCGTTAGTGCCTCATGTGGTTGAAAGCCGCTGGCTGTTGCCTCTCTAATTAGTAAGTGGTGCAGTGGCCAAGACAGGCACTTGGTGTTGACAGCCAAGCAGACAGACAGACAGACAGACAGACAGACAGACAGAGAGGCAGGCAAGTTGCCACTTGACACAGTCACTCGCTGACAAACACACAAACAAGCAACACTCACCTGAATTCCTGGGTGGCCTGGAAGCTTTCATCGTCTGTGATTGAGAAGACACAGAGGAAACCCTCGCCGCTGCGAAAATAATTATCTCTGATGGCTGCATAATCCTCCTGGCCGGCTGTATCTAGTATATCTATTTGTACTTCTTCGCCATCGAGCACAACCTAGAAACAAACAATATTTCAATATTTAAGTTATGGATTACACCTTCAGTTAAGTTTAGTTCACACCTTTTTCCTATAGCTATCGGCCTTGGTGGGCTCGTAGTCCTCCACGAACTCATCGTACATGAACTGCAATGTGAGGGCCGATTTGCCAACGCCACCGCTGCCCACCATGATGACCTTGTGCAGCGCCGGTCCGGCTGTCGGTTTCTTGCTCATTTTGGATTGAGTATGGGGCTGTTGGTGGTGGTGGTGGTGGTGGGTGGACGGGCTGCACACACACTCAACACTCAACGCTCTTAACCGCTCTCAACTCTCTCACTCTCTCTCACACACTCTCGGTCTGTCTGTCTCTCGATCTCTCACTCTATCCTTCTACCCGTCTGGGTGCTCGTTGTGGCCGAGTGATTCAACTGCAGAATAAAGAGAAAATTGAAAGGGTTAAAAATGTATACTACACATATATATATATATTTATATATACTATTTTATTTATATGTTTTTTCGGACAGCTTATTTCGTTTTGGGCTTCCTGTTTTGGCTAAAA
Organism: Drosophila kambysellisi; assembly: GCA_035042185.1. NCBI lineage: Eukaryota > Metazoa > Arthropoda > Insecta > Diptera > Drosophilidae > Drosophila > Drosophila kambysellisi. Next base: position 2,351,235 of record JAWNLS010000940.1, on the reverse strand, counting down.
TAGACGGCGACAGGCTATCAGTTATTATTGTTTGTTGTTTGCTGTTTGTTGTTTGCTGTTTGAGTCATTCAAGCGTTCAACAATTGAACCATAAAAGGCTTTCGGCCAGTCAATCGGGCCAATGACTTGCCGGCCACGTTGCGTTATGTTTCATAACCAGAAACATGTGCGCCTTTTACAGTTACAGTACAGTCAACACTCGCCTATAATGCTCACACTCACAATTTATACATTTGAATACGTAAACAAACTCCCCCTAAAAACGAATCCCTGGAATATCCAGTATTGATTGATTTCTAAGGAGTGGCACAAATCCGGAAAGGGAGCAACATTCTTGACTGTTTTTTTCTTTTTTTTTTTTTGGTTAATTAAATACAAGGATATTATATATATATATACATATTATTATATATATTTTGTGCTCATCCATTATCTCAATAAAGGTTCAATTTTTTTTCTTTAATTTTTCTACTTATTTTTATATATGGAATATGGAATTTGCTACACTTTCTTCACTTTCCAGGATTAATTTGTTATGGCGTGTTTGGCTTGCAATTGGTCAACGTACAACATAAATCACATATTGTAAGAAGCTCAGTTTTGCTCAGTGTTGTTGTAGTTGTTGTTGTTTGTTGTTTGGTGCATAACAAACAACGCCTCGCATTTTTCTTATGCCTACTTTGCGCGCAAATCGACAAATGAAGCATAACAAAAAAAATAAAAACTATATAAAAAAAAGGTTGAATGAACTTTTGCACACACAGCGAAACGGGCCGAAAGCATGCGAATAGCATAATGCAGAGCTGGCCAAAACAGACGCTTAGGCCTGGCCAATTGTTGTCGTCGTCGTCGTCGTCGATGTTGTTTTTGTTGTTGTTTTTTATTGCTGCTTGTAGCTGCCATTCGCAATTAGCCTTTTGTGACCGACGCGTCGCCGCCATCGATTGCAGTAAATTAAGGCGTGAAATTACGTATGGCAAGCTGCATTGGCATGGAAAAAAATTAATATATAGATGGTGACACACACACACACACACGCACACACAGCATACACACGCACACACACACACAGCATACACACACACACACACACACACACAGCCAATGCTGCGAGTGGCCACGCGGTCATTTGGATTGCTGCCAATTCAGCAGTGGGGCACGACAATAGATCAACTTTTCTTTTTGTTGCAACAAAAAAAAAAAAATGACAGCTGACTTAAACAACGGCATAATTATAGAGAGAATCATAATGCATAATGATCAATACGGTCATCTGATGTAACCGAATAGCTAATGAGTTGAGATTTACCGTTAACGCATCGCTGGCCCAGTTTACTTAAAACCTGCATCTCAGAATTCACCGAATGGTGGCAAACAAAAAACAATTGTTTGAACAATTATTATTTGAAAATATCAAAGGCAACCAGTAAAAGTAAAATGCTGTCATTGAAACACACAGAATCATGCTGCACACACACACATATATATACATATATATATATATATATATATATGTGCTTACACAGATACTAATTTGACACATCTGTGCACAATGATCAAAGCAGAATGGCAGCAACGAGAATGAATACTGATGACCAAAATGATGAATACGCAAACAACTACTAATAAATGATACAGCATCTACATACATTCCTCTATATATATATATATATATATATATATATATAAAGCACAGACGCGATAATTGAATACCCTTAAGCAATATATATCATGTGTCACGGGTATTTAGTAGACAGATATCGGTAAGGTTAGTTTTAATAACTTTATTACAATAATCAGTTAGCTACCTGTATCCGACTCGATCTAGCCATGTCCGTCTCTCTGTCTGTCCGTCTAAATACCAGCTTAAACAGATATAGATTCACATAGGTAACTGGATCGATCATAAGTCATTATTTTCCGATGTGCTTTTATTGGAACCAATAAATTGGTTTCGGTATTTCCTATTTTCTGATTCTAAATTGAAATCAGTTGCGATTCTGTTAACGTTTTGACACAACCTGGCAATAGAACGATGCAGATCATACAAATAGACAAACCAACTGGCCAATTGGCATTTACACATTTTGACACCTTAACCGAATAACCTTGGTTAGTCAGAGCTCAGAGAGCCATTGAGCCACCAACAAGTGTTATTTTTTGGCCAAAACATTGTTTAAAAACGATGGCCAAAAGCAGCGACCAAGTACATATAAATTACCAACCGCAGTTGAGCTACAAGCGAACAACTGCAGTGAGTTGGATATATACATGTATATATATATATATATATAGATATATGTTGCCTCATGAGATGAGTTGCGGCTTGGGTTTCCCAATGGCGACGCCGCCTGGGAATTGAAAACAAAAATACAGCAGCTGTCATCAAATCAAATAACGTGCGCAACAAGTACAACAAACAACAAACAACACACTACAAACAACACACTACAAACAACTCAACCAACGAGCGCCACGCGGCGTATGAGTAATCACATAAGCTGGCAACAACCAGCGCGTCAATCAATCGACTTGAAACAATAACAATAACAAAACAAAACAAAACAACACAACACAACACACACTAAACAAATAGAAATCAGTAACAATGCAAAAAAAAAAAATAAAAAAAATAATAAAAAAAAAAATAATAAAAAAAAAAAATAAATAAAACAAAAAAAAAAACTCCCACGTCCAACTGAGTTGGCTTTAGTCATATCCACCAGCAACAACAACAACAATAACAACAACAGTCTGAGGCAAAAACAATTCTAACTTCATTGTGAATATGCTGAAATACGCTTATCTCAAATGAACAGGGCTTGGCCACTTAACATGCCACATTTGTTGTCATCATAAGTTTCAAAAGATCCGTTGAATTGCGTTGCATACATTTGAGACGCAAAACTAATCTAAGGAATGAAAAATATGAAAACCATAATTTCCTCTTAACTTTCCCAAATTAATACATATATATATATATATATATTTAATTTGTTGCACCAAGTTGTACATGTACAAAAAACTTACTCTTGTCACAAGTAAAGTTAAACATTGGTTTTTCTTTAGTTAGCCAAAATGTTTCGAGACGAAACAACTCGACTAGCAGATACCCTTTATGCAACTTTGAAATGCATTATAATCATGCTGATAACAATAATTAATAAAGGTTATAAAACAGAACTCGCAAATAATACAATATGTATCTGTTGCATAACGTTATAACCCCCTTTTTTGTTGCAGTGTATAGACTGTGTCTTCTTTGCCAGCATGCTAGTTGATACGTAATAGATTTAACTCTATTTGTAATTGTATCTGTAGAGAGTAACTACTTCAACTGGCATGAGTCAACAAATTGGGTGGGAAAACTCGCCAAAACCACACTCATGAATTTATTTACACAATTTATATACAGTTTGTCCAGAATGTGTTTTTACATAGGGAAAAATTCATATTTACCAAAGTCTTTTGCAACAAAATGTATGTTATTATTGACTTTTGATTATTTTCTTATTTTTCTACTATTAAATGGATATTTCTAAGCTACTTAACATTAAAATTAACAAGATTTATTTATTTATCTACTTGTGAAATTTAATATACAAAAATAATCAATTTTTCTTATTGTCTCTAAAGTCTTTTGACTATGGAGATTTTGTTAATTTTTGCCACCAGATTGGGGAAAATTGCATATTATTAAGCATAGTGAAAGGAAATCCAAAAAAATTTGGATCAGATCCATTAGAGGATAGCTTAAGGAACATAACGGTATCAATGAAATCACATTAAATGAGCCAATTACTACAAGTAATATTGATAATGAAACTTGATAATGAAATCAATTTTTGATTATCTTTCTTCATGCCCCCAATATGTTAGTTCTTATTTTTTTTTATCGCTTCTAGCTCAACACTAGATATATGCATTATTATATATAAGATATATACTATATATATGTATGTATATATGTTTGAGTTTCTTTATTATATAGGGTTAACTGTGCTGTCTGTTCCCTCTTTGTACGTTTCGTTAATTTGACATTAGCCTAGAATTTCAAAAATACAAAAAGATTTTTTTAATTGATTTCTAAGAAACTTTTTTAATGTGTTTTTAATATTTTTTTTGTATCTTTGAGGTTGCTGCTGCTGTTGTTTTCTTCAAATTAGATTTGGGATTTAGCAAGAGGTAAATAATTAAATCGAGTATTTTTTTTGTTTCACAAAATCAAGTAAAAAAAGTGCAATTTCTTTACTTTTATTCGATCCCCACGAATTTCAATTCGTGAGTGAATTTTGGTGATAATTGGGAAGTTTTGTTCATGCTTCAGGGCTTCAGCTAAAATTTCGAGTTGTTGTCTAAAAACCTTGAGTTTAGGCCAATTAGCGAGGCAGTCAGTCGTTTGGCTAACACAGATGTATTCATTTAATAAGCATAATGCCGAGAAGCAATGACAAAAATCATGTGGCATACATATATAGTTTACGATCAGCCATTTTTTAATGCAATAAACAAGTAACAATATGAATAAAAAGTAAGCAGAAAAAGTCTATAAAAACAAAATAGAAAATCGCGCTGCAAATTTGATTGTGGCCTAAAAACAAACATTTAAAACTTTTCTCAATTATAAAGTGCTCGACTGGTTGGATACCTCGTACCCAGATCTGTAGTACACCCCAAGGTCGATTCTTGTTGTTTTGGTATTTGTTTATTGACCAATTCGATTGTTTTTTGATGCTGTTAAAGAATAAATATATATTTATATTTATGTTCTATGGAAATGGTTATTTTTAATTATTGCACAATCGCATAATACCATTCTTAGTCGGTATTTATATGACTAAAGGGTATAACAACAAAAAGCACCACAAAGAAAACCCCAACAACAACAACAACAAAAAATATACAAAAGCAAGCCAGCAATTTCTAAACAAAAACCATTTTCCCAACATTGTTCGCTTTTCCTACGCACAGAACTGAACTGAACTGAACTCAACTGAACAGAAAAGAACAGAACAGAACAGAATTGAACTGAACTCTATTTTTGCCATTTGTGCCGCTTGCGGAAATTATTTTTACCGTATGCGGGAAAACTGTATCACTGGTGATGACGTCATCGCGACATGCTGACAGACAAACCGAACCAAATCAGCCGCCAGACAAAAGCAATTTCTGTACAACAACTTTGCAGAATGCGAGTTCCTTCGAATACCGTCTTCGTAACGGGTTCTCGAAAGTATTGGATCCTTAAGGGTCTATATAGATGTTAAGTATATGACTATTTTAGTTACTAATACATGTGTATCCTATTTATATTCTCCTTAAGGAATTTATAGACCCTTATCTACACTAATCCATAAATTGTTCATTTTTATTCATTTTATTTTTGCTTGTGAATCGTTTACGAATGGCAAATGAATAAACGAATAGAATGAGTCTACTTTGCTTGAATAAATATCAGAATTCAAAGATTTCAAGAGTCGAGATGATTTGGACTTATTTGGTAGGAAGCGTATGCCGTCTTCGATGTGCTCAAGTTTTGGCCATTTCGGTGTGGGGTCGGCCAACTTGTGTTTGCCATAATATTTGAAATGGCCAAACGAATATCGACCAGGCCAATTGATATTTATTTGCTTGAAATTGATTTTAAACAGACAACAATTTCAGTTCTCGTTTTCATTTGGTTTTCTATTGTTTTTTTTTTCTTTTTTTTTTTTTGTTTTTTTGTGTTTTGGCAATTTATGAAGTTTTTGTTTTCATTATGGTTTTTTTATCTTTCTGGGGGATCGCGGCAAGTGTATTGTGGCAATTGGAATGCAATTGGGAGACTATAATATCGACTATTTACTATACATGTGGAAGGGGGAGGAGGAGGAGGATTAGGAGGATTCTAGCTGTTGCTGTTTGGTGGTGGGGTTTATATAAATTTGCACCCACATTCAGCTTCATTGGGTGCCCGCTTATTTATTACCCATAATTTTGTATGCTTTCGCAAATTGTATTGTTCGATCGACATCGACTTGCTTCAATGTTGCTTCCACGTGTGCTGCTGCCGCTGCCGCTGCCGCTGCTGCTGCTGCTGTTGCTGTTGCTGTTGCTGGTGGTTGTTCTGCACGCTTGGATGACGTCATCTACTGCGACTTGACGCGCCCAAGCGTTAAGCGGCGAGGGCGGCCGTAGAAGCGACAGCTCACCGAAAATTCCTACCCACCCCAACCCCCCCTCTCAGAAAAGGGCCAAAAAGCGCAGTTAAGAGCGGGCCTAGACGAATATGTTATGGCCACAAAACTATACACAACTTTTGACGCGCTAAAACTAAATTCACAGCCAAGTTAATAGCATGGATTGTTATTGTTGTTGTTGTTGTCAGAGTTCTTCCGCGGCCGTTTTGCTTGAGCTCATTTTTTGGCCTGATTGTGATAAACATCACAACAGTTACATCTTTAAAGCACCCCCTTGACGGCCCCCGTCCCCCCCTTTTCCAAACCCCTTTGTGAGTTGCGTGCGTGTTTTCTACGACCTGCTCGCGAACACGAATGTGTGTGTGTGTGTGTGAGTGTTGTTGTTGTTGTTGTTTGTTATACTCATTCCATTCATTCGTCGACTGCTTTTCCCCCTTCCCCTTTGTGCCTGCATTTTGTTAGTTGCGTTTTTAGCCTAACTGTTAAGTTAATGGATTTATTTTTAGTTTAGTTCGTTTAGAGCATTTGATTATTGTTGAAATTGTTGATGTTGTTGTTGTTGTCGGTGTTTGTGCTTGTGCAACTTGTGGTCGTTTCTGCCTTGTTGATTATAACCTTGACGCAATTCTGTGGTTAGTTAGCTACAGCTACATTTATATTTACATCTACAGTCACAATTACAGTTACAGTCTGCCCTTCATTCTGTATGCAGGTAATCGAGTCCATCCGAAATCATTTATCGTTATCGATTTATCATTAAAAAAAAAAAAAGTAAAGAAACAAAACAAGTAACAAAACTTCGCTAGTTGTCGATTTAGCAACTGATTTATTGATTTCTTGCCGTGTATATGCATGTATGTCTGCTTGTATGTATGTATGTATGTATGTATGTATGTATGTATGTGTGTATGTATGTATGCATGCATGCATGTATGTATGTCTGTTTGTATCTTTAAAGTTGTCTCAACAAGTCTAATTGATTCCTCTCGCCACCCCTTTCCCCTCCTCTATGAACGGCCGCACAGCTTAGCAGCAACAAAATACATTTCAAGTTGACTTTCTTTTATTTTTCTTTTTGGCTTCCTTGTTGTATTTTTTCCTTTTCTTTTTTTTTTTTTTTTTTTTTGTCTTTGACAATTGTTAGTGGCTGCCGTCTGGGAGCCGCATTTTTCAACGTCGCCGACACTTTGGAGCAGCATTTTATTTTGCTGCGCCATTTGCAATGTTTACAACAACAACAACAACAAGACGAAGAAGAAGAAAGAGTAGAGAGGAGTGGAGCGGGGCGGTGAGGGGAGGAGAGGAGAAATACAGTACACGGCGAGGAGCAAGAATTTGTTTGACTTCCGCGGAGATTGAGTTCAATAAACCGCATTGTGTTGATATGGGGCATATATAGGGGTAGGCCCCGAACACCGAGCTGCAGCTGGAAGATGGAATGCAACCAATCCAATTGTCAACAGCATCAGTACAAATATGTCTGTTCATATCTACATAAAGATTCACATTTTGAATTGCAAATGCAAAAACTTCTGCTTAGGCACAAGGATCACATCATAATAAATGTATATTAGAAGTTTCAGAGGTTTTTGTATATGCAGCAATAATCGATGACGAAGCCATTACCGATACTTATCGATTTTGTGTATACATTCGTCTATCAAGCCTCCGACACGAAAACGCCTATTTAAGAAAATCTAACATTTCTATTGCTAAGAATCTATTCAACTATTTTTTTCTGATGTCATCGAGCACTGATGTTCTCGTCATTTAGCATATTTTGTATTTTTTCTTTATTAGCTTGACCTATAGAGGTACAACATTTGAAAACTGGCTAAACAACTTCACTAATTATTCTCTATTCGCTTATATTAATTTTGAGCAATGTCCGTCTGACAATCTATCTAATTTAAGTCAATATTTTAATTAATTTGATCTTTTTTCTAAATATTTATCTTAATGCTTAAGTTTTTTATTTCAAGTACAACTAATTGAATATAAATAGAAATAGTTTACAACAGATATTTGTTAAAAAAAAACAAATGACTCTTATAAAAATAAAAATTAAAAAAAGTAAGAAGCGTACTTAAATCAAGTATTCTGTATTTCCTTAAATGCCGTGAGCAACAATTTAAGTAGCAGAGTATTGTTCAGTCGGTTACGCTTGATTTAAAAGTTCTAACTAGATTTTTCTTCATTTTTTTTGCATTCCAATATGCGTTTGTCCTCACTGGCTAATACCGTTAGCCGCTGCACCAAGCGTACATACATACATATTTATATACACATTTGTACATAATTCTGAGATAGCATTTGGGGCACATTTGACAAAAAAAAAACCAACGCTCTACGAAGAACAAGAAACCAAAAGAAGAATAACAAATATGTTTGTCTGTCTTTCGTTATTTTCTTGCGTTTTGTTAACTGTTAACTGCTTAGTTTTTGCTTGTGTTCCTCAGGTTGTAGCACAACAAAAAAAAAAAAGAAGAGATTAGCAAGAAGGAACAGTTATCTTTAATGTGCCGAAGATGTTATACCCTCGCAGACATATGACTAACTGTTGAGCAGTTAACTTAAATTTAAATAAATATTTTAATTAAAAACAACAAATAATTAATTACATTTATCATTGATCGCGACAAATTTTGACTTTGTACTAAAAATGTGTCATTAATGGAGTCATATGTACTTAATTTCCTCTAATGCGTAACACGTCTCGTGACAAAATTAAATTACCCACTCCAAGGGTATAATTAGATATAACAGCAATAGCAACAAACTGTCTGTGTGTGTGAGAGTGTGTGTGTGTGTGTGAGTTTTGCTTATATGCCGTGACTCACTTCAATGCTTTTCGGCAAATTCGCCGCCGGCTGCGCAGTCGCGTGCTGCGAAGACAGCGACGTCGGCGCTGCCGTTGACTTTGGCTGATTCGAGTGGGAGAGCAGCAGCAACAACAACAACAACAAAACAATGCGAGTTATGTTAAACAGCTTTTGAAAGCTCAATTCATAATAAGTGGCTTTTGTTGTTGTTGTTTTTGCTTTTATTTCATGTGCCATTTTAAATTACTCGTATTTGTCGCTTGCTCTGCTCATCACACATTTGCATCACTCCACTTGCCAGTCGAAAGCTTTGAACTGCGCTAAAGAAACAAATACTACGAAAAACTAAACTGGTTTTGATGTCGCCCAACTTTCTACGCACATGTTGGCCAAGTTCAAGGCGAATAGAGCAGTCAGTAAATGTGTGTGTGTGTGTGTGTGTGTTTGGCCCCAACAAGTGGAATTTCGCCGTAAAGATAACGAAGCGAATTTCACACACAGCCAAGGCGTGGGAAGAGTGTTGCCAACCCAAGTAACAAAGGAGGGGAACAAAAACTAGTACAATTAAAAGCTAGCCAGACTCAGAGCCGAGAGCTAAATTGAGAGTCAAAATGATGATGATGTGCAGCAGCGAGTTAAGATCAGATAAGCAGATAAGTTCTATTTGATTTATGCATGCATATGGAAGTGTGTGTTTGTGTATGTGTATGTGTATATTATTGTCAGTGATTTCATGACACGATTTGAACGCAACTCAATTTTGAGAAGATCTAATGGGAAAAAGCTGAGAAAAACTACAATATACTTGATACAATAGTAGCAATAGTAGAAATCACAACGAATCATATCTAATCTTATCCCTTAGCTATTTTAACAATTGTTATAGCAGCTCCGCTCTGTCCAGATTAAATCATGTTCATACAATAACAAACTCCTATTGTTAAGCAGAGTACATTAAGTATATTTTTTTTTTTTTAATTTATTTTTTGTTTTCTTATTCAAGTCTCAAGTCCCCCAACTATTCATTTTAATGGTACTCTTCTGGCCGAGTACAAAAGTGCCAAGCTAGAAATTGGCACAAATCACAGCTTGATGGCTATAAATTAGGCTAGTGCCAGTTCGTCGCACACCAAAATGACTTTAAAAGCTCTTCGACAGACGGACGTACAAAGAACAAGCAAAACACAAACAAAAAACAAGAAAATAAAAATAGAAAACAAAACCAGTAAAGAGAACTTTGTAAGATCATTTGATGATAGAACACTAAAGTGTAGATTACTTAAAACAACAACAACAACAACAATATGAGGAGCAGCACCAGCTGCTGCTGCTGTTGCAGAAGAGCGAAGAAAATGGTGTCATGCTCATCATTATAATTATTATGATTATTATCATTATTGTTGATTTAGGCATTTACATTCATTCTCACATCATTGCCAGCGTTCTGAATAAGAGAGGGAGCGAGACAGACACACACAATAGATGCGAATAATTCAAACTTACAAAGATTTAAGTTTTAGTTAAAAAAAAAAAAAAAAAAAGGAGCGCAAAAATTAGCGCTTATCACGAGACCTGAGTAGCGAAAATTCGAATCAAAACACACGCACACACACACATGAGCAGAAGGCACACATACACATACATACACAGAAATTGAAAATCGATAATGGACTTCTTTTTTTTTTGTTGTGGGGGGGCATTAGTTATTTGTCATTGGCAATTTTCTAGCTCAAGAAAAGATGGCAATAATGAGTAATGTACATACGTATGCTCTATATATGTTTATATAGTGCTGATAATTTGATGTGCGACATTCCTCAGATAACGCCCTGAACCTCTAACTGCACTAAACTTGAATTTGTTTTGAGCAGAAGTGAATGCCGATAAGTAATTTAGTAATTACTCATACTTATCACATTGCACAATTCCGTCGTAAATTTATGTATTTTTTTTATTTTGATTTTATATGAACCTATTCCCGAATTAGTAGATTAAAAAGTTAAATGCAAATTATTACAAATTAGATGTTATGTTATATACATGTATATTTGTAAAATAACAATTGTTATTAAATTAGAGATGAAATACTAATTGTTGTGAAGCTAATTTTGTAGCGTCACATAAAATTATTTTGCAATTCTTTTTTTCGAATTGGGCGTTCACATTGTTGACTTAGATGTACAAATATTATTCAATATGTTCGGTTCTTTTCCGGGTCAACAACTGCAAATTTTCGATAAGAATTTAAATGCCAACCAAAACCAAAGATTAAATAAAACGCAAGTCACGTTTTGTGACAAAAATGAAACTGCACACACACACACACACGCACTCACACATATGCAAATGTATGATCTGGAATTTGCGGTTGATTAGCAAAGAGCAGCAATAGCATGGACCAAGCACGTTGCGTTGATAGTCGCGAGTGAGGAGGAGAGAGTTTGCAATGAGAGCAGTTGCCAAACCCTACGCACAGAGAGCGACTAGTTGCGAGCGGGTGGAGAGATATAGAGAGTGAGTTACCATCAGCAGCACTAAGCTTAGAAAATAAATGAATGTGGAATGCGCAAAGCGAGAGAATGAGTCAACCAACCATCAACGCGATGCGAAAAATGAATGCGACTGATGGACAACAGAGGGCGGGTCGCAGTGCATAAAACAAATAAAATAAATAAAAATAAGGGAAGAGAGGAGAATGTAAGAGAGAGCATGTATGTGTGAGTGAGTGAGGGAGTTGAGTGGAATAAGGTCAAGCGGGGTGCGGCAAATGTTTCCGCTGATAGCATTGATAAAAAGCCCGCAACAATGTTTGAATGACAAATGAAGAAGAAGTAGAAGACGAGCAGAGAGGCGTTGCCAGTGACAATGACTACAACAACAACAAAAGCAACAGCAACCACAAACAATGCACCAAGAATGGCAAACAAGTAGCACAATCAAATTTAAATAATAAAGAAATCCGAGTAGAAATTTCACTTTTGCAGCAGCAGCAACAGACACACACACACACACACACATATAAATATTTCATCTTGTTTTTGCCTGTGCTTTGCACACACGCACACATACACATAAAGAGGCACTTTCTTTGCTGCTGCTGCTGCCAAGCTGCCAACTGATATCGTTCGCCTTTTGGCGGCTTTTACCAATAGTATTTGTTTATTAAAATTAACGCCCAGCTTGCAGTCATTCAATTAATACAAGAGTCTCACATACACACACACTCAGTCGCACACACACACACCCAACCAAATCGATCGTCTTTTTTTTTGGCGTTATTTCATCTTAACGATGACGCGTTCGCAAAAAAAAAAAACATTAAAAAAATTTGTAGATAAAACAATGGAATGAGAAATGAGACAGTTGAGACAGTTGCACGCGCAATTTCTCTGCATGAGCAACACATTTTGCACAACAAACACTCAAAAATCACAACAACAACAATAACATCGAATCCAGCAGCAGCTGCACAACAATAACAACAACCAAGTTGATATTAAAACAAAAAAAAAAAGGAGAAAAAAAACTTATATCTACATAGGACAATGTAATGAAAACATACAAAAATTCGTAATCACTTTATGGTCGCCTCTTGTTGTTTGTGCTTGTCTGCGGCAGCTTGCATATATACATATATAACTATATATATATATGTAAATGTATATGGGTTGACTGTAGCGCGTTCTTTTACAATAAATTAGTTTTTAATTTTTGTTGAACGCCTCGAAAATTGATATATGAGTAACTCCGATGCGCACAAAAACCGAAAATGAACTGAATTGGAATTAGTGATGAGCGATATCTATTTGCGCTGGCGCTGCGAACCAATTGTGAATAATATCGATGTTTATAATTGCTTTATATCGATACATTGACTTGATTATTTCAGCAGCCCTGTTAACGCAGGCGCCACATCGATTATTATCTGGTATTATTGTTACAGAGCAATGGAAAGTATTTTCTATAGATAGATTTTTTAATAGGCTTGTCAATCTCAGAAAACCAGCAATTTTAAGTAGGCCAATAATTGTAAGTCTAACAATCGTTAAATAATGTTCATATCTAAGCTTAAAATACCCATCGTTTAAATTATGCAACTAATGCAATACTATCGAACTAACCTAAAAGTCTTAAATCAACTTCAACAGTATTAAAATATTTGAATAAGATGCATACATTGCTTTTTATAATCTCGGTTGTGGAAACGGAGATAAAACTTTAATCAAATAATAATAAAATATAATATTATGAGAAGTATTTCATATATAATCATTAATTCAGTTTTGGTTGCATAAATGTTTTTTTTTTTTAATCACAATTTAAATATCTAATATAAAACAAACAGTTTAAATATCGAAATCGAGTAGATTTAATGCAGGCGCCTTAACATTATTCAACTTCTGATTGCTGTCGCTTACGATACGTATCGATTACTGCTGTAAGACTGTAAGAGTAATCAAAATATTCAAAATTGATGAATTAAAGTTGATTAAAGCAGCAACATTAATTATTTTGTTTATTATAATAAATTGACAGATTGGTTGTATTTGGCGTATTCGGTGTAACAACGGTGTTTATCATAATGCAGCAGAGAAAGCACATCTATGTGATGTGGAAACACACCGCTGTTAAGTGGAAACACATCTTTCTGTTCAACTTGTTAAACGATTAGTGCAAGAAAATATATCGATATACTTTTGTAGAGTCCTGCTTAGGTATGGATTTCTAAAAAATAAACAATTATTTGCATTTAACATAATTACTTAAGATCATTACCAAATTGTATGATTGTTGTTTAACAATATCATTGCAAACTGCGTTATAACGAAAACCCCATATTTAAGCGGTCTTCGTTAAGTCTTTCAAAATAGTTCGTTAAGTGAGTATGTTTAATATAACAGTCAACAAAGTAGCGAGAATGTTCGTGATATATCGATACACATAATTGGCAATCGCTCTCTCCACAGCTGAGCGCATTTTTTAGCACATTTTCGCAACGCGACGCGTTTGTGTAGCTTCTGCTAAGAAATTTTTTTACTGTGACAAAAACAACATAAAAACACCACGCCAAAAAAGGCCATTTTGTTGTGTGCGTGTGCTTACTGCAATTGCAAATTGTTGCCCAAATCGTATAATATTTTTTTTTTGGTTTGTTTTCGTGGTTAGCCAAATAAGCTGCGCCTCCCTCTCTACTCTCCAGCACCAACGGATTGCAGCTGCAAAGCAAAAAGACAAACTTAACCTCGCAGCGTTTGCAAAAAAAAAAGAAAAAAAAACGCAAAGCAAAGCGGTTGAAAAGTAAGCGAAGAGAGCGAGAGAGAGCAAGCTACTTGAGTGAAAAAAAGTGTTTGTTGCAGTACTTCTTTAACCAACCCCCACCCCGCCCCCGCCTATTCCTACAAATTTTTTGACGACACAAAAATGAAAACAACAAGCAATAAGTAAACGGCAAGTGAAACAATTTGTCATCGCCAAAAAAAAAAAAAAATACAAAATACAAACACCGGCGAGCAAAGCGAGAAGAGAGATGTACATACAAATACATGAAAATGCATGTACAGTGTCTCAAAGTTCATTTTGAACAGTGTCTAGAAACAATTTAAAAATAATTAAATTATTCAGTAGTTTTCAAAAATTCTAAACACCGACGACAGGTACATTTAATAACCACCGAAATGAATATATGACCCTAACAAACTGGGGTTTCTCCACCTGCTAGGTAGGGTTATGTAAAAAAGTATCTCTATTTATGTCAGGTTGAATTTGATCGGTTTTAATAGAACAATCCTTCGTAGTCAGTTTAGTTTTTTCCTGAATTTCGAGTGCAATAAGCCAACAAGGACTATGGGCAAACGGACTTCCATTTATCAACGGAAAATCATCCTGGAACACTTAAAAATCGGATATTCATATCGCCAAATAGCTAAAATGGTAAATTTTTTCGTCGACGAAAATTTGATGGAATGGCACCAAACATGATTTTCACCGAGCAGGATGAAATAAGGGAAAAGTTCAGTTTGGAAACTTGGCTCCAGGTTTTGCGCAACTATGACTTAAAGGCCCGAGTACCACAGAAAAAGCAACTTAAAAGCTCAAAAAATAGTGGGTCTTGGATGAGGTTCGCCAAAATCCAATTGGGCAAGTATTTGGACTTCTGGAACACAGTCATATTTGAATATGAGTACAAATTCAACATTTTTGACCCGGACGGATGGAATTATGTGTGGCACGGTATGGGCATCTATCTCGGCAGCCGGTGTCGGAAATTTGGTGATTATTGAAACAACAATGGACAATTATGTGTACTTTGACCTACTAAAGAAAAAATTAGGTTAAGGGAAGTTGTTAAGGCTAAAGGAAATCATACTAAGTATAAACATCCTTATTTAAGCTTTTATACACCAAATATGTAACTTTTTTTAAGACTGTTCAAAATACTTTGTGACATGTATTTTGGATATGTTTAAAGTTTTTGACTCATTTTAATTAATTAATTAATATTTGAATAAAACTAAACCTTGTTTAAACTTTGTAGCACTTTAAATTTTGTGCTAGACACCGTTAAAAATTAACTGTGAGACACTGTATGTGTGTGTGTATGCATAAATGCTATGCTCACACATAGGGAAAAATCGAGATATGTATGTATGTGTGAAGATATTTAGCCGGCTTTAATCGTTAAACCCAAAGCCAAATTTGCCATTTGCGCAACATTCGATTATATTTGCATTTGCATGGACTGCAGCTGATTAACCCTTAAGTGCCGTTCATCACAAATATCCAATTGGATTTCCAAGTATTTCAATTTTGGAACAGCTGTGCAACATGAAACTGCAACTCTCGATTCAAACCACATTTTCTAAGTAAGATTTTCCACGACAATTGTCTGTATGTATATACTTATATTTATATATATATATATATTTAAAGGCATATATATATATATATACTCTCGCTCACTCGAATGGTATTAGTGTTTGGGAACTGGTCGTGACCTACGCCAATAAGAATTGTTAATGGCATTCACAAAAATATAGCCAATTTTTTTTTTAAATCAATATTGATTTTACTTAAATACAAAATATAAATTAAAAAAATAGTTATGAGATTAGGTATATATAAATATATATATATATATACATTAGCCGACTTGAAAGTATATTTATTTTTTCTGTTTAGTTAAAAAATAATTTTGTTTTTATCTATTGCATATATTTAATAGTAAACTGCTGTTTATATATATAACAAAATATAATAATAATTATTTTTACAACCGATCCGTTCAACAGAATAGCTTTGTTTACCTGATATTGAAAATTGAATTTTTAACGCCTGTTAAATTAGAATATTTCAATAAAAGTATTTGTATTTGGAACTGCACCCAATGAAAACATGTCAACACAAAAAAACATCTCGAAGTGTATTTGTTTTCCTTGTCAACGCGTCAAAAAATGGCGTCAACTGGCGTTTCTTGTATTGACAATATTGACAAAAAAAATCTATTGTTCAAGGAATGGAAATCCGCAAGAAAAAGTGTTGTACATATATTTTTGGCTATCAGATTAGGTGCAATCGACAATATACAGATGTTAATTCTTTTTACTTAATAATTTTTTTTAAATTTTTGATTCAAAAATCTACAGTTTTTTTCTTTTCTTTTTCTGTCAACTTGCTTAATTGTATATATAAATATTTCAGACTTTTAGTTTTTAGATCATAATCTGATATCTTGATTTTCTTAGATTTCAAGCTATAAACTATGGGTGAGAATCTGAGAATCAGAGAATAGATAGAGAAAAAAACCAATTTACAAACACAGGACAACAAATGCATGAATTAAACATATTGATTGTTCCCTCCCCCACCCCGCCCCGGAAGCTGTTTATAATTTGAATAGTGATGTCAATAAAAAATAACCGTACAAAATTTCAGCTAATATATGCAGTAAAACCGCGATGGCGTTGACAATTGTTGTGGCTATTGCTGTGGGCGATCAGCTCGGGCGAATCAATTTCATTCAAATCAAATCAACAAGAAATACTATCAATAATTGAAAAAAGAAAAAAAAACAAAATAAAAGACAAAAAGACTAGCAAAAACTAGAAACTAAAAAAAAAAATTGTAAACCAAATTTTGGAAAAAGAAAACTTCGAAGCCCAAGCGAACAGAACAAAATGGATCATTTTCAAACCTCGCTGAATCCGCGCAAACAGGAGCTGCTCGAGGCGCGTTTCATCGGTGTCCGGGTAAGTTTTTCTATATAAATAATATATATTTATGTATATATAAATATATAAACTTGCATTGTTAACTGAAATTTGAGACCCAACTTTAAAGTGTTTCCTTGTTAAGCGAAAATCAGTTCAGACAAGAAATCAATATAACAAAACTCGCTGCATTTTAAATGACTTTATTGGGGATAATTATACGGACAAGGGCCTAACATGGGTTAAGACCCAGGCAGGCCAAACGGTTATTGCACTTTGGAATTGTCAGCTACACACAACTTTAACTTTGTGAATGTGTTGCTGTTGTTGTTGTTGTCGTTGGGATGGGAATGGGAATGGTGGAGAGAAAGAGTAGAAGAGGGGAGGGGTGTGGGGAGTTTGTGCAGAAAATGAAGATGGAAGATGCTTTTCCCATAGTTTGGTGTGCCCTTTGCTTCTTCTTCTTGCTTTTCGTCATCTACTCTTTGCTGCTGTTTGTTGTTGTAGTTGTTGTCCGCGTGCATGGGCAGAGTTTGTTGAACAAAGCGACCGAGATGAAAAGAAAAATACACGAGCATAAGCAAATAAATTAGCGTACAAAAGAAAGCTGGTAATACATATGTATATATGCAAGTATGTGTGTGTGTGTGTGTGTGTGAATATACATATTTACATATATATATATAAATATATGTATATTCATATATAGCATGTTTAAGAATAAACTGCTTCACTCACCAAGCACTACATAACACATACATACACACATATGCATGTATGGATTTCAATACATAATATTCCTCAGTGCACAACACACACACAAACAAGCCCATCTCCACCCACTCTGCTCCTGTTTCTCTCTCTCTGCCAACCTATCATCATTCGCACTTTCCATATACACACACACACACATTCAAACATACAAACTTGCATGCACAGCATATATCCCTCCCTTTCACACTTGCGCTAAGCTGGACTGGTCTGTTTGGGCTTTTGGGCCTGCCGCCACATCTCTGTACGTTTGTCGTTTGAAGAAATGAAAGCAAAAGAACAGCTGATAAGCAAGCTTCTGTTGTCGATGACGTCGACTTCGAAATTTGCAAGGCGTCGCTTGTTTGTATTTATGTGTGTGTGCGTGTATGGTGAGTTAAGAGTGCGTGCGTGGTGAATAATAAATTCAACTTTTCAAGTTAAGACTTGATCTGAAATGAAACACAAATTGAACTAAATTTTAATTTAATTTGAACTTTAAGTATGAATTAAGTACTTAACTATTATAATAAGCAGAATAGGATATATTCAATTTAGATGTAGATTTTTGAATATTGAAGTTAGGCCTGCAATCGAAGCAATTTCATTAATTCTCAAAATATTGGGTATTGAATGCTGATCAATACTCAAGGTAGTTTAAATACTCTGTTTATAAGAAAATACTTCTTGTCGGCAATGTTGTCCATTCAATGGCATTTGTGCGCTGTTGTCGCTTCATGTGCCAGCAAGCAGTGCACTGTTTACTAACATAGCGCTGTTATGCTAAGTAGCTGCTGCTGCCGCTGCTGCTGCATTGCTGTGCGCCTCATACAGGCGTTTAAAAATTGTTTCACTTCATTTGCAAATCAAGGCAAATTTGCAGCGGTGTAAATGTTCAAAATGTGTATTAGGCTTATAGCCAGCACCACCCTCTCCCCCCCACCTCTCTGCAATTTTCACAGTCAGCAGTTAATTGGCCTGCGCCTGTCAGCAGCGTCGTCTGCGTCAGCAATTTCTGCATGTTACCAACAGCAAACAGTTAACAGTGACGTTGCAACCTTTTGCCGGCTAACAACAGAGTTGCGAAAGACAACAACAACAACCAATACTATCAAACACCATTACTATGCACAACAGTGTGCACTGCTTGCTGCTTGCTACTCTTGCTGTCTGCTGCTTGCTTGTAGTCGTAGGTCGTCGTCGCTGTTGGCAGCCATATTTTAACAGCTTGTATTTTGTTGTTGTTGTTATTGCTCTTTTGTATGTGTGTATGTTCTGTTAGTGTGTGTGGCCGGCTAGTTAACGGCTGTTTGGCTTTGGTTTCACACTCGCTTTGGTGGTTAATCAGTTTATTATTGTTATGCAAAGTTGTTGATGTTGTTTCTGTTGCTTTTGGTGACTTGGCAATGTTTTTTGTTGTTGTTTCGTGTTTTTCATTGCACGCTTCTTAAATGCTTGTGCGAATTTTGTTCGTTTAGTTTCGTTTGTTTTTCTTTTCTCGTTTGTTGTACAAAGCTTTGCAAAATATGTATATTTAACGAAGATCGGGCCAAAGAGGCACAGCACAGCCACCGGCAAGTGTGGCAAGAAAAACTGAAAACGGAAAATGTTAAACGTAAAACGAAGTCGGTATTTCTCTCTCTCTCTCCCAATCTTTCTCTTTCTCTCTCTCTCTTACTCTCTCTCACATTCTCTTTTGCTCCTTTTGACGTTCTGCCTCGTATCTGTGTGTGTGGTGTGTGTGTACTAGTTACTAGATGCGATTTTCCAAGTTGCAACAGCAACAACAACAAACAACGTCTTTTCACATTTTCCTCAACTGCATTCAGTTTTTCACTGTATTCATTTCATTTGTTGTCAGTTGATTGCCACGCTTCAATGGAGTTTCAGCTCGTTGTTGTTGTGCGTGTGTGTGTGTGTGTGTGTGTCTGTGAAAACGGTGTAAATGTTTAAACAACATATGATTTTTGCGGTGCATGCTGTGTGTTGTTGTTTGCCCGACAGTAAATGAGACAAATGTAAGCTTTAAGTGCCAGTGGCAAGTGTAATAAAAAACAAGGTGCAAAAATACCCAGAAGAAGAAGAAGAAGCAAGGAGCAACAACTGAAGCAGATAAAGCAGCGCCTAGCGAAGACACAAACCGCACACTTTAAAGAAATGCCCGTAATAAAGCAACGAAAAATAAGTCGCTTTAAGGTTAGTACTCATAACGTAACGTAACGAACTATACATAAAGTAAGAGTGCATAGATAGGCAGACATACTGAGAGAGAGAGAGAGAGAGGGATAGATTTATTTAATCAGATGAGCTTTTGTTTTGAAAATGCATATTTTGATATGAATTGAGCGACAGGATGATAGGCAATGAAGACATTTGCAGAGAGCAGAGAAAGTAAAAGAGACATACTGAAGTGTGGTGCCTGAAAGGAAGCAAGAGCGACAGAGAGAAAGTGATATGTGAACCAGAAGCAAGATGAAAATCTGGAGAAGAGAGAGAGACCGATCAGAGCTAAGTAGGATGGCGACTAAGGAGAGCTGTTAGCTCTGAGCCTCAAACCGGATCGAGGAAAAGAAGAAAATACATATTTATGTATGTGTGTGAAGGTGTGTGTGAATTAAATCTTCAGATAAAATAAAAGCCGTGTCAATACCAATATCATACAGTTATTAACAAGCTGATTAATTTTATGGCAAATGCTAGAAATTAGAAAACGAAAAAAACAGGCCACAATTCAGGCTTACATTATTATTACGTATATATATACATATGTATGTATTTATGTCAGTATGTATTTATGTTAGGCATTCGCAAAACCTACAGATGTCCATTTAAAACTGGTAACTGCTAAGCAGAAGAAGAAGAAGTAATGGAAGCAATAGCAGCAAAGAAGCATCAGCAGTAAAGCAACACTGGCAACACACACACACACATATATATATATATATATATATACACAACTTAAACAGCAACAAGAAAACCTAATTTCTCTTTTTCTGGCGTTCGTCTTCTTCGTGTAATACTACAAAAATTCAAATACAACAACAAAATGTGGAAGCAAAAAAAAAATTCGCAAGTTCATTGAACTTGCCATTAAAAATTATACGCTCTTAGCGGGCGACGCAAGCAGCGAAGGGAAAAAAAAATAGAAGCCAGCAAGAGCAAGAAAGAAAAAAAAAAAAACTAGTCATGTGTCGCTGCAGCCATCAGCAGTGGACGCCGGCAGCGACGCGCTGCATAGATTGGCGACCTGACCTAAAATGCAAAAATTTGCTGCTGCCCTCAGAGAGTAGTCGTCGTCTGTTGCCTTTAACATAGCCCGCCACTGTTATGTGGAGCATAACAGAAGAGAACTTGCACTTCTGCAGCACCTGAGTCAGAGAGAGAGAGAGAGAGAGCGAAACTGAGTTAAGCTCAGCTGTTTGACTTTGAGGCCCTCTCATTTATCCTCTCGCTCTTTAACATTTCGTCACAAGCGACCAAAAAAAATACAAAAATTAAAATAAAATCCACGTTGAAATTTGATGAAAAATAAAGACAAATTGGAACAGTTGGCAGAATAATATTTGACTAATCGATTCGATTATATACATACATATCAATATATGTATGTGTGTAGACCAACATACATATGTGGGTCAAATCGAAACATTTACTTATATATATGTTATATGTTTTTTTAAGTACTGCCTATTCCCATATGATGTAGCTGTAGCTGACATGAAGAGCTATAATAACAATTATAACTGTTTTTTATCTATATATTATTATTTTTAAATTGTAGTGAATTTGTTGAATTTTAGTTCATATCCTATGCGGCGAATGATTTTATTTCATTTTGCCCGTTGTTGTTGTACGGTGCGTATACGTCATAAGCCAATCATTACGTATACGTCACATCACCTTTTGTCGTTTGTACCCCTAATGCTTGTTAGTTGATTATTATAATTGCATTTCTTCACATTCACCACACCAAATGAAAAAACATGTTTTGATGGGTATGTGTGGATTGTGAGTGGGTGGTAGGGTTAGCGAATTGGAATTGGGGCTGTCCCTACATACTCCCACGATGCCAGTGGACCACCCTAGAGGACGATACTTTATTTTGTTCTTGTGAATGTCGATGGTGAAGTTCTTTTTATATTATTTTTTTATAGCGCTCTTTTTTTTATCACAAACCCATTGAAAATGTTTCAAGAAGGGTGAACTGAACTTGTTCAAAGAGTATGAAACAGGCAAAAGGAAGAAAACATCTGTGACTGGATATATATATATATATATATATATATATATATATATATATGTATATGTATATCAATAACCGCGTCGATTTCTTAAAGATTTTTAGAGCTAGAAGACCAAGCTTATGGCACTTTATCGATATCTGTCTTCGATTCCCCATATATCGATATCAAGTGTATTTCATTTTTGCGATATCGATAACAATAAAAGCCACCATATTTAGGTGAATATGTTTTTCCAAATGATAGATAAAGTGTACAACCTGTGAACCGAGCGAGCTCTTGGGCATTTGCAAGTCGAGCTCTCTCGACTGGAGCACTTTCTTAGTTTTTTTTTTCCGCCTTTTTTGTACTTATTCAGCAGATGCTGGAGCTGAGGGCGGGGTGAGTCAGTTAAGAGGTTGCGTGTTGGGGCTATGTTTGTCAGCTGCTGTTGCTTGTTGTTTTTGTTGTTGTCGCGTGAGTTGACATCAAAACGGATATGGAATTTTCAATATTTACTGTTGCTGTTGCGGCTTAATGTATGCAGTTCACACACACACACACACATGCACACATACATATGTGTGTGAATTCAATGGGGAGGGGAGTGGGCGAGGTAGGTTGGGGTGGGTGGAGGAAAGGGGGGGGGGGGTGTTGCTGGGTCTGGCCTGCGCAATAGCTAGCGCCAAGTGTTGCGCCCACTATACACGCGCTGCTTATGTAAGCATTTTGAGCATGTTTCCGCTTTTATATACTCGCAGAATTCACTAGAGAATGTTTGCATGTATGTGTGCGTGTGTGTGTGTGGGTGTGTGTGGGGATGTTCAAATAGTGGAGTGCTCATGGGGGTGTGGGGGTGTGCTCCATTGCTTTATGTATATACACAGGAGTCGGCGGCAGCCACCCACAAATCTTGACCACCCATCCCCTTGCTCTCTCTCTCTTTCTATCCTTCTGTTCATCTGTCTCGCTCCCACACTTCATCTCTCCCCCCATCTCCCTTGTGTGTGTGTGTGTGTGTGTGTGTGCCTTTGTATGTTTCACTCGCACACTTTGTGTAATTCATTTAGCACTTTTCGCACGCAAAACTGCAT
Source organism: Drosophila kambysellisi (assembly GCA_035042185.1). NCBI lineage: Eukaryota > Metazoa > Arthropoda > Insecta > Diptera > Drosophilidae > Drosophila > Drosophila kambysellisi. The sequence goes on along the minus strand of JAWNLS010000940.1, from coordinate 2,327,963 downwards.
TTGGCCGACGCGACGAAACGAACGCTAGATGGCGCTGTTATACGGTATTGATGGGTTGACAGATTGCAAAATGGCCTTGGTGTGGGTGTGGGTGTGGGTGGGGGGTTGTTGTTGTGACGTTAAGTTGTTAATGCGCTGATATTAAAATAATGTATACAAGCATATAAATTGATGGCCCCATTAGCTGTTAACCATTAACAGCAATCGGGCTTAAATGACGCCACACAACGTGTTGGCCACAAGTCATCAATTGCATTTCCACACACATTTCACTAGAAAACTGTTCACCAATTGTTACACTCAGAAAAGTATAAAATCGAACTATATAAATCAATCTGGATAACTCGACTGTCGATTGGCAAAGTTTAGATAAATTCTGAAATTAATAATAATAATTATGCAACGGTTTCTAAAAATACAGTTCACCACTCAAGTGCAACAATTTTTAGATTGTCTTAAAAACCATCTTAAAGTAAAAATTAAATAAATTCGAAAATTTGGATTATTAAGAATGATTTAACAATTTTGTTCAGATAACTTCTGCATTGAATTTGTTGTTGCTGTTGTTACTGATTTAATTAAATTGCATTCGAGATTGAAACAATACTTTTGGCTTAGTTATTTGTGCTGTTTGCTTAGCTGCTGTCCATACACAATGAAATACATAGCCATACACACCCACGCACACACATAGATACACACACACATTGGCAAACTATTGAATTAGGCAAGTTGTATTGGATTAGACAAATCTGCGTTAAGTATGTGGCAACTAAATATATATGTATATGTGTACGTATGTGGTTAATGTATGTGTGTGTGCATAGCTATGTAAACACACACAAACATAGATATATCTATCCCATAAATATGTATATATAATCATCTCATTATAATTTATGTATTATGACAGTTTCGAGCTCGCAATTTAATATAATTGCATTTGGTATGTGTGTGTGCACACACACACACATACACACACACACACACACATATATATATATATACATATATAGATAGATATGTGTGTACATATGAAATGTACAATTAATTTTAGACCCTTGACGATTTTTGGTTTCTAGTTTCATTTGACTGTCAGTCAGTTGTTGTTGTTGTTGTTGTTACCTTGCCAACTGTTATACATACACATATACACACATACACATAAGTATGTACATATGTTATACAATGCGCCAGTTACTGTTATATGCAAACGCGAGGCGCTATCAGCGAAGTGGGCAAACTTCGTGACAGTATCGGCCTACTACCACCTCTTTGACCTCACCCCCCACCCACACACACACATATATACACACACACACACACACCCACTCGTCATCCACACGCTGTGTTAAGTCTGCTTCAAAGCTGTTTCACTACCCTTTCCGCTGCAGCAGCGGCAGCAATGAGAGCCTCAGCTTTGGAGCTGGAGGTGGAGGATGTTTGTGTCTCGGTTTCTCCTTTAATGTCTACTCTAGCGATTTATACCACTCCCCGCCCCATCAAACACACCCTCTCCCCGCCATCTGTTTGTACCACGGCTTCATGCTGGACGCACTGCGTTCTGTGTATATGAATGTGTGTGTGTCTGTGTGTGTGTGTGGCATCTGCTGCTGCTGCTGCTGCTGTTGCACATTGAAACACTAAAACATCGTTCTGGTCAAAGGCTAGCTTTACGAGGTGGCAAAGGGCCGAGTAATGGGAGGGGAGAATGGGTGGGTGGCATTCAATGTGCACATTGCTTTCTCAGTTAAATGCCGAATGCTTTTCTACACTCAGAAAAACAATCGCACTGTCTACCAAGGTATTCAAAATGTATATTTCAAAAACGAAACAGTTTGTTTTTAAAAATTAGGATTATTTTGTTTTAAATTCTAGGTAAGTTTTTTTTTTTAAATTAAAATTTCACATATCTAACATATTAAATAGTTTTTAAAATGAAAAAAACCTTTAGACTGGAATCCGAGATCCTTCATTTCCGAGATAAACTCTAATATAGCAGTGGGCAGAGAAATTTCCATTTTAAATATTCTGAATTTCAGAAAGGATTTGTTCTAAAAATAAAACAGTGATTTTTCTAGTTTTCAGAGCGGTTTTTGGAAAATCAGTGTGAATTATTTTCTGATGGATGGATGTCATTGTATTTTGTATTTTATTTTTTTAAAACAACATTAAAATTTTATTTTCAATTTTTAATTACAAATAAAATCGTTAAACTAAATAATACAAGATGTCAAAACTAATCCAGAGAAAAACATTTGAAACGGCATTGAACCACTGTACCTTGTGCTAAGCGTTTGCTCGACTAGCCATAAGTGGGCGTGGACGTGGGCGTTAGGGGTGCTTTGGGAGTTGGCAAGCGTTCGGCTTGGGTGTTTCAGTCAGCTAGTCGCTGTGTCAACCTTTTTGGCCCGTTCAACTTGCATAAGAGCCGCAACTTGTCGGGCCGCGTTTTAGGATTCAATGTTGACTTGGCTTTGCTGCCAGTCCTCGCCAATGTGTCTGCATGTGTCTGTGTGTCTTTGTGTGTGTGTGTTGCGTGGAATGGGTATTTGGCAACGCATTTTCATTAGTAGTAGTTTCCCACATAGTTACATATATATACATATATATATATATGCTGGCTTCTGATGCAGATGCCACTGTTTGTAAGTGTATATGTACATATGCTCATATAGATATATATACTTATGCATTATACATTATATATAGAAATGTAAGTCATATGTCCATTAAAAAAATAACCTTATTTTTTCAGTGAAAACGCAACGTTTTTCATTTTCATTTGAGCTGCGTTCTGGTTTGTCTTGGATTATGTTTCATATTACGTATACACACTGTATGCACTTTTTGTATAAAATTTTTCCTATAGAGAAGCGATGCTCTACATTTTCTCCTTTTTCATTCCCAATTACTGAGGTACTTTAATTATCCTCCATTAAAACATATATTATTATTCGAACTAAAAATCTAGCTAGAATCTTTGGTTTCGCTTGGCTTTTTGACAATGTTTATCGTTAAGTTTTAAATAATTTTGGAAAACATCTGACTAGTTTTTAATATTTACATACGTTCAGGTTGGTACAGGTTGTACTAGAGTTAATGTGCCAAACTTGGGGGTTCGCTGAGATCCGATTGTTTTGAATCGAAACCAAAAATTCTTTTTCATTTTGACACCCTGATTAATTCTAAGTTTATCCTTTTCTTTTGCTTAAATCGCTTTTGATTATAGCTGCTTTTGAGACATTTGGCTTGTCTGAGATCTGCTGCCCCTCTTCAGATCAATTGTGTATTTTGCGGTTCTGTCCCTATTTGGAGTGTCTCTGCCACCTTTCCTGTTGCCATTGCTTCATTTGCTGCAATTTCATTATAATGATATATTATATAATTATCAACATATTTTTTTTTCCTGCTATTTATTCATAGTCTGCTTTTCGAGGTCCTGGGTCAAATTAGGTTTTCCTGTTTTAATATCAGTTTTGGGTTTGTTGTTAGCCCCTGAATTGACGGCAACTTTTACCTAATTGTCAATAAAATTGTATACAGGAATTATTAATTTTTTTGATATGGTATGTATATAGATTTTATCGGTTTTTTTTTTTTTTTTTTTAATTGAGTACAGCTTTTATGTTTCATCAGCTTGTTCGATCATTTTCCTCATTTCCACTAACAGTTGATGTGCCTGATTATGTTAATAAATGGTAATCTAAATTATTAGACTAACGGAATTTATCTATGAATCAATTTTGTGGACAACCTGCAAATCTTGATTTGCGTTCTATCCTGGTTATTTCCACTATCGATTATGTAATGTTCATATACAAATATATTAATATTTTTTTTATTCCCAGCCTGCTGAGTTTGCAATTTTCGATAATTGCATAATTGATCACTTGCAAAATCAGAGTAGACCACTTGACTGCAAGATACCCTTGATTAATAAATTAAAAATGTGTATTGTGTTAAAAAAAACAACAACAAATTTGATATACGATTAACAAATATTAAATAAATAATAAGATACTTTTGCAAGTATTTTTTTCCCTGTTGATTAAAGGGTATCTTCGGCAACTGTCGTAAGCTCGTTTATTTACTACATTTTTTTATTTTTGGGAACAGCACTTGACGTGCACTTCATTCCAGGGTCACCGAAAAGCACACACACACACACACACTTACACAGCAATATCGAGCGAGTTTTGGTGTGTGTGTGTAAATGAAACTCAACTCAAAGCTTGCAAACTCAACTTTTGTGTTGGCAACAAAATGCGCTGGGAGTCCGTACAAAAGTATATCAAAATATCGAAGTTGATATACACACAGATTCACACCCATTCGTATGTGGTATGTGTGTGTGTGTGTGTGAGTGTGTGCGTGCTGCAATATAAAAAAATATGTATAAATTTCTGGCTTGTGTTTCGCCTTATTTTCGTCATTCGCAATTGTTGTTCTTGTTCTTGTTTGTTTTCTTTGTTTTTTTCCTTTTACTTTTCTTGGTTCTTTTTTTTCTCGCCAGTCCCCCCACTCCCTTACTCACCTACCACCCACCTACCAGGCGCCCTCTATCGCATTTTTGCTCAGTTACTCTTAGTTCTCTCTTTGTGGGTCTCTGTTCGCCTCTTTTTTTTTGATTCCGCTTTGTGCTGCGTTTCTTGTGCGCTATGCAAGCAAATTAAAAATTAAATTTTTGTTGTGCAACTCTTGCACTTAACCCTCTATAGAACCGCAACGCCCCAATGCCCCACACCTCGCCACATCACCCTACCAACAACACACAGCCTCCCCTTGCCCCGCTGCTCTGTTGGTTTGTCTTTCACTTTGTTTTGGCAAACCAGCGTTGCGTGCACGTTTGCAATACGTTACTAGAGGAGAGGCCTCCGACCGATTCTGTCTCCCTTACATGCAATAGAATTCTAGAATCCCCCCTCCCCCCCCCCAAAAAAAAAAACCTTGCTACTAGTGCATTTTACCATTTGTGCGATGTGTGGCATATGCACAGTAGACCACGCCTACTTTTAGTACACTTTTCTGCATTCCTTTGTTATGCAGAATGCAAAATGTATGTATATATATATCTGCAAGGGTATATACATATATATAGATATATGTATATTTGATATTTAATTAACGTGGAAGGTTCACTCGTCTAGGATCGCTCTGGGTTAAAGAACTTGCTGCACTAACTAATCATCCTATTTACAACTTTTCTCTGTAAAGTCTAAAATGGTTCATCAGAATTCATAAAGAAGAAGAAGAGGAAGCTAATAACATTATAAAGTTAGTATCGTGTCAGATCTGAGATTGCAGCTCAAATTAATTTCCATTGTTGTTGTTATTGTTGTAACTCGCTCGATCAACTTTTGGATTTGACTTGAACGTAGCTAACTTTGGCAATCTAACAGTCGCTAAACTGTTATACACAGATATGATATCTCTGTTATACATATGTATGTATACAAATTGGATACTTTCTTTCATATATTTCGTTAGAATTTTTGCTTGAATGTTGCTTGTATATTTGTTCAACTTCGATCGATTGTTGTTGCCTCATTTGCAACAACAACAACTGATGTGCCTGCTGCTGATGATAGTAAATTGTAAATTGTGAGTCACAACTTGCAACAGTGTTTACAGATTTAAAATAAATGTAATTTATATTGGTTGTTTTATTGTTATTTTTTTTTTTTTTGTTGCCTGGTTGTTTTCTCTACCTGCGGCAATCTCACCACGGATTGTTGTCTGGTTGTTTGTTGCCTTGGTCAGTTTAATCGCAGCAACTGGCTATATGTATACAATAGATATATGTTACACACACACCCCCCCCCCCCCCCCCCCACACACACACACACATACACACACACACCTCTTTCTCTCTCTTTCGCTCTCTTTCATCCAACACCCTTTTAAGCGTCATTCGGCTTGCTTTTGATTTTTGCATTCGTTTGTTTTATGCTCGCTGTTTTGTCGCGTTTCGTTGTTGGTCGGTCAGTTTGCTGCTGTTGTTGTTGTTGGTTGTTGTTGTTGTTGTTGTTGCTGTTGTTGTCGAGTTGCCTCACAGCAACAAAAGCAGTTTCAATTGCGCACTTTGCGTTGCGATTTTCAACATCTCAGTGAGTGCTGCTGCCACTGCCACTGCTGCTGCTGCTGCTGCTTGTGCTGTGCCTAGGTTCACATTCTCATTACAGTTCATTCACCCAAAAGATACGGCTTTATGTATCTATTAGTTATGTATGTGCTGCTGTTGCTACTGCTTGTTGTTGTTGTTGCTGCTGCTGCTGATGCTGGACATGTGTAGAGGCTAAAACTGCCAACAACAACAACCAACAACAACAGCAACTGCAACTGCAGCAGCAGCAGCAGCAGCTTTAGCCTGCACTTTCAGCCAAGTTTTGATTTGTGAGCTATGTTGTAAAGACACACACAGACACAAACACACACTCACACACACAAACACACACACACACATGTATGTAGTGAGAGCGGATACAGCTTAGGATCAATTGTGCATTTTCATCGGTGCAGCTTGTTGTGTTCGTTTGGCAATTGTTTTCAACTTGCCACAAAACTCTTTCTATAACTTTTGCCCTTACTTATTTCATTTGACATTTTTCTCACTCACTCACAGACTCTCTCGCTTACACAATTATATGCTATAACTCACTCTCTATTTCTCTCTGTGTCTTTGTTCTTTCGTTGCAGGTGAGTTGCGTTTCAACAACTAAACAACTAGAACCAATTTGCAGCTAACCAATCAAAGGAGGAGACTACACAAAATTAACTCTTCACAACAACAACAACAACAACAACCAGAGAGAACGTTGCAGTCGGACGTAACCGACAGCGAAATACTATGATACCATAGTTTGTGTGCACCCAAGAAATACTGTCCAAGTTTGCCTATCTTCGAAGTTTGGTAACAGTATCTCTTAAATTGCGGAAGATATGGGCATTTATCGGTTTCTGGGGGCGGAAGTGGGCGTGGTCGACCATTTTTTTCAGATTTTTTAAGGGTGTTGGTGACTTAAGCTTTCAAATTGCCTGAGATATATGGGCTTATCGATTTACACTAACAGGTGTATCGGTTTAGGTAGGCGGAGTGGGCCATCCAATTTTTTATCGATCGGCGGAGTTACCAGTAACATACTTTCAAAATTTACGTTCCCTACTCAAAAACTGCGGAAGATATAGCCATTTAAAAATTTTAGGGGGCTGGGGGCGTCGGTGATGGGCGTGGTGCATGCCGATCTTTAAAGGACATCGCCAACAACCTACCAACAAAAATTGGTGACTGTATCCATAAAATTGTGAGAGATATGTGGCTTTATCGATATGCAAAAATCGAATTTATCGATTTTCTAGCTCCCAAGTGGACATAGCACCAAAAACCTTGACACTTTATCTTTTGTGGGTACTTTCCAGTGTATGTTCCAAGTTTCAAGTCTCTATCTCTAAGGGTGTCGGAGAAACGCGCGTTCATACAGACGGACGGACAGCATGACGGACATTGCACAAACACAATATACTATTATACCTTCGGTATCATAGTATAAAAACAGCAACAACAATAACAACAACAATAACAACAACAAGCTGTTGCTTTGTTTGCTAAAAGAGCAAACAAGTTGAGTCCATGGATTTGGTGAGCGTGTTTGCAACTGATATGAAAATCATAATTATACATCATTTATAATATCCACTAATATATAATTTCGATAGACCATAAATCGATTTGCTCAGTTTCGATTGATATTTGAGTCCATTTATTTATGGAACATTTTTATTTACACACATACTATAAAAAAATATAAACTCCAAAAGAAATTTTATGCTTAAATTTTTAAAAGTGAAAAACTTGTTAAATTTACCAATTTACTGAACAAATATTAATAACGGTAAAGATTAAAAATTATTTATTTAATTTTACATAAATCTAGCTTAATTGACACGTTTACAATAAATGTATTAATGGAACTTTATTTAGAAAGTTTCGTAATTTTAGATAAAGTTGTGGAGTAGGAGTATTTGTAGATGGAGGAGGATCTGTGATTTGATGGAGGGAAGCATATACAAAATTAAATAGTGTTTTTTTTACCATATCAAGAGCAATACGAAATATGCTCTATTCATAAATCAATTATTTTAATTAACATCAACATTATTTAAAGTCACGGTCTTAAAATCAATATTTTAAAATAAAATAAATAAATTCTAAGTAACTATTCACTGGGTATTTCATAGTCAATCATGCATAAAATGCTATTTTCATTATCTTATGTGTGTGTGTGTGTGTTTTTGAGCAGAATAAGAAGAAGAACACGAATTAGAATCACAATCAAAGACTTTTTACTTACAAAGAAAACTCGCCAAACGCGAAAATTTTCATTTCGTATTTTTGCAATTTGTTATTTTTGCTAAGTTTTTCTGTGTTTTTCGTGGGCGGTCAAACTAAAGTGGGCGGCAGGTGAAGGAAAGCAAAGGAAAACATGAAAAATAAGGTAAAATCAAAAATGTATATATACATATATATATATATATATATATATATATATATATCGCACAGCAGCCGTAGTCAGAAACTATGGCAACTGTGACTGCGACGCAGCCAGCGTCGGCGTTGACGTTGAAGTTGACGTCAACGGTGACAGCAACAGTAGCAACAACAGCAACAGCAACAACAACAGCAACAGCAGCAACAACAACAACAACAGTCGCTGTGGTCGACGACGCGGCATTTCCCGCTGAAATCGGTTGGGTTTAGTTTTCCAATGCATATGCTTCGTGGGGTGATCCGGGCCATTCTGGAGCCATTTCCAGTGTGTATTTAGTAAATGTTGTTGTACGTTAGTTTCCAACAGCAACAGCAACCACAACAACAACAACAACAACAGCAACAACAACAGCAAGAACAACACGAGGTAGCTAAGGGTCTGAAACTAGAGAGCCGCCTCGCTTTGGTTGGTTTTGTGTCTATTACCACACACACACACACACACACACACAGCAACAACAACAGCAGCAGCACCAGCAGCAGCACCAGCAGCAGCATCAGTTTCCAATGCAATGGCCCAAAACCCGCTTTGCCCTGTTCCCTTGCCCCTTCCTCCTCTTTAGCATTTTTGGCTTTGTGCTACCCTTTCCTAATATTCGTGCTCTGTCCACTGCACACCCCTCCCCCTTTCCTTCCCCACTCGCTTTTCCAGTGTGCAATCCGTGCGCTTAGTTTTAGTTTTGAGTATACATAAATCAGCACAGCAGCCGCAGCAGCAACAGCAGCAACAGCAGCCGCAGCAGCAGCAACAACAGCAGCAGCAACAGCAGCAACAGCAGCAGCAGCAGCAGCAGCAGCCGCAGCAGAGCTGAGAGCCAAGCGAGCTGCGAGCAGAGAGCAGAGCAAATCAGCAGAGCAGAGCAGAGCTCAGCTACAGCTACAGCTGCCATTCGATTAGCATTTTGGTCAACGGATTGTGTGTTGCCTCCAAATGACAAGCGCCGCACAACAATTGAATTTCATGCAGCAGAGAGTGTCTGTGGCAGCAACCTCAAATAATACCAATACCAACAAGCATCTCAAACCAAACCAAAGGCGAGATGTGTGCCTGCAACTTGAGACATTATTTTTCTATCTAATTTTTGTTTTGATTTCCTTAATATCCTTGATATCCTTGACCCTTGTGGAGCCACAATTCATCTGCTGTATTCGTTTTAGAACAGAAGCTGCTTTTAAACTTAACAAATTAGAATATTTATTTTAAGTAATATCGTATAAATATATCGTATCTATATAACGATGTATTCCAATATATTGACTGGGATAGTTATGCGGATCGAAGATTAAAGTTGTTATTATTTTAATTTTAGCTGATGTGTTTTCAAAAGTCAATATATATATATATAATATATATATCTGAGTAACATACAAAAAATCGCTTTTTTTTGCATTAGACTCGACACTTGTTGTCGTCTGATGCATATATCCAGATAACTAATATTGAAAGCTAAGCAATAAAGTGGAGAATATCCATTTGGGTAAATAGGGAAAGCTGAAATGCAATTAGCCATAAATTCGTTTGTTAAATCGTTTCTCGTTGCTCGAAGATACTTTGCACTTTTGAGGCAGCCACAACTTATTAGCCAAATGAGATACAATTCTCAGCACTTTGTCGTGTAAGCTTCATCTTTATATAGTGGATATATCTACACCTGCATACTATATAGATAGTTGTGTATATAAATATATATTTATATGTGTGTGTGTGTGTGTGTGTGTGTGTGTGTGTGTGTGTGTGTGTGTGTGTGTGTGTGTGTGTGTGTTTCTTTAGTTATCTCCATCTCTGTCTGCATCAACCCCCAACTCCCAGCAAAAAAAAAATTGGAAGGAATGAAATTGCAGTTGGAGCGCCATCTGTCGATGCAAAATGCAAGCAATTGCCTCGTGCCTTTGAGTGTGTGTGTGTGTGTGTGTGTGTGTGGACACACCACGTTCCACACCCACGTGAACAATAAGCCAACAGGCCCGGGCAGCATCCAGCGAGCCCCGGTATTTTTGGGGTATTAACCAACCCGACAACAACAACAACAGCAACAACAACAACAGCAACAACAACAACAGCAACAACAACAACAAGGAGAGCAGCACGCCAAAAAACACGAGACTCCAGAATGTCGTCGCCATCGTTGTTGTGCCCTCGGAAAGTTGTGTTGCCGAAAATTTTCCACGATTTGGCAACATCCGTGGCAAGAGCACGTGCCTGATTGAAAGGCGGCGGCTGCCGCCGACACGACGACTATTACCCGGCACAGTCCCGTTATTCGCGTTTGCCCCAAAACCCGAAGCCTCATTCCATTCCCATTGTACTCGTCGTCGTCGTCATCCTCATCGTCCTCATCGTCATTGGCAACGTGCAATGTTTTTCACGTGCAGCGCGCGCGCATCATGCATCACGTTCATGTCACGCATACACACACACACACACTCACACTCGCACACACACACACACACACACACACACACACAATTTCCATGTTAGCCCTATGAAATTCAATGCAATAATTATTATAGTAATTACCATCAAAACCTAAAACCTATTCAATCATTTTTGTGGCTCTGCATTGCGCTGCTTGCAACACTATCCATTGGCATGCGTAAATCTTGCAACATTTCTGACTAACAAAATTCAATTTTACTCGATGCAAACACACGCAACCCAAAACAATACAAAACTATAAAAAGTATTTAGTTTATCTAATTTTTAAATATATTTTTTAAAATCAGTTAACAAATTCTTAAAAACTCCGAATCTAAATTGGCAAAACTGATTTCTCAATAAATAAGATTTATTCAACGTTTGAGTTTACTTGCTTTAAAGTAATAAATATAAATTGCATTCAATAACTACTTCGTTACGTTATTGTGATTGCGTAACGTAAGGAGACGTAACGTGAGCAATACGAACCTATTACGTTAGCTGAACTCTTCGCATATTTGGTTGGGTCAGCTGCAACCGCATTGAAATGAATTCCCCTTGAACCCTTGTGCAGCACACACACGAGGCAGGCAGGCAGGCAGGCAACGTCAGGCATGCCACATATTGCTGCAGCACCTGGCCCCTGCTGGTAACACACCAAACACACGCCCCAAGCTTGCACACACACACACACACAGTCAGCATTGAATACTCAACCAGCAGTCGAGTGTGCGAGTGGGAGTGTGTGTGTGTGTGTGGCGAGGGGGGGGGGGGGGGGGGGGGGTTAGGCACTTGCAGCGAGCTTTAAGCATGATGCACACAGTGCGTATTATTAGGGAGCAAACCAGCTCCACAGAAGAAAACCCAAACGAATCCTTCAGCGAGCGCTGTATGCCTACCAATCTATCCATCTCGCTCTGGCATTTATGAATATCTTTCAATTTTCCTTTCTTCTATTTTCATTCTTTCCTCTTATTTTTTCTTGTTGTTTTGTGTTGCTCGTGTGGCAAGGACTCACGCCTAGTTGCATAAATTTGCTTAGCGGCCGAGCAACCCTTTCTGCACTTCATTAGCCTCAACTTTTCAGTTTTATTTGCCTTTTGTTGTTGTTGTTGTTGCTTCTGTTTTGTTGTTGTTGTAGTTGTTGTTGGTTGCAGTTGCGTGTTGCCAGCCAAACCAATGGTTTTTATTTTCTTGCTTCTGTTTTTTGTTATTATTCTTACAGAGTGCGAAACACTCTTCCTCGCCATCTCTCTTTCTCTGCCCCTCTCTCTCTCTCTCTCTCTCTTTCTCTATCTCTCTCCATCCAACTGCAGCTCTAGTTTCCTCTCACTTTTTCTGTTGCTGCCATCTCGTTTTGGGTTGCATCTTGCTGATGCAGTTGCAGCTTCTCACATAACTAACGGCATTATCAGCATTTCATATCAATTTTTTTTTTGTTATCTTTTCTTTTTTTTGTTTTCCTGGCTGGCCTGCGTTCGGTTGCATGTTGCATATGCAGTCCTGGCGGCTGCGCTTGCCTCAAACCCGAAGCCAAAACTTCCAATATTCCTGGTTGTTGTCCTCGTCGTCGTCGTGTATTTTATTAAAGGTACAATCTCCCAAAAATACGCATTGTCGCGCTGTTTCGCTTTGCTTCTCACCTCACCTCACCCGATTCCCCTCCCCATCTCCACCTTCCCAACTCGCCTCGTGTTCTGTTGCTATTTAGACCATATAACTCAGGCAGCCGGCGGCGCAGCAACGAGCAGCCGACCAAAAAGCGAACCGTTGCTGCCACACCAGCAACCAACCAACCCAACCAAGCAACCCCCAAAAAGTTGCCATCCGCCTTTTAACCTGGCTTATACCCCTTCTATATTGCATACACACACATATATATATATATATATATATATTCCAGGCATCGTGTGTGTGTTCGCAATATTGTATCGGATTGCGTTACCACTTTTGCCACTTGAAGGCAGGCTCGTCGTCGGTTGCCTCAGCCTCAGTGTATCGTAACGAAAACCGAGCACGGCCTAGACCCTGGCTAGACCACCCCACCCCGCCCACCACACCTTCCCACCGGCTCCCTTCACCGCTCCGCTGTCACCGCCCCCAATTTACCCCATACAGCCATTTAGCCATTGGACTTGCAGCAGACGAGTTTCAGACTTTGTCCAGTCACCTTAGCAACAACCAAACTCTCTCAAACACTCTCTCTCTCTGTTTCTCTCTCTCGCTCTTTCTCTCTCTGGCTCTCGCTCTATCTCTCGCCATCTGTAGCACTCGGGAGACACTCGCCATCATCATTGTTTTCGTCCTCGTCCTCGTCCTCGTCCTCAATCCTCATCGTTGTCCTCGTCGTCATCGCTGTTATCCTTATCATCATTAACTCTGGCTTTGGCAGTTTGTCGTGTCCGTCGTTCACATCGATAGTCTCACGGGCGTTCGGCTCCTGTTGTTCAGTTCTTGTGCGTGGAGTATGATACTTAGAAATCTACTGGTGAATATTACCTACCAATCCACAATTTTCAATTCTTGCTATTCTTATCGTATGTCCCTGTGTATGTGTGTGTGGCTGTAAAGGATATCTTATATGTGTCAAGCAGCAGCAACAAGTGGGACATCTTAAAAATCATCTAACAGCCTTATCCTCTCTGACTCCCTCTCTCTCTCTCTCTCTCTCTCTGTTTATCCTTGTCCGTCTCTCTCTCTCTCTCTCTCTCAGAGCCAAGCTCAAAACTCTCTTTAATTATCTAGTGCCCCTGGAATTAGATAGTTTATCGGACGTAGAATCTGATCATAAAATATACAATATATATATATTTATATATATATGTTCCGCATCAATTCAATATATATATGTTCCGCATTATGTAATTCATATATATATTTCAGATATTTAAGGACTATAAGACACATTTTAAATATATCGGTTCGCATCTCTCGATTACTAATAGCAATAAAAGATAATATACTTTCATTAAGATCGTTAAGATCTTACTCGTTTTCGCGACTTTCGTATAGGGTATCTACAAGTCAAGCATTTGCCTTCGTTTCGCTTTGATACTTAACCACTTTTGATGTTTTTTTTTTTTTATCATTTAGTGTGTTAGTTCTAAGCTCTGCTGTTTGCCTGACTTGACTTGACTGGAAAGAACAAGAGCAAGAGAGCAAGACAAAGAGAGAGAGAGAGACAGAAGATGGGAAAGGGGGAGAGGAGAAAGAGATATGGGGAGACAGGCAAAGTTTCAGAACCAGTTTATTCGGTACATTTTTATTGATAAATGCAACTTCTTGTGTGTATATATATGTGTGTGTGTGTGTGTTTGTGTGTGTGTGTGTGTGTGTGTGTGTGTGTGTGTGTGTGTGTGTGTGTGTGTGTGTGTGTTCGCGATTTAATCTAGAACTGGATTGTAATTGTGATCCAAATGCTGATGATTCAGTTTAAACAGAATCCCGACCCAGACCAACATTAACATTTGCCTGTAAACATGCATTCACACACACACACACAAACACAAACACATACATACATACATACATACATACATACATACATACATACATACATACATACATGTCACACAGTCACACTCAGAGGCCAGGTCCTTATTTCCAAACGAGAGTTCTGTGTGCTGGCTGAGCTAGTGCGCCTTCAGGCATTCAACCATTTCATCATGCACTCACACACACACACACATACACACATCCACACACACATACATTCTCTCTTTAGACCAATATATGTACTGCCAATTCACTCCTTAACACGCTCCCCTCCCCCACACCCCCTTGCACCTCTTTTTCTCGCTGCGCATTACTTTGGTTGTGCTTTGGCAAGCTGCTTTTCCTTTTATTTTGCGTGGCTCATTCGCTGTGTTGAGTTTGTTGATTTTTTTCGTTTTCTATTGCTGCTGTTGCTGGTGCTGCTGCTGCTGCTGGTGCTGCTGCTGCTGCTGCTGCTGTTAACGTTGACGTCGACTGCTTTAGCTGGCTGGCTGGCTGGCTGGCAGTGCGCGCACACACATACACACCTCATGTATATACAACATTCCTCAGTACTTGAAGCGCCTCCGGAAGTGATGGTTTTCATCTGCCGCTCGTCGCATTTGCAACAGCTGCTTTAATAATAAGCCTCCAATCCAACAACGAACACCGACAAACGACAGCCGACGCGACCCCCTTTTGCAGCTCTGCGTTGCTCTACGTTGCTGTGCTCTGCTCTGCTCTGCTCTGCTTTGCTTTGCTTTGCTTTGCTCTTTGCGCAGGCTGGCAGTCAGTTTGGCTGTCTGACAGTCTGGCAGTCAGGCAATCGGGCAGGCAGTCAACGAGTAGCGGCAGCTACTACACACATAAGTTATTATATTATCTATCTATCGCAGCAGTTCGCCATCGTCGTCGTCGTCGTCGTTGTTGTTGTTACGCACGGGAATGCGCAGCAAAAGATACGCCAGCGACTTGAGTCGCATTGTCAGCGCCGGGAAATCGGTGAGCTAATCTCTAATTACATTTTCTAATAAGTTTTGCAAAAAAAAAAAAAAAAAAAAAAAAACCCCAAAAAAATGAGAAATCCAAAAATGGCTATTACACAAATTTTCGTGGTGGTATAAAAAAAAAAGAAACAACAAGAATGAAAAGCAATTCAGAAGAAAACTAACAGCAGCTGCAACAACAGCAACAGCAACACTGACACATGCGCGAGAGTCAACGAGCGCTTTATATGTCGCTCTCGCTCTCTCTCTCTCGTTTTTTCTCGCTCTCCTGTGCTCTCTGGCGGTGTCGTTGTCTCGTTGGTCTCTCGTCGTGGGTCTCTCGCTGTTGCTGAGCTTTTTTTTTTGTCGTAACGGCGTCTGACTTTACTACTGCTGCTTTTGCTGCTGTGCGCCTGTTACATTCTGTAGACTGCAGCGTCATTGCAGCGACGCTGGCCGCAATGTTATTGACGTCGCTGACCGACAAGCTCCCCAAGCACAATAATACTACAAACTTTCAACATAAGCAGAAAAAAAAAACGAGCGGCAACAACAACAGCAATATTATTATCATTAAAATGTAACAATATAAAAATTTCTTTAAAACGTGCGACACACCACGAGAAAACCACAACAGAAACATCAGCAAGCAAAACTCAGGCACACACACAAACAGACACACAAACAGACACACACACACAAACACACACACACACAGTTTAATGATTTGCAGAGCGCATGAAAAAGAGCAACCGCGACGATTGCTGTTGTTGTTGCTGTTGTTGTTGCTGTTGTTGTTGTTGTTGTTGTCGCTGTTGCTGCTGTGGCTACGGCTGCGGTTGTTTATTGTTTAACAGGCCGCTTGGGGGCGCTAAATTGTAATGCGAAGCTTAGTTTCAATATTTGTACAGTAAAGATTGCCTAAGTGTGTTACCAAACCGCAAGACTTTAGCCTATTAAATGACCGCATGGTAAATACACACATACTTTATACCAATGGTACAATGAAAATTAAATTAAATTTAAATAAAGTTTGTCAAATTCGAGTGATTACTGTTTAATCAAAAGCACACGAACTCTAAGCTATTTTGTACACTGTTGTTATTCCGTTCTAGACATTATTACAGTTTTCATATGTTATATATAGTTTTAATCTGATAACTATGAAAGTGACAATTCGCGATAAAAATAGAATGATAACATCCAATTTAACATAATTTACATAACGTAAATACATTCATACTTAAGTCGTTGTCATCGTGCATTGCTTTCAACGAGTACTCTTCTATAAGCTCAATTTTCCAATTGGCAAATTGGTTCACCTTAACTTTTAAATGTGTCGCAATATGCCCGTTATATTGAGTACATTGTATGTATAGAAAAAAAGAAAAATAGTTACACATGTATGTGTGTTTGCCCATTCGTATTCTGTTTTGCCTATTGCTGGTTCTCGGTACTCGATTGTGTTAGAACAGGGGGTGTGGGGTAGTTCGGTATTCGGTCGCTCTGACGACGATGGTGGTAATTCGCATTTGTGTCGACAGTTTGCCTGCTCGCCTTTTCTCAACACCTAGCATTTGGCATACGCGCCATACAACAAAATTGTGCTCATAAACCGTGTGTAGGTAAATATTGTGTGCCCTGCCTGCTTGTTTTATGTATTTCGTTTCGTTTGCACTGTGTTCGTGTTCGCGTTCGCGTTGGTGGAGAATGCGAATGGGGTGTCCATTAAAGAGCAGTTTCAACTTGTCAAGTATTTCAATTTAAAATGGTGCAAACAAAAAAATATATGTAAATGTTAGGAGCAGCTGTTAAACAGCAAGCAAAAATTATATCGATATAACGAGAACCACTTGCTAAGCTGACCGAAATATAAAAACGTCTCTCCAAGCATGCATTTCTGAAGAGCAAGAGAGAGAGAGGAATAGCGAACAAGAGCGCGAGAGGGAGAGCGAGCGTGAGCGTAACCAACATAGAAGAGCGCGTGGAATTGCGCCATTAAATTTTAGAGCTGTCGAGTTTCAAACTATAATTTAAACTAAATTAATAATTATTCAAAATTTACGTTGCCTACATTAAGAATAATTGTTAGATTTTTATAAGTAGCTACTTAAAAAACTATGTAGTCAGTGAATCAGGCTCACTTATGGTGCCTAATATGCGAACAGCATTTGAGCACTTCGACAACCCTGCTTGTTTGAGGCGCTCTCGAACAAGCCTCTCTCTCTCTCGTTTGCTCTTTCGCTCGTTCGTTCGCTGCATTGCAATAGAAAAAAAGATTTGTGCTGCGGTTGGGCCGGCCGGTTGACTGTTGAGAGTATGTTGACGTCGCAGCGCTGCCTGCTGCGCTGCCTGTTTGCCTGTTAAATTGGCGGTTACACGCGCGCGTCAGGTAACGCCAACCGCCAGATTTTACTCTGCGTGGCGGTGGTGGAAGTGGTGCTGTGTCTCTGTTGTCTGTTCCCTGGCTGCGTGGGTTCAGTTTCGGGATCGGACTCTGTCCGACAAATGGTTGCTGGTTTTCTCTTTGGTCTGGTTGCGTTTGAAGTTGGCTTTGGCTTCTTGCCTGCCTGCCTGCCTGCCTGCTTATCAGCTCAAAGTTTATCGATTTTTTCTCTGTTGTGTGTGTGTCGTGCTCTATGCTGCTCACGCTCTCGCTCTGTATCTCAGTGTCGTGCCGCGCGACGCCTGCAATTGGCAATCGTCACTGTACTGCTGCTCGCTGTGCGCCTGTTCTTTCCCTCGAATATCGAATCTCGGTTTCGATGAGATTTTATTACTGCTGGACTGTTTTTTTTCATTCTTTCATTTTTTTCGCCCGACTGACAGTCAGCCATTTCAATTTTTATGGCTTTGGTTTTGGCTCTTTTTTTGCTTTGTGTGTACATTTCAAATTATTTATTTATTGTACATGCATACATATATTGTATTGCCATACTTGCTTTCTTTAACGCGCGTAAGCTGTCTGCCTGCCTGCCCTGCTGTTACGGTCTCTCGCCGGAGACTCGTTGGCATTGTTTTCGTCTCGTTAACTCGCTCGTAGCAGCACTTACCTTCACCACATTAACTCACCACGACGACGACGACGACGACTACATACATACATACATACACATGCTAATGTGTTTTTATGTGGGAGGTGGGTGTGTGGGGGGTGAGTTGTTTGGTTGGGTGGGCGAGAACTGTGCTCAGCTTTGATTTCATCATTTACCATATTTAATTCCATTTAAATGAAAATGAACTGAAGCCGATTACCATCGCCCGGGGGCCACCCCAGACTCGGCCCAGACACCAAGACAAAACCGTTGGAGCTCCAACGCTGCGCGTGCAAACGACACGCCATGTAGCCAGTCAGCCAGCAACTAAAATGATAACACGACAAACGGCAACGAACCCCAACAGCAGCAGCAGCAGCAGCAGCAGAGGTAGTCAACATTATTTCACCAACAACAACATCAACCGCCACTCAACAACAGTCAAGTGCTTTGCTTGCCCAGCCAAAGCAGCGTGTGAAATATTTCCTACACACACATACACACACACACACACAAACAAAGCAAAAAAAAAGTAAATAAAAAAAATACCGAAACCCGAAGAAAAAACAAACGACAACAACGACCGACAAAATTGCAAAGCTCTCAAATCAGTGTCGGTGGCTGTCGGTAGAGGCGGCGTCGCATCGCATCGTCGTTGAATGAATGCTCAAAGAGCAATACACCAACAACAACAACAAGCACAACGGGAGACAGCACAAATCCGAAACCAGAACACATGATTAGCCTAGTAAAACGAAACGAGCGACGACGCGACGCTGCAGCGCAATGCGGGAGAGCACTTTTCAGTCTGCGAGCAAAACTTTTTTTTTTTATGCTCTCACAGTTTTAGTGCGATGTGTGCTACACAGTGGGACAAAGCCGAACGATTTTAAGTACACTTTTTATTGTGTGTATATTCAGAATTATTATTCGTATATGCTGTACCTATTAAACATTTTTGACAAAGGTTACAGTTTAATTGTGCAAAAATATCTTATTTATTTTCACACTTTCATAAACATTTCGACTATTCTTCACATTATAAAAATAATTTACAATTTATATGATTGTTTATGTGGAACAATAAATGACCCAAAAATAATATGGTCAAAATAATCGGTTTTTGACTACTGTGCATAGGCCCCCACCATTGCTATGTGTGCGTAACTGAAAACCGGTTGCACTGTTTACCGCGAGATAGAGAGAGCAAGAGCTAGAGAGCTAGAGCAAGCAAGTGAGCGAGCGACCGATAAGAAGGTCGTCATCGTCGTTCAGCCGACAAGTGTTCGTGTTGCTCTCTCTGACTCGTGTCGTCGTCGCCGTCGCCGTCGTCGTCGTCAACCATAACCGGAAGGTCGCCTTTACCACAACATTTATTATGGAAAAATCGCGTAATCACTGTCGTATCACATTTTTTGCAGCCGTCGTCGTCGTCGCCGTCGTCATTGCTGCTTTCGTCTGCCTGCCTCTCTCTATATATATGTGTATGTGTGTGTGTATGCGAGAGTGTGTTGGTATTATTTTTAGCGTCAGACCCCGCTTGCCAACTTCAAACTTGTTGCAAGTCGTTAGTTGCGTGTCTGATGTACGTAATGGAACTTAACATTTATATTAAAGCATTTCGCGTTCTTTTTAATTTATTATATTTTTGCTGGTCTCTCATCGACTGCGTGTTGTTTGCCTGATGCATGACCTTTGTCGAAATATGAATATATGTATGTATGCATGTATGTATGTACATACACATCTACATTCTTCCAGGCTTAGATACAAAGCAATCTGCAGCTTGTCCAGGACATCCACTACTCTCAGATACATATGTATTCCAATGCATATTATTTGTAGGTTCAACTTTTGTGGCAGCTCATCTTTGGGGTTGGCTCCCAGGAGACCACCACACACACTCGCACACACATACGGAAAAATGTGTGTAAATGTGTGTGTGTGTTTTTCATGTTTTTCGCAGCTACACTAATTCTCTTATGCGCTACCCATTGAAAACATACGATAACTTACGATTCGATAAATATCGTGTGGAAAACCTATTGAAAATTCAGATTTTGTTTTAGATAATAATCAATGATACTTAAATTTATTTATATATATATTTACTCTTTGCATTAAGCCGAAACGTTATTTTTCCGAGGGTAGAAATAAGTGTTTTCTCGAAATACAGGGTATCTGCACGACGAGCACTCGTCGTTTGTTTGCTTGGTTTGTTTATTTTTGTTTTTGTTTGCAGCATGGAACATGGAAACGGCACCTTGCACCTCGTTGGGTGCTGTCCATTTTCTTATTGCATGCCGCACTGGAATGTGCTATACACGGATGCAGTGGCAGGCCAGTTGCATGTTGCATTGCACACACACACACACACAGATACATACACATACACATACATTGAGCTACTGTGATACATCGAAGCTCTGTCAAAGGCCATGGACAAAATCCGGCGACTGGTTCCTGTTTGTTGTTGATGATTTGCAAAGTGGATTTTGTGTAGTTGACGATTGTTCGTTCGACTTGCAGTTGTTGCTGCAGTGCTTGTTGTTGCCCCATGTTGCGAAACTGGTTACTGTGTCTGTGTCTGCAACTTTGCCATAGAGTTTACCTTCTTTTTCTCTCTATCTATATCTTTCTCTATCTCTATATCCCCCGTCTTTCACTCTTTCTCTGTCTGTCTGTGTGCTCATCCTTTTTAATTTTTGTTGTTGTTTGCCATAATACGGCCTGTCGCAGCGCTCGCGCTTACCACTTCCTTGCCGCCCCTCCCCCCAACCCTCAACCACTTAATAACAACTACAGATATACATACAGATGTACATAGATACACAGGTAGATAGGAAGATACATATGTATCTATAACTATGTTGTTGCATTTTTTGCACTCATCTTTTCGAGTTACGATTCATGCTCGTTAGCTTAACAATTAGCGCTACTTTCGCCCCAAAGTGACCCGACCCGTCCCGACCTGACCTGACCACCCACTCAATCAATTGATTAATTACTCGTGGAAACGTTATGACTCTTGGAGCTTTAAACAAAGCCTTGCCCGCCGAACCGAACCGTGTTGAACAAATATCCCCAATTGGGTCAATGAACCCTTAGTTTAGTTTCCCAATTACAGGTCAATTATTTTGAAATCCGTTTACATTTCACATCGAATAATAATAAATAATGATGTAAAACATGAAACAAATACAGATCTGATAGCCACAACCTTTCTCTACCACTAGTTTCAAGTGATATGAGGCATTAAACCAATTCCAAATTGGAGTATACTATATACAAAAAATAATAATAATAAAAAATAAAATATTTCGCATTTAAATTCGGATGAAACCCACTTTTGTTATCTAGATAAAATTGTGTTGAGTGGAATTCGAAGAACCTATTTTACTGTTACGAATAATGTAATCATAAATTCCACATTATTGAATTGAAATACAATGTAAATTGAAGTTTTGTGGCGAGAATTGTTTGTTAATTAATTAACCTAACCGTCTATTGTTGGCTTCTGGATTTGATTATGCCGATATCCGGTTGAGTTGCGGCCCTTTCAAAGGAGCTATATATATATATATACATATATATATATGCATATATACATATATATAGTTTGAATATGTTTAGGTATTGTAAGTATATGCTTTCGTTAGTCTTGGCCCCAGCGACTCGGATTGCCAATCAAAACTAATGTACACATTATAATTAGAGGGCCCAGCGGCGCCATGAATAATGGTAAGAGAGTGGGAGCAGGAAGGATGGTGAGAGGGGGGGGGGGGGGAGAAATCTGATTTGTATATAGATAGTTTGGTTAGTAGATGGTAGTGGTGTGTGTGTGTTTGTTGCTGTTGATGTTATTGGTGCAGTGTTGTGGAATGCGCTGTTAGCGCTGCCATCCACAGTATCATCATCATCATCATCATCATCAACATCATCATCAGCAGCATTGTCGTCGTCTATTAGCTTCAAATGCAATGGCCCATAGATTTGAGGCCAGGCTATGCAAAAGCAGCAACAACAGCAGCAGCAGCATCTTCGTCGTCGTCGTCGTCGTCGTACGTTGTACGTTGCAAGTTGCAAGTTGTACATGCGTGTGGGTTATTATGCGCGGCGCACACGATTCGACAGCGCTGCCCCCGAACAACAACCGACTGGCTTGGCTGCAGTAGCGAACTTGCAACGACAACAGCAACAGCAACGACAGCAACGACAACAACGTCACCATCGGCATCGACGCAACGCAACCGTCGACCACTTCATCATCATCGACAAGCTGGCATTGTTGCTGTCGCGTCGCGTAGCTTCGCGTCTCGTTGGTTGGCTAAAACAAAGCACACAGCTATCAACAGCAACAGCAACAGCAACAACAACAACAGGGGCACTAACAGCAACATAAGCAGCAGCAGCAGCATCGGTACAAAGAATGATTTCTGCTTGCACAACAACAGCGACAAGAGCAACAGCAACAGCAACAGCAGCAACAACAGCAACAACCATAACAACAACAATAGCAACAGCAACAACAGCAACAACTGCCAATAAGAATGCACTTTACAACTGGGGACAACATCAATATTTGATTCGAGCACCGACAAACTTAATACGCTTTTAGTTTGAAGAACTGTTTCTGCTCAAATTGAGTAGCAATATACAATATATATATATATATATATAATATTGTGTTCCTACCTTGACTTAATACGTTCTGTAGTTTGAAACAATCGAAGTACTATCTGCTCAAATTGAGTAGCAATATAAAATTGTCATCTTGCCTTAACTTAATTCGTTCTTAGCTTGAAGTACTGCTTCTTCTCCAATTGAGTAGCAATGTACAATATATCTATATATATATATATAGATATATGTAATACATTTTTAGTTTGACGCAATCCAACATTATCTTCTTCACAAATTTAGTTGCAATACAATATAATAAATATATTGTCTTCATAGCAATCGAACTGCTTTCTGCTCAAATAGAGTAGCAATATACAATATACAATATATATATATATATTATAACCTTAACTTAATTCGTTCTTAGCTTGAAGTACTGCTTCTTCTCCAATTGAGTAGCAATAAACAATATATATATATAATAAATTTTTAGTTCGACGCATTCCAACATTATCTTCTTCACAAGTTTAGTTGCAATATACAATTTAATATATTGTCTTCTCAGCAATCGAACTGCTTTCTGCTCAAATTGAGTAGCAATATACAATCTCTATATATATATATATATATATATTGCATTCTTATTGTCTCAACTACTCAATAGCTTAAAAAAAAGAACAGTTTTTCATTTATTCCAGAGCTAGACTTGTCGAATTGAAAGCATTATTCGAAATTTTTTTTCAGATATGCAGTTTGTCTAGAAAGTGTTTTGACATAGAGAAAAATTCAAATATTCTAAATTATTTCTAAACTACATAACATAAAAATTAACAATATTTATTTATTTAACTAATTGTGAAATTTGATATACAAAAATTATCAATTTTTTGGGACTGTCAAGAAAGTGTTTTGACTATGGGTTGGAAAATATACTTGACCTTCTGGAATTGAAAGAGGGAGAAAGAGACTGGGAGAGAGAGAGAGAGAGGCACTTAATTGAAGCTTGCGCTTAACTTAAAAGTTCTGTTGTATTTGGTAGTATTAGTATTAAATATATTTGGGTTACACTTAACTAAAATTAGTTCAACTAACTGCCAAATTGGATGTGTGGTGGCAAGTAAATACGTGATTCAATGTGGCTGCAACGCCTGTCCAAGGTACGTGTGTGTGTGTGTGTGTGTGTGTGTGTAGTTGCCTTTTGTCATTGCCTGCCATGTCCAAGTGCATGTTCTGAACTGCTTGCAACGTTGCAACGTTGCTGCGACATTGCGACATTGAGCGGTGAATGGTGAATTACTTGTTTCTCTGGCTAACGTATCGCGTATGTAATTGGTTAGGTTTGGTCTTAGGGTTAGGGCTGTTGGGTTGTTGTAGGGGCACGTGGTGTAAGTTAGGTTGACTGGGGCGAGTTGGGGCAGGGTGTACTGAGGTGGGTTATTCTAGGCTGTGCTGTTGCTGGCTGGCTGGGCTGGCCTGGGCTGGGCTGGGCTGGCTTGGACCTACAACGTAAAATAAAAATCTGCGCATCGACGTCTACGCATTTGGAAGTTTTCAGCTAAGTTGGCAAAAGCGCTGTCGACGTTGACGCCAGCAGCAGGAGCTACTGCGTGCACTCGTGTGTGTGTGAGTGTGTGTGTGTGTATGAGTGTGTGTGTGTGTGTGTGTGCGCGTGTTTAAATTGAAAATGCGGCTAGGCGAAAGAGATGCTCTGCCCTGCCCTGCCCTACCCTGCTCTGCCCTGCCGTGCTCTACTATTGCTTTGCTCTGCTCTGCTCTGCTCTCTGCCTAACCCATCCATTTTTCCCCTCGCACACCGCCTACACACACCCTGGCTGGCTGGCTGGCGTCCTTTGCATCATCCCCGCTGCTGCTGCTGCAACAGCGCCAAACAGGCAGTCGTTAGCCACGCAGCTTGTAGCCCCGGTGTTGCTTTGTACCCTGCCCACGCCCAGTCCAGTTGCTGTTGCTGTTGCTGTTGTTGCTGTTGTTGGTGTTTTGCCGTTTTCTTCTGCTGCTGCCCGCTACGTCTGTTGGCGTCGACGTCGTCGTCGTCGTTGTCGTTGTGGCTGCGTCTGCGTTGCGTTTGCTGAATGCAAAACGACGTCAGGCAGCGGCAACAGCAGCAACAGCAGCAGCAGCAACAGCAGCAGCAGCAACAGCAGCAGCAACAGCAGCAACAGCAGCAGCAGCAGCAACAGCAGCAGCTGGGCCAGAGGCAGCAACAGCAACAGCATCATTCAGTTTCAGTCGCAATTCAAACGCCATCAAAATCAAAACGGTAACGAAAAAACAATTTCTTTTTTTTTCTGTTCGTTGCCACAGTGTGCAAATGTGAGTAAGTGTATGTGTGTGTGTGTGTGTGTGTGTAGAGATATATACATATTTATATATGTTTGCAACTGTGTGTATTTGTAAGTGTGTGTGTGTGTTCGTGTTCGTGTTCGTGTTTTTGTGCACTGCATTTTGTTTAAACAATTTTTGATAAAGCGCAAATAGCATAAAGTGAGTGTGCCGCGAGTAATCGAGAGCAACGACGACGGCGACGACGACGACGGCGACGACGACGACGGCGACGACGACGACGACGACGACGACGACGACGACGGCGACGACGACGACGACAACGACGATGTCGACGATGACGATGACGACGTGTACGTGTGAGAGGAGCAAATGATGAGCTGCTCTGCTCTGCTCTGAGGTGTGGAAAGCAGCTAAGCGCTCTGTTGAGCGACGAGACAAAATGACAGAGAGCGAAAGAGAGAGCGAGAGAGAGAGAGAGCGAGAGAACGCCAACGAAAACTGAACAAAACAAAGTGAAAAAGCAATGTGCAAAAAAAAAAAAAAAAAAAAAAAATATTGCCACACAGTGACGTTGCTGCTGCTGCGGCAAAGGAACATAAAGCGTAGAGATGGAGTGCTTGGGGAGTACCACCATGTGTGTGTGTGTGTGTGTGTGTGTGTTTGATGTCGGTTAGCGAGTGATGGGGTAATGGATGTAGGGAGTAGGAGAAGGGGGAGGGGGAGAAACGTGTGAAACCCACCATCTTTAACTGGAAAGAAAATTTGTGCAAAACAACTGTGCAAAATGGATGCGCAAAAATGTGGGCCAAATTTTTGTATGGTGTTTTTGAACCACAATTGCAAAAACGACTGCTGCTGCTGTTGTTGTTGTTGTTGTTGCTGTTCAGTGTTGCAAAATTTCACTTTTTTATCGACAAATTTGGTTGTTGTTTCACCGTCAGTTTAGTTTAGCTTTTTCCCGCTTTTTGTGTGCTAAAAACAAATGAAAAGGTTTGAAGAAAACCATTTTTTTGCACCTGCATAAATGCAATATTGCAAATATAATCGGCTTAGTCATAATTATATATAATGGATAGAGATATATATATAGTTAGCTGCTTAATATTATCGTTGTTTATGTTTTCATATGGACATCAGTATCAGGCATAGATGATGTAAACAGATCTGCACCTCGACAGTTAACAAATCAAAATAAAGTTAATTTTGTCAACTTAAACTCGTTTATAGGATTTTTCCCAAAAAGGATCAAGCTTATTCCAAAAATGTCCCTTTACAAAATGATATCCACTCAATAAGAAGTTGCATTTGAGTTCGGTTCGTAATCCCAATCAGAATAGAGTAAATATGTATGTATGAAATGTATGTCTATTTATGGAGTAGTACGTATTGTCTCCATTTGACAAACGTATAAAAAAAATGTGTCATATCAAAATGCGACCATGTTTTTTTTTACAAGCTTTGCTTTTGCTCTTTTTTATGTATTTTTTTTTTTTTTGCTGGTTGTACATACATACATATAAATGAATATCTTTTTTTCGTTATTTTTCTTACGTTTTTTTTTGTTGTTTTCTTGTATGTGTATTTATGTACATATATGCACATATAAATACATTATGTACACGCTGACGCGATTTCGCATTCGCCACATAAAAAGTGTAGAAAAAAAGACCCAAAAAGTATCTGCAAACTTGTGTGTGTGCGTGTGTGTGTGTGTGTGTTTGTGTGTGTTTGTGTGTGTGTTTGTGTGTGTATCTGTTGAGTAGCGTCGACGTTGTCGTACAACAAATCACGTATTCGTATGTTTCTTGCATAAAACCGCAGCAAAGATAACGGTTTCGACCGTTGTTTTTGTAAATAGGCGAGAATTGCGAGTTATCGCCATACAGAGGCAGCATCTATATACATATATATATATATATATATATGCCTCAATGTATGTATATGTTTGTACCTAGCTGCTGTATCTATGTATCTTTATAATACACATATACACATAAATTGATGAGTGAGCTGCTGTTGTGTTCTATTGCAAATGGGCTCAAATAGCTCTGGCCCGGCCCGGCCCGGCCCGGCCTGGCCTAGACTGGCCCCACAGTGCATTGGCATTGTCAACCAACGTTTGTCTGTCTACCAACTAACCAACTCGTTAAATTGCTGCCGCTGCTGCTGCTGGAAGCTATCACGAGTCCAACTACAGTAGTCTCTCTGCCCAAGCACGCAAACAACATTTTAATTATAAAAAAAAAAAGAAAAGCTAATTTTGCTGAACTTGAAGATCGAGAAATTGAAGCTCACTTGAAGTCGTCATATTTCTATATATATATATATTATATATATATATATATATATATCACCAAATTTTATTGTGATTTTAAAGTTGTTTCATTTAGTCGCGTGTGGTTATTGCACATCAAGTGGACTTCACTGTACCCATATTAATCTATCTGCTCATTTACCTATCCACATTCATAAAAACATACACATACACACACACACACACACATACACACATATACACATATAGACATCTACCTACGTAGATGGCAGAAGATGGCCATCAGAATCAGCGTCAGTATCAGCATCAGCTTCGGCGTCAGATTCAGCGTCAGCATCACTGCAGATATTTTTCTTTCTTATTAGATTTAATACAAGACTTTACAGATACACACACATATACACACACACATACACACACACACACACACACATACACAAGCAGTGAGATACATGGGTGGGCTGTTGTGGCTGTTGGTAACAAGGGGGGGCGTGGAGTAGCGTAAAGAGGAGTGGCACGAGGGGGGGCAACAGCAACAAGAAGCTGCCGCTGTTGCTGTTGTTGTTGTTGTTGCTGTTGCTGTTGCTTTTACTGCCTGTCGCACATTTGCACTCACGTCGAGTCACAAAATGAGCGAGCATTTTTCAAAGAGCCGTTGTGAAGGCACAACTAAGTTGACGCGGGGGCTTCTAGGGGAGTGTGGTGGAGGAGGACGGGGGGGGGGGGGGGGCACAGTTTGTGGGCTAACTGTGTAACCCCTCAGAACCCCTCGGGCCCCTCGATTCATGTGGCCGTCTTTTGGTCCAGTGATTCAGGCAATTCAGGCACTCGGTTTAATCGACCAGTCCCCAGTTCGACCCAACAACGTTTGTCGCTTTCGCTTCCCTACAGACAACCCCTCCTCTCGCTCTCACATAAAAAAAGCGACACACACACACATACAGAGAGAGAGAGACAAAATGAAAAAAAAATGAGGAGCGAGTGGGAGAGAAAAAGAGAGAGCGAGAGAGAGAGCGAGAGCGCCAAACAGTGCACATTTAAGGAGTCAAATCAAATCAGCGAGTGCGACTCGAAAGCTCCTAAGATAACAAGTTTACCATTAAGTTAACGCGACACTGCAAACTGTATCATCATCTCCTCATCATTGCACACACAACTGTGTGTGTTATCGAATAGCTGAATGTGTTATCGATCACTCTATTTCATTTCGATAGTTCGCTGTTGAAGTAACAGCGATCGACCGGCGCCTGCTTAGTGCTTAGCGAGTATCGATCAGTTTTTCATTTTATTTCATTTTATTTTATTTTTTCTTTTCTTTGAAAACTTTAATGCATTTTTTAAGCACTTTTTAAACTTATTTCAATATGTGGCCCGACATACCTATATTACAGGCCTGTACTTGTTAGTCTGTCAACTTTGTTGAGCTATTTGTTGTCTGTCCCCCCCCCCCCGTCCCGTGTGTATAAATTGAAGAAGAAGCAAATTGTCTTAGTCTATGCGTCGCATACTTTTCTTCTTCTTCTCATGTTTTTTTTTTTATTATTATTATTTTTTTTTTTTTGCTGCCGCTGTCGATGCTTACGTCGCCACCATCGACTGTTCCTCTTCTTGCTCTCCTGCTTCTGCTGCTTCTTCTTATTTTTCTTCTTCATCCACGGTGGCAAATATGACTTCAACCGGTTAAAAAAAAAAAAAAAAAAAAAAAGTAGCATTTACTTTGGCTTGGTCTGGTCTGCCTGACCGACCGCCCCTCCGTCCGTACGTCCGTCCGTCCGTCCGACTGTTCGCCTGCCTGCCACTGACTCTCTTTTTGTGTGTTTGTATGTAGGTATGTATCTATGTCTGTTTAGATACAGATACATTATGTAAAAATGGCGAGCATGCCAAGTGCTCTTGTTGTTGTTGTTGTTGTTGTTGTTGCTGTTGTGACTACAGATACGGCAACGCTGACGACAACGGCTGAACGTATATACAAACAAACACATACACATACATATGTATGTATGTATGTATGTATATATAAGGCTTTTGGGGGTCTTCTGTATGCCTAGCTACAAATTGTTGTTGTTGTTGTTGCTGTTTTGCTTTTCATGACTATACTTTAACAATTTATTATACATACTTATCAACTATAGACACACATATATATTCATATATATATATATATATATGTATATACATTTATTGTACAATATTTTTTTATATTATCTCGGGTGCATTTGTACTTGCTCATCTCACGGCTCAGCAAGGGAAGTGCACCCCTACCCCCCCTCCTCCTCACAAAAGAAAAAAACCGTTGGAAAAATATCATATAGGCTTGCCCTAGTTGAATTTGCTCGACTCTCTGGTACCCTGTTGTAATCATATCTTTAGTTTTTGTTTACTCTTGAGGAAATCTAAACTGTTTAACAAAAGGCATATTGATTTAGACATGATTTTTAACACAAACGTTAAAAAAAATATAATTTGTTGTTGTGTATTTGTTAAGTACATTAGTACACATTTATATAGACATAGAAAGAGTCGCCAGATCCCTTCTCCCTCTTCTTCTTCTACTCATAATTGAATAAGTATCACTTTTCTAAAATTGGCTGTTTACAATGCTACAAGCACGGCATCTGTTTATATACATATATTAGAAAAATGTGCACTGTTTAATAATACTAGGGTACCTTCTTATGTATAAATATACATACATACATATATATAAATATATATACTTTTTATTTTGCTTACAAGTTTCACTTAGAGAATTTAAGTAAACATTTTTGCGGTACTTAATTAAATGAATAAAAATATACAATCATGAAAATTGTTATTTAAAATCTTGAATTTCTAATCTATTATATTGTTTTTATTTTTTTTTTTTTTTTTTAACTTAAAGCTGCCTTCAACTGGTGTTGATTGAGTCATTGGTTTATACTGTGAACTTTATAGAGATGATCATGTTCAGTGAATCAGCGATTTTACAGTTCTCTTTTTTCAACTTGAGAAAATCGTTTTGATTGTGAATCTCTTATTTCACATTGTTGGAAAATTGTAAACGTTTTTGAAATGAATTAATTTTATAATGTTTATTAAATTCAGTCAGTCAGTCAGTCTCTATCTCACTAACGAAACCGAACTTTGCCTATGCCAAAATTTGAACGTTTTAGAGTTCTCTCGACTTTTTTTCTCGCAGTGTGGTGAATCCTATGCAATTGGAAAATTAATATCGTTATATTGTTGTGCTGTATTATTGTTGCACATATCAATTAATTGTTTACAGTTTGCAATTAGTTGTAAAGTGATACCAAATTTGCTGCCACGCCCAGCTGAGAATAAATCACAAGTTGCAGTTTAGTTCCGCTTTCGCAACGACAATAAGAACAGTTATACAATTTTTGTTATTGCGATGTTACTGTTCTATACTATATATGTGTGTGTGTGTGTGTGTGTGCGTGCGTATGTATGAGTATATTCAACAGTCATATCTAGACAATGGCAATGCAATTGCCTATGTACTTATAATAGCAGCAAAATTCAGAATCAAAGACACAAAAGCCAAATGCAACTGCAAATGCAAAAGCAAAGACAAAATCAAAAGCAAAGTCAAAGGCAAAGGCAACAACAGGAATCAGAACGCCAACATTAAACATACACCGGCAGCAGCGACAACAACAACAACGATTGTCTTTGCGCCCTATGTCCTCTCTCTCCTTCCTCTCGCTCTCTCGCGCGCCACACACACATATACACACATACACACACACACACACTCTCTCATTCGCTTCCACGCTGTGTGCGTGTATGCAAGCATGTTTGCTGTTGATGGCGTCGCAGCTAGCAGCAGCTGCTGCCTCTGCCACTGCGCTGCTCTTGTCGACGTCGTCGTCGCATCGTCATCGACATTTGCCAGGCGACATTTGTAGTCGGTTGCTCTCAGTCAAAATAACTAACACAATAACAACAACGCGCGATTTTTGTTTGCGGCAATTTAATTTCTATATTCGTACAGTAATTTTAATATATACATATGGATTCCCTTTGTTTTCATCATTGTCAATAACAATATATTTACAGTGTTCACAAGCAACTTCTTTTTTTTTTTGGTTTTTTTTTTGTGTGTGTGTTTGCTCACAGAAGTGTCAAAAAGTTGAATATGAAAATAATTTTAGGGGCGCTCACATTCTAATTGGACTTACAAGACACATACATACACACATGTTAGGTATATAAATATGTACGTACGTGTGTGCTTATGGCTGTGATAGCTCTACAAAATATAACAGAGCCCATCAGCTGCAGCTGCTCAGCGTCGCAGCCGTTGTCAGCGTCGCTGTCGCCGTCACAGCCGCCGTTGTCGTTGCCGTCGTCGCGCTTTGGTCGTTGATACAATTTTTTTACCTTGGGCCCATTTCAAGTCTAAACAAACCAAGCTTGAGAACGCAACATTGTTCTGTACTCGCTGTACACTTAAAACAAGAAAGAAGAAAAGAAAATACACAAAAGTAGCCAAAAAGAAATAAACAACAACAACAACTTATTAAAAGTGCGTGCAAAACAAAAATTGCGAAAAATTTCAACGCCAACCAATTACAACAGAGATCACGCGAGAGCGAGCGAGCGAAACAGTGTGTGTAATAAAGCGAAAAACAAAAACAAAAATAAAAAGAGAGAGAAGTGTAGTATTTATTGTTTATCTGAAAGTGCGAGCGTGTGCTTCATTATATTCTAAATAAGAGTATTCAAGAAGAAAAAAAAAGAAAGAAAAGAAAAGAAAAGAAGAAATACGCAATTGAAATAATTTCGTGGTTTTTTTTTTTCTTGTGCTGCAGTGCTGTTCTACGATTTGTTTATTTTTGATTAAATTGTGTTGTATTTTTGTAAAGGAAAAGAAAGTTCTCCCGTCTTGCGTTCTCTAATACATACGCATGTACGCATACACAAATACAGACACCTTTGAATGTATGTGTAATATACATGTGCAATGCAAAATTGGCAATTGCAAGCGCAAAGCTATCAACAACATTACCAGCATCAGCAACCACTTCATCATCAGCAGCCGCAAAACCAACATCATCAACAACAAGCATTCGCAATTGTAGCGCAACAGCAACATCAGCAGCAGCAACAACAACAACAGCAGCAACAACAACAACAGCTGCAGCAGCAGCAGCAGCAACAACAACAACAACAACAGCACCAACAACAGCAACTGCAACAACAACTGCAACAGCAGCAGCAGCAGCATCAACCGTTGCAATTGCAGCAGCAGCAATACTTAAACAGCAATAGCAACAGTTGCAACAACTGCAGCAACTATAGCATCTACAACAACAACAATTGCTACATCTATAACAATAATAACAACAACAACAGCAATCATCTACAATATCATCTCAACAACAGCAGCAACAACAACAATCTTGATGATGACATTTATTATTTGTTTTACAAAGATTTTTATGTAAGTTTTCCAAAAAATATACAAACCAAAAATAAAAAAAAAACCAACAAACCCCAATCATTATCTTTAGATAAATTAACATACAATACATATGAACCACTGAAGAACCGAATGAAAACTACATTTTTCCAGCCCATTATCAGCTTATTTACAGTGGTTCAAAACGTATTATTAATAAGTAGTTAGATTCATATAAATATTTCATAGATTATACAATTTGGGAATTTTTGGAGGGTGTCTGAACTTTGTAAATAAGCAGGTGTTGCAAGCGTCACAAATGTGGGCAAGAGCGAGTAGGAAAAAGAAGAAAAGGGACAACAACAACAGCAACAACAACAGCACAGTTACAAGTAGAGCAGCTGCTTCGGCTATTTTTTGTTTTTTTTCTATGCAATATCGTTGCTGTGGTAAAATTCCACACACACACACACACACACATACAAAGAGAAAAAAATACTGGACAATGAGACCAATGAACTTTACCAATATGCAATTGATATAATCAAGCAAAGATAATTTTTAATTAACGAATATTTTTATAGATCGGTCTTATCGCTTAGGTAGAAAGTCCAAATGGATTTAATTGCAACGAATAATCGAATTGAGCTCGATTACTTGTTCAAAAATTGTAATTGCAGATCAAGTACTTGTTGTATTTTATTAAAATGAGATGAGTCTACTATTTGGAGTGTATGTGACTATATATATGATATGGCTTTAGTCGATTCCTTATCAAAAATAATATATAATATTCATTCAACTCACATTTCCCGATTGACCCACCAAAATATTGTGTTATCAACACGAGTGGTGGTGGTGTGTTGCACGTTATCACTAAATGTGATTATTTATCATACCTTTCCACATACTTTGTATGCGGTTTCTATTGTTTCTCGATCGCTCACTTATCATTTTTGCCTATATTTAAAGAAAGGAATTCGAAATAGTTATTGACAAGAAACGAATTTGTAGTATTTTATTTTACCAATGCTTAATCTATATTTGTATCCATAAATATTCGTCTAATAATTTTAGTTTTAGAGTCAAGGTTTACTTTGATTAATTGGTTTTTATTTCCGAGTCGACAGAGTTGTTGTTTACCAATCTTAACTTAAACGAAAAAGAGTTCTTCTAATATTTTACAATTTAATGCAATTTAAATTATATATATAATATTTATATATATATAGTGCTCGGCTAGTCTGCTGATCTGAATGAGACAACCCAACTGGCACTGCAACTGTATCTCAATCTTAAGCTGTAGCTATAACTGTAAAATTATATATATACATAGATATATCATTAACAATCGCACGATGTAAAAAGATACAATGGAAGTTGAACTCTGGTTAGTTTGAGTTTATACTTTACATAGAGATAAGTAATATCTATATAGCTATATATATATATATATATACATCTATGTCTAAGCACCTAAACACAGATATGTCTATATACATCTGTGTGTGTGTGTGTGTGGCTATTTTTATGGCCCACGGAAAAATGCATTTCAATGTCAATGTCAATAATAAATACATGTCTCTCGCCTTTTATAGCGACGTCAACTCTCAGCCAGATACATATACAAAATGTTGAGCACCTATACGCAATGCTTATGCATATCTGTCGATCTATATATATATATAATTATACATATATACATATATATAGGTCTGTATCTATACGTAGATATTAATATGCTTGCCAAAATTATGCGTCATTTTGCAGTTACAATTACTCGCATTGCATTATATGAGTATATTTATATATATAAATATATATATATATATGAGTAGTATTTGGGGGTTGGGAAAAAACAAGACCACCCTATCGGCAGCAGTGTCCCACTTGCTGTCCACATGATTGGATGATTCACACACACCAGAAATGAGTTTTCGAGTTCATAACTAGTTATAATATTGCAAAATTAACTTTAAATTCTTAATCGAAAACTGTGTATAGTTTTCCTAGTTTTCCTAGTTTTCTTATGAATATGAATTGCTTGTAAATTGTTTTCAAATCATGAATCATGAATCATGAATCATGAATGGAAATTAAATTCGATAGTTTGACGAATATTTTGCAACAGAGTTGAGTTTTGTTCTTTTTGCTTGTCGATTTCAAAAAGTGCTGTTGACGACGATTTTGTTCGCTTGATTAGCTCAATGTCATTTCAATCAATGAACGTATATATATATATATATATATATATAAAATTTCCCAAAAATTGTTGTTGTTGTTGTTGCTTTTGCTATTTAGCTATGCGCAGGCATTTGTCGTTTGTTCGATGTGCTTTCGAGATGCGCAGTTTAAGCCCAGAAACTAACCCCCGTTGACCGTTGCTACCTTACTCGCCCCCGCCCCCTCCCCCTCTACTCGACCCTTCCAATATGCTGCTAAGATACTGGCTTGGTGTAGTTGGATTACAGCACTAATACACACGCAAAACGTTGCCCCAAAACGCACATATCTAATGCGTAATTAACATGTCGTCATTTTGTGCCCCAGCCACAACAAGAGTGTTTTCGATCCGGTACCCGCTCCCTGCTCCCTGCTCCCTGCTCCCTCCCACCTCCCCCCGTCTCCACCCTTAGCATATTTGATTCACGCATTTGCCTCGGTCTTTCGGCAATCTAATTTCATTTATTTGCCCTTTTTTGGAGAAAGTATTTTTGGTTAAGTTTTTTTTTTTTTTTTTTTTTGTTGTTTTTGTTCTTTATTTTTGGGTTTACGTTTTGGGTTATATTGGGTTTTTCGAGGGTTGATGTCGTTGTCGCTGTTGTCGTTGTCGCTGTCGCTGTTGTTGTTGTTGTTGTTGCTGTTGCTGTCGTTTTATACACCATCTACATTTCCATCTTTATTCTCGCATCTTCGCCTGCGTCATTGTCTTTTTGTTTTATCAGCAACCCCTCCTATTTGACGCTGCTATTTTGCCCTTTACTTCCTCCGCTTGTATGTGTCAAAGAGAGAGAGAGAGAGAGAGTCGGAGAGAGAGTGTGAGAGAGAGAGCCAACTAAATTCAAAAACAGAAAAACCGACACCAAAACATGAGACAGCCAGCCAGCCAGTCCGGTATATTCCAGTCTGTCAGTCACTCAGTCAGTCAGTTTAGCAATATTTTGTTCATTCAATTATTTCTTCAATGCACGCTTTTAAAAATATATGCACACACACACACACACACACACACACACGCACATACACGCACACACACTCACATGCTTGGTATTTGAACAAGGTAATAGGCACACGCACAGATACCATTGAATAGATACAGATACATTTACAGATTCACAGCTAAACAGATACAGATAGAGATACGCAGCAACTATTCGCTACAGTAACACATGGCAAATGTACTAGCATATATAAATATATACAGACATACATACATACATACGTACACATAGATACACATGTATCTAGATACACATTTCCGTTTCGCTTCTGGTTCATATCCCATTGCCAAATGACGTACGACAATTTGTACACAGTAGATACTTATCTATCCAATACCCATTTGCTTAGATTCTCCGCTCTAAAATAACCGCTGATCAGAAGAGAGTATCTGATGCACCTGTGATTTCACTTGGTTATTCAGGAATATTCCAGAATAAACTACATCCAACTCTTGCCACAATTTCATCACATCAATGGGTCAACGGGCGTCGTCTACCTGAACAATAAACTTATCTGAGTACAGATAAAATGGGTAGAGCTAAACAGATTTATATCAAATAAACTGTATAATGACGTTGTGCAAAAGTAACAGAAACAGACAGCAGAAGGCATATATATATATATATATTCTTGATCAGCACGTTGATGGTGATATTTCCGTTTAAATAGCCGATTTCAGAGACTGAAGGAGCTGAAGAGTGCGCATTTAAAGTTAATTTCATTTTATCGATAACTCTCCCCGTTTTACGAATATCATTACAAATCGATTTTCGATATCAAACGTAAATATATAGATATAAAGATACACTTTGAACTGAACAAATTGTATTACGATGAAATAAGAAACGCAAATTCGATTAACCAAAAATTATTTTCATACATTCCTTTAGGTGTGTAGAAATACTATATATCTATAGTAATATTCTTAGTTTTAGAAATCAATTCCATTTAAATACAATATTTTTTATATATTATTTTTATTATTTTTTATTGCATTTCTTTTTTTGATAGCCTGCAACATTTTGAATTTGCAGAGAAACCAGATTCGTTACGAATGATTTCGTGTAGATTACACACCTTTCACAGTTACAGGGTATCTCATAGTCTCGTTTTAGCTTGGCATGCACCAAGTCATCTTCTTGTAGTTGAGGATGTGCAACCCCCTCCGCTGGGGTTGTATCTGTTGCCCTAACGGTATAGGGGCACTCGTTCCTGTCTGTTCCAGTAACGTTTCGTGTGTGTCTGACCTCGTGCAAAGTACATATGCACATATGTATGTATGTATGTATGTATGTATGTATGTATGTATGTACATATATACATGGAAGGTACAGCTGTAAGCGTGTTTGCAGTTTGATTTTGTTGCTGTTTTTTCACAGGCACTCTTTTTACATGCCCACGTTCTTCTACGGTTGTTGTTCGAGCAGCTAACCAAGAGTTAAGTGTAGATAGACACAATGCAAGTACATGGCCCTGTTGTATATACACACACACACACACACACACGCACATACCAAAGCTATGGCAACATTCTTTGTTATACACTGAACTCATTAAAAATGGATAAAGGGTATAACGGTTTTTGTGCAACAGTATGTAACCTGCAGAAGGAAGCATATATATATTTATACTCTTGATCAGGACCAAAAGCCGACTCTCGCAGATCACGTTTATTTTATTTGTATCGATAACTTGTCCCTTTTTTTGATTATCGATATATATCGATTTCCAATAGCAATAAACGGTACAATTTTAACATATATGATATGAATTTCCTGAAGATCGCATAAGTAACAAACAAGTTGTGGCCTACTTCAGACTTGTCTTTGAATATTATATATATTTTGTTCAGGGTATATCGTAGTCGAGCTCGCTCTCGATTATTGCATTGCTACTTGTTTTCAGTGCTCTTTGGCAAATGACTGTAGTAGCCCCTTGTTAAAAAAGAACACACACAAAGCATAAGGAGATGAATCCGAAGCACCAACACTCCAAAGATGTCCCTTTTGAAATGCACACACACGCACACACACACACACACACACACACATATACAAACCATTTTCAACGCATTTGTGGCAGATAGTTAATATTAATAAAAAAAATAATAAAGAAAAAAGAGGCATCGGTGACGACTCCTCTGCATAGTGCGTCTGCAAGTTGAGAACGTATAACTGTATAACCCACACACCCCACACCCCACACACACCCTCCACACACACCGCACACACACACACTGCACCCATCACTAACGAACCAACCAATTACCAACTCTCCCGCTCACTCACACCACATCACTTGGTGGTGCAGTGGGTTGGGTTGTGGGCTGTGGGTTGTGGGTTGTGGGTTGTGCAGTGCTGTAAAGGAGGAGACTGCGTCAGAAACTCTCCTTATATGCATGTATTGCGACGACTCTTGAATTGCGTATAATAATGCCAAATAGATAAGCCCTATATATATATATATACATATATATATATATATATAAATATATATATGTGTGTGTGTGCTTGTACCTATATAAGATACATTAGATACATTATAATACTACACATTAGTCATGCGCTCTTCTTGGCATGTGACAATTTCCATAAATGCAATAAAGCAATTTTTGATTTTAATTCAATACTATAATTACAATTACTCACTAATACATGCAAACAGTAACACATTTATAATTAAGTAAGACTTGCACGCTACTCGAATTATACTAATTAAGTTCGAATCGATCAAATTACTAAATTTTCGTTAGCATTTTAAACGAATTGCATTATTAGCCAGTATATATTGAAAAGGGATTTTAATTAAATATAGGTAACTCTCAGGTGTCAACAATACACAAACAACAAAAACCACACATAATTGAAATTGTATCTGAATTTAATACTATCGTAAAAATCGTTTCAAATAGTCGGAAATAATTGGCAAAAGTAAAATGCTTTACGGAATTTAGTTTAAATTTATCTATCAAAATTGCATAAATTTTAAGTAAATTATTTAACCTAATTTAACTTTTAAATTTAGAAATGCATAGCTTAAACTGGCTTACTTTCAGCGCCACTTCAATCATGCCACAGGTTAAATCATTTGATGTTAGTGCAATTTTTAATTTCATCATTTCTCTTCTGTATCTTCCCCGAGACACATAGAGAAAGAGTGAGCGAGAGAGAAAGAAAGGGAGGGGGACTCTCTTTCTCTCCCTCTAGCTGCTTATTGGCTGCCATGGCTGCATATCTTATGTGGATCAACAGAAGGAGCAGCAGCAGCAGTAGTGTCCAGTGACCGGGTGGGGTTTTGGAAAGAAAAAAAAAAAACTCGTCCACGCTTCACCTTTCATGTTTAATTGCAGCATATTATTGCATATTGCACTCCATATATGTATGTGTGTGTGGACATGCATACATACATATGTACCCACAATATACACACACACACATACATGTATATATATGTATATATGCACAGACAGCTTCGGCAAAAACAGCTTCTCAGCCGTTCAGCTGCAGCTTCCGAGCTTTGCATTTTGAGACTTCGGCCTGCTGCTCTGCGCTGCGCTGCGCTCAGTCAGCGGACAAAGCTTCGAGTGGTTTCCAAGCTGACGCACATGCGTAAGCTGCGCTGTCGTCGACAGCTGCATTCGCCTTTCACAGCAGCAGCAACAACAACAACAATAAACCCGCACACACAGGTACAGCAAATAAGCATCAGCTGCTGCCTGCCTTTGCCTCTGCCTCTGCCTTTGCCTCTGCCTGCGCCTCTGTTTCCGTTTTTGTTTCTGTCTCTGCTTCTGCCCTGCCCAGCCTCGGCTGCTGTCTGGTTGGTCTTTGCAGCATACAAAAGCTTTCATGCTTCTAGGCAGTTTTGATGCCAACTTTTAAGATGCAAAAAAAAAAAAAAATTAAGAAAAAATCCAGCTACTTCTTCTAGGGGAAAGAAAAAAAAACAAAACAATAAAAAACAGCAAAATATTGTCCACTTTGTCAATATCATGGTTAGCTCTATTAACGGTTGAAACTAAGGCATATTTATTATGTGACTATACTCGGTTCGTTAGATATCTGACTGGTTTATAGTCTGTAGCCAGTCACGAATCATAAAAAAAAAAAAAAATAAAATGTATAACAAAAATACCAAATCTATTTTTCCAGAAAAATAAAGTTTAAAACACGAAAGAAAATCCTGATTTCTTTTAGTTCGATTTGCAATTATTCACTTAAAAGTCCAGATTTTACTGTCTGTCAAATCAAATCAAATCAAACCACCTGACAGCAGTTTGTCTCTTTTATACTTATTATAATGCAATATTATTAATCAAATTAAATTGTTGCTATTTATACATTTTTTTTATAATATTTAAAATTTAGAAAATATGCTGAAAGAAAAAGCTTTCATAAAGCAGGCTACTTATCGTGTAGCAGCATAGCTGCTGTTTAGGTATAAGTGTATGTAAGTAATACATATATATGTACATACATATGTATATATGTATATACATATTACTTACCTTTGTATTTTCTTCTTCTGCATAACTGCTTATTCCTTGCTCTCGCCTCCTGATTCGTATTTTTGGTATGTTGTTGTTGTTGTTGTTGTTTTTTTTTTTTTGTTGTTGGTCGCTTCGTTTAAGAACTTTTTGTAGTTGAGCTTGTACAGTTGAGCTGAGTCCAAGTATATTATGTTATGTAAATAAGCATATGTACATCAAATGATATATGTATGTATGTACAGAGTATACATGGAATAACGCAACGCGGCAAAAGCTACCACAATCGCAATTCCCTTTCTTACATTTTGTGCATGTGCCTCTTTTGACAACTCTGCAGAAGTTATTTCACTTTTCTAACACATCATTTTGGAAACGCAGCGAAAACATCTTGTCGAAACCCATATGATATGATATGTTTATGATGGAGTGCATCTGGCACTCCCCGATGAAATCGATCTACCATCTTATTATTTTGTATACATTCGATTTGTTTTTTTATTTTTTTTTTTAATTTTGTTTGTGCTTGCAGCAGTTGCAAAAAGGTACCGGCCGCGGCTTTGGCTGCGGCAGCGGCTGCGGCAGCGGCTGCGGCAGTTCCAGAGGCCGAGAATTGTGGCGCTCTCACAATTTTTTCGCATCCATGCATCCGCCAAAATTGAGCATTGTTGCCAAGCTGGCTGCGCTCTCGCATTTGTGTCTCTAACAGAAACGACTACTTAAAAAAATCAATAAATTCGGAACGCCTGAGCCAATAACCTTTTTTTTTATATATTTTTTTTTTTTTGCGTTTTCGCTTCGTTTTAATTTGAAGAGGCGAAAGATGCATAACGAAAAATAGCCAAAAACGACAACAAAAAAATTAAAAAAAAAAGAAAATAAACAAAATGAGACAGTGGTTGATGTTGCTGTTGTTGCTGTGGATGCTGTGTGTTGCGGGGGCGGCTGTTGCAGGAACAGGAATGGGTTCTTTCAGTTATTGTTCTTGTTGTTGTTGTTGCTGTTGTCGTTGTCGCCATGCCTACGAATTCGCCTTTTCTTCTTCTTCTTCTTCTTCGTCTTCGTCTTATACTCCAGCAGCTCATTTATTTGTTGCTCTGCATTTTACTGTGTCTTTGTTGTACAGTTTTTTTTTGTTTTTTTTTTTGCTGTCCACCTTTTTGCCTTTTGTTTTAAATATTATTGTTGTTGTTGTTTTTGTAACTGTTGTACACGATTCTTATTCGCCATCATTGTTGAAGTCTCGCAAGATGCTGGTGCGTAATGACCAGACAACATCCCACTTTGGCTCAGTGTGCTCTCTCTCTATCTCTATCTCTTTCTCTCGCTCACCCACAAGACAGCTTAAGCTGGAATTTATCGTATGTATACATTTGGAGCCAGAGTCTGGCAATGAGGGCTTCAGATTCCATCTGGCTGAGATAACTGTGAATTAGCCAAAGGCTTTCTTAGTTTTCAAAAATATGCAACAAACATTTTCGATTAATTAATAATCAGATTTTACTTTATAATCGCATTGATACAAATGCTTGTCAATTATTATTATTTGTGTCTGTCTTCATTGTTGTTTTCAGAGATGTTGCATTGATTTCATGACGTTGTTGACGTAATTAAAAACGTACAACATCAACAACAACTATGGAAATCCCTTAGATGAAAAACCAGCTAACTGTATATACATACAGACAGATACATATGTACTTATATATTTTTTCTCAGTTAACTGCAATTTGCAATTTCTACGGAAAATCAATGTAATTGAAAACCAATTAAAATTGTATTTTGCACTGGTCATCTCCTATTTCGATTTGCTTATATTTTTTAATGAGAGTTATATTAAAATATCTTTGGCAAATGCATTTTATTTTATTTTATTGCATTTTGCTTCAACTCAACTGGATAATTGGTGTCGTTTATCAGTTATCAGTTTGTTTGGTTACTTTTGCTAATTGATATTATTTATCAAGTTAAAGTTGCATTAGTTGCCAAAGGGGGAAAACCACTCATTAAAACTTGACAAACACTGAAAAAGTGAAAAACATTTAAATAAATATTACGGCATACAGAGTATCTGAAAATCATCAAATTAGTTGTCTGTATTTCAGACAATAACACACGTTCTGCTATGCGGATCGACACGAGCAGTGCTAATCGACCTCGTACCAGTACCAACCAATACTACACACCACATAGTACAACCCCACACCACACACCCCACACACCACAC
Organism: Drosophila kambysellisi; assembly: GCA_035042185.1. Lineage (NCBI taxonomy): Eukaryota > Metazoa > Arthropoda > Insecta > Diptera > Drosophilidae > Drosophila > Drosophila kambysellisi. Next base: position 2,284,963 of record JAWNLS010000940.1, on the reverse strand, counting down.
ACCCTCTACCGCTACCCCTACCCCGCATCCCTAACTCGTTGTAGTTGTTGTATGCATAAAGTAAATGTATTTATTTAGCGCTTATCAGTTTACTTTGCTCAATGTGTTCATAGCGGTTTCTATTTATAAGGCAACCAACAACGACAGATACTCGCCACACATACCTATATATATATATATATATATATATGCAAGTATATGGTGTAGTATATAAATATATATATATATATATATATATATGTTTATATGTATAGTAAAATTCGTTTAGTTCCCATTTTGTCCTCAGCAAAGAGAATTGTGAACTGTGTATAAATGAAGCAAATAAAAAAAAAAAAAAAAAAATACACTTTAATTTTAATTGGCATTAAAGCTATAACTAAAGGTATATCGACTGGTATTGTCGATATGTTATATTGAAAATTACTCATACGCCACGTTGTGCAATTGCAATTGCAATTGTGACCCAATTGAAAAACATTTGTTTGCATTTATGTTTTGCATTTTTGTTAATTATTGCATGGACTCAACAAAAAGATACAAATATGCGCATTGTTATTGCCCCCCCGTGTGTGTGTGTGTGTGTGTGTTTGTTTGTTTTATGTGCATGTGTGTGTGTGTGTATCTCTAAAATATTTTTGCGCTTATTGTTTTGTCTCTCGATCTTTCCCGATTCGATTGCGAATAAACTGCAGCCAGCAGCTCTTTGACAAGTGCAGAACTGGTTTTCATTTTTATATTTCTTTATTGATTTTTTTTTTTTTTTGTATTTTATTTATTATTTTTTACTTCTTGCATTTTTTTTTGTTTTGTTTTTTTTTTTTAGTGTTGTTTTGTGTTGCAATCGGCAAACAAAGAGCAGCGAGCTGATAGCAAAAGATCCGAATCAAAGAGTTGCAAAATGTGCAACAACAAAATACTTTACGAGTCGATAGAGTTCTGTTAAACTTAAATATTTAAATATATGTATGTATGTATGTATGTATGTATGTATGTATGTTTGTAGTTTTTATATTGCGTATACCTATCCACAAAGTTGATGTAATAAATAGTGTTTTGAGCAAATGTTTTTGACATTTGCAAACAGTTATCGACACAATTGTTGCAACATTTCGGATTTGTAACCGCAAATTGTGCATCGATGTAGCGACAGATACAATTTTATTGTGTGTGTGTTTGTGAGTGTGTGTGTGTGTATGTGTGTGTATTAACGAATCCAAGAACAGTTTTACAGCTTTACAGTTTTACAGTGTTCTCATCTATGACATTTTTGTTTACAATTTCAATTGCATGCCACCCACACACACAAACACTTTTATATGCAACATCTCATTTATATATACATATGTACATATATATATATATATATATATATATGTTTATATACTATAGGCCTATATCTGTAACCCATGCACTCTCTTCTTTGCTCGCTGAGCTTAATCCAACATTTGCAATCACAGTCGAAGCATTTTCATTTTAATTGTCTTTTTTTTTTCTTCTTATTTTTCTTTTTGTTGTTGTTGTTGTTGTTGTGGTTTTCTTTCGCACATTTTGCACTTGAACGACTTTCAATTGAATATTGTATTTATGCAAACTGAGGCGCATTAATGCAACACACAGATATATGTATGTATGTACTTATTTATATACACGTACATAAATACATATGTATGTATATTTATATGCATGCACTTTTATATATTTTTGTTCGTTTAGCCGTCAACAAAGCAATTTACATACCCACAAAAACACTTTTGCACGCACACACACACACACACACACACACACACACATAAGCTCAAAGTTTGCAGTCTTTATTGAAATATTGTTGTTGTTGTTGTTGTTGTTGCCATTGTACAATTTGTCATGCCATGCAATCAATGCCCAACGCAAATGTGCAAAGTGCAAATTTACTTGCAACAAAAAACAAAAAAAAAAGAGCAAATAGAAAAAAAAAACTAACAAATGCCAAACAGGACACTCGTCCAACATAATATCTTCTAAATGAAAATTTAATATTTTTATACAACATATTAAACAATGCTTTTAATGGTACACTCTAACAAATTTAAAATTAAAAAAAAAAAAAAACACAAATTAATATTTAAGAATATTTCTGAAATAGTTATTCGTTTGCTAATCAAACAAATCTTTTAATTAATTATCTAATTATCTACATTCGATGAAAACTTATTTCTAATGTTTATTTCTATCTTTCTCTTCTAGGTAAGTGTCGTGGTACCATTGAAAACGTGAGAAAACCCAATTGAATAAATGTTGAATCTTAACCAGCTGCGCAACTCGATAAGTATTGTAAACTATTTTGAAATCGATATGGGGTGGGGGCTGCCCAAGCAATTTATAAAGATCTGAAATCAAATTTGCTAGGTAATTTTTTAGATAATCAAAATTTGTTATTTATTATTTTGTCCCTAGAAGCAACATGCCATTATGTTTATTCAAACCTGGTGTTTATAAAAAGTAAACACTTACAAAAATTATTAAATAAATAAACTTTCGCTTATTGTTTTTAAGGAGAGTTGGATTCTTAAGTGTTTTCAACCAATTAGTTTTTTTTTTCTACAATTTGTCATCAACATTTTTATATACAAGTGGTGACTTTAATCTTCCAGAAATTAGTTCAAATGAATTTTGTTGATGGGCTCCATGAGTTGTCAGTGTCACAAGTTAACCCTATTTAAAACTGCAACGACCATTTGCTAGATTTAATTTTTGTATCTGATCCTTCTTGGAGTATTCTTTCTCGCTGTGATTAACTTGTCCATCCTGAAGACCCTTATCATCCAACGCTCGATTTGATTAGCGAGCTGGCAACTCTTGTTCCTTTTCTACACGTAAGAATCGTTGCTTCCGTAAAGCAGATTTGGTTCAACTAAATCAATTACTATTTGACATAGATTGGTCAGAACCTCCCTGGTTTTCGCGGGAATTAGCTAGGTTGAAAAATATGAAGTCAATATATTATAAGAAGTTTAAAAGATCGAGTAATCATTTGGATTACTCTCGATATTTGGTTGTAGGCTGCAATTTGCACAAGATCCTAAGCAGTTCTATAACTTTGGTGAACAGGAAACGCAAATCGTCTTCATTACCTAACTCAGTTTTTTTTGAAGATACGAAATCAAAAGATGATCACGATTCTGCCGATCTGTTTGCTAAGTATTTTCAATCTACTTATTCTCTTCTGTCTTCTCCCCAAACGTAACATATCCTTATTCTGTACAAAGAGCTAATTGCATTTTTGGTCCTGTGATCACTTTAGGGTCACTTCTTGCTGAACTTGATTCATTTGGAAGGAATCCTTTATTATTCCTCTCCATAAAAATGGCTCAAAGTCCTCCATACACAAATATCTTAGAAATCTTAAAAACGTTTATAAATCTTACAAATATTTTAGTATTTTTTAATTTATTTATAATTTTAATTTTATTTTCAATTTAATTTAAATCAAATTTTTAATTTTTGTATTTTTGCTGTCGACTGACTTTAGTTGACAATAAATAAATAAAATAAATAAAAAAAAGTGATGTGAACTTTGATTGAGGCTGCTGCTGCTGCTGCTGCTGCTGTGTAAACAGTTAACCTTCAATGGAGCTAGGTCAATTCCATTTACAGCTGAACCGCTGCCCGCCCAAAGAGAAAGAGAAAGAGAAAGAGAAAAATGCCAATCGCAGCCATACAAAATACACTCAAACAAACACATTGTCGAGCAAATAGAGTTTTAATTTCGAAATTCTTGCGCAAAATCGACAACAGCGATGACGACGATGAAATAAACAGAGCCAACCCGAGTATATACAAGCAGAGTATATAGTACTATACATATATACATACATATATACATATGTATATATATATTTATGCACATAAGACGCGACAGTTGTTGCTAGGTGCTTGACTCAATGGGCTCTATGAGTGCCACTTGTGTATGCGGTTGAATGGAAGCTTGCTTCATCTCAATACTCCTACTCTGAGTGGGTAACGGATTCTTATACTTTTTACCAGACACACACACAAAACTCATCCATTAAAAATGTAATTTTGAAAACGAACTAAACAATTGTTGTTATGTTTTAAAACACGTGATTTATTAGCTGGTATATATATGATATATATATGCAGATAGCAAACACCTCTTGTTGGCCACGTTGTATGAGCGTTTTACATTTTACATTACACAGGGTATCGTCGTAGTCGAGCATTTGCAATTCTTGCAGTGTTGCTTGCTTCGCTTCTTTTTTTTTTTTTGCTAACGTGTCATAATCACTTGAATGGAATTTCATAAGCAAGCAGCCATTTATTGCTAATTGCTAATGAGAAAAGAGAAAGACTGAGCAAAGAAAGAGAAACACAAATGCAGAGGCTGATAAAACAATAAGTAAAGCAGAAGAGGAAGATGAAGAAGAGGAAGAAGAAGAAACGAGCACAAACTTATATACATACATACATACATATTTGCCATTTAATGTTACTCATACGCAATGTGCGCCAAATATGTTTACACAAATACAAATAATTTTGTTGTTACTGTTGCTATTGTTGTTATCGTTGTTGTTGCTGCTGTTGTTGTTGTTGTTGTTGTTGTTCTGCCGATCTCTCAACAATTTACACGTTCTTCGCTTTTCGTGACAAATGATTTCATCGTTGTCAACATCATCATTGAATTTGTCACATGACTTATGCTCATAAATAAAATACAACAATGAATTGTTGTGAGCGTTTAGTGAACGTTGAGTCAATTTGCACATAACACAATTGTTGTCCAAGTCGCTTGACCTATTTATAGGCTAGACACAGTTCACCGTTACAATTGAGGGACTTACTCGCAAGTCCAACTTACAAGCAGATTACCCAACAAACAATTATGCAAATATGCAACACAACAGTTTCCATTTTCACATTTATATTGAATTAGTACTTAAAAAAAAAAAAACAAAAAAAAAAAACCATTTGGAATCGAATTACATTTTAAATACGACCTGAAAACCCACAATTTTTAACATTTCTCGATTATTTTCATTTTATACTTTAAAAATCTCTTTTTTTTTTTAGTTTTTCATTTCTTTTCTTTTTGCTGGAATTTTTCCAGTCACTCGTGACAAGTTGTCTATCAGCTGCATGTACACAAATCAATATGTTAGCCTTCTTGTTATTGTGTTACCCAACACTTAAGGGGCAACAACAACAACAACACGGCAAGTGGGTGGTTGGGTGGTTGGTTTAGCAAAATTTGCCTCATTTGTGACTGGTGCTGGTGGCAAAACGAATGACTTTATAAAAATATGTATCTATGCCCATGTCCATGTGTAGTAAATAATATATAAGCATATATATATGTGTGTGTGTGTGTGTGTGTGTGTGTGTATGCTTATAGTGCACGAATGTTTTGGGGGAGGTGTATTCCAAAGCACAACATGCTGAAGGTTTTAACAGTCGACCTACGTGTCATGCATAAAAGCCAAATCGTTTTTCCCGTCTGTGTGTGTGGTGTGTGTGTGAGTGTGTCCGAGTGTGTGTGTGTGTGTGGTGTGTGTCGGCTGATAGACAGCAATACAAGAATGCTCACATATGTTTGCCCTTTGGCCATTTCCCTCATTGCCTCAGCATTTGACTTTTGCTCCAGTATTGGCATTTGCACGACGCCGAGAGGCCTCTCTTGCCAAATATATTTATTTTTGTATGTGTGTGTGTGTGCGTGTGTGTGTGTGTGTGTTTGTGTATACACAATATATTACACATACGCATCGTCGTCCTTGACTAAACTAAATCAACTAAGTCAGATGAAATCAATAATAAACAAATAACAGCAGCAACAACAACAGCAGCAGCAGCAGCAGCATTTAACAACAACAATAAATAACACAATGATTTCTTGACTTTGTTCCTGAGAGCTTTGTCAATTTCAATTTAAGTACTCCAAAGACCATCTCAAGAAACAAATATGAAGATTGGCGAACCATATATATCCCATATATAAGCAACAACAACTGTTCGATTATTCCAACAACTTGGCTATAATTTTACGGAAAAACAGCAAAAGACTAAAAAGACAACATCCGTTAGACCTTTTCTTTAGCACACAGTTTCAAAATAATCTTTTAATTTCACAATAATTTAAGTTAATAAACAAAAAAAATTAAAATTTAATTCCGACATTCAAATTTGTAATGAGCAAAGAAAACAATCATGAAATTAAATTAATCAAACAATAATAGCAACAATATATATATATATATGTGTATAGAATATATGAATATAAGGATAATGTATGAGAATATATGTATTGCTGCTGGCGTATTCAATAATTCATTCTCTGCTTTTTGCAATTAGTCATAATCTGTCATAAGCTCGCTTTTAAATCAGCTTTTGGCAAATGTTTGCTTGTAATTGGTAAAACGACTGAAAGATTCAGTAGCTAATTTGCCAAATACATTTTGCTTAGAATTCACGAGTGTGTGTGTGTGTGTGTGTGTGTGTGTAGGTTGCTACTGGCTGTGTACAGTTACCACCCCCCCACCCACGCAACACACACAAACTCTGCTCCGCCCACGAAGGCTTATTAATTATTTCCCTGATTATAAGTGTGTGTATGTGTGTGTGGGTGTGTGTGTGTGTGTGTGTGGGTGTGTGTGTGTGTGGGTGTGCGTGTGTGTCTAAGTATATGCATCCCTAAAACGCGTGGGTGGCTCTCACAAAGGCTGATGCTGATGGTTCCTTCTACTGCTTCTGTTGCCACTTTGGTTATTCATTTCATTCACCTGGCTAACACAAAACCGTCCTCTGTTTGCCTGCCCAAACAAAAGTGAGGGGTAGTTGAAGGGGGAGGGGTAGGTGTGTGGGGGGGGGAATAATGCAGCTACTCGCTCTTATTCCATATTCTCGTTCTCGTTCTCGTTCTCATTCTCTATCTCGTTCCCCTTTTCCCGTTATCGTTCTCCTTCTCAGTCTTGCTCGCACTATTTGTTGGCTGGCACTCTGTCTCTATCTCTGTCTCTGTCTCCCTCCTTCTCCACTTCTGTTAGCTGTCGTGCTCTATTTCTCATCTCTGGCCATTTTATGCTCTTCTGCTGTCGCCTCTCCAAAAGTGGAAATCTCTCGCGACCAAATGCAGCGTTTGAGCTGCTGAACTGAACTGAACGCTTGCATCTCGGCAAAGTGCTTTCAATTAGCAGTAAAACAAACTAACTCTGACTGCAAATAATTTCCCAAAAAGCAATTCTTCTATTTAACAATTGCTATGATTTTCTTTTTAAACGACCATTATCCGAATCACTTGCAACATATACATATTACCGAGACTGTTAAATTTTACTCAAATTTGAGTTTGAAACTTTTCCTGTTCCAGCGCAGGATACTTGGATTTCAAGAAAACCAAGACTTGGTCTATAATCAAAATAAAGCAAATTTATTTATTGGCCTTTCTTAAGCAGATTTCCAAATATATTATATATATAAATCGCTTAAGCTCGACTAGGCAATACCCTGTAATCAGTTTCATAATAGTTACACAAAATTCTACCATGCAAATAAAATTGAAAATTGTGCTTATTGTTTTGAAGGAATATATTCCCACACAGACACACACACACACGCACACACATTAAACACGCTTTACACATTTTCGAAGAAGGGTATATCGAACGCGGCAGACATGCGCCTCCCTCCACCTCCACCTCCGCCTCCGCCCCCGCCTCCGCCTTGAGCGCTGAGCCCACTTCACTGGCAATGGCCTAAACAAACTCAATCAGTTGTTTGCTTTATGACAGAGCTTTTGGTAACGCGACCATGTCCCGTTAGTCCTTGCCTACTATGCCTTGCTGCATGTAAATATCTATATGTATGTGTGTGTGTGTGTGTTTGCGTGTGTGTATGTGTGTATTGCTTTTTTATCAGCACAACTTGGAAATTGATGCTGTCGACGTCGCTGCTGGGACTTGTCTTATGTGTGTGCATTTGTGTGCGTCTCTGTGTGTGTGTGTGTGTGTGTGCTACTGTATTGAGTGTATTTTGTGGCGTTGTTGCCAGTTGCCAGTTGCCAGTTGCCAGTTTTCGCCTTGTTTGTTGTTGTTGGCTCCTGGCCTCTGCGTGCGAAGGACATTTCAGTCTATTCGGAACTTTTGAGTTGGGGAGTTCAAAATCGCGCGTGTTTCGTGTTTGTTAACGGTTCCTTTTCTGTTTATTTTACTTCTTTCTTTTTTTTTTCTTTTCTTTTTTTTTTTTTTTGTTGGCCACTGTTTACATTTAGACACACACACACACACACACACAGAGAGAGAGACACACACAGTGTGAGTGTTCACTGTGTGTGTATATAAACCAGACAACCACACAACACAGACCATTCACCGTTACCCACACCACCCCAGTCCAAAACACCCACCCACCCACCCACCCACCCATTCCTAACAACAGCTGAAAGGCTCGTTTGTATATTAAAAGCGATTTGGCATTTTACTTTTACATATATACATATATATATATGTATATATATATATATAAATTCAGTTTTTTTGTTGTTGTTGTTGCTCTAATTGGAAATGTCATACATATTGCTATACTTTCGGTTCTAGCCTTGCGTGTGCCGTGGCGTATACTTAATATGTTACGCACAAAGCGCATTAGACCAAAAAAAAAAAATAAATAAAAAGAAAAAGAAGAAGAAAAAATGAGCACACTTAACTGCTGTTGTCTGCCACCCACATTTCATACTCCACCCTGCCCCCATCCCCAGCCCCACGTTTACATATTAAAACGCGCGCGTTTTCGCTTTATTTTTTTTTTTTTGCTTTTTTTTTCGAGTGTGTTTTTTTTTTTTGGTTGGGCGTGGCCAGGTTGCGACCAGATCCTTGACAAAATTAATTATGTGACCTTTATTTAATTGTCGGCAAATTTTTTTTTCTCTCATATTCTCAAGTGCAAAGCAAATTAATAAACAAATTTTATTATAAAAAAAAAAAAAAAAAAAAAATTTCTTAAAGTTGAACAAACCAGATAACAATAAAAAAAATGCTTTTGCATATGCTAGATGTAAGTATCTGACAAATTGGTAAATTGGTAATATCTAAAAAAAATGTCTGAAGTACAAAATGTGCACAAGAATGCTTTAAGAACACCCAAAAGAGCAGGGTATCGCTTAGTTCCCTAATTTAACAGTTATATGGAGTAAATTTAAAAACCAAACTTGTCAAAGTATGCAACAACAAATTGTATTTAATGAGCACGAAGAACGTTTAAGAAGAGCGCACAGAAAGCACAATTCAAAAATTACGAGAGAACGAGAAAAGATAGATGTTTATTGATGAGAACACATGAGACACACATGAAATATGTACGCTGTAAGTCACGGACATTTGGTCAGTCGGATATACGCGGGTGAAGGGGGGTGCGGTGTACGGTGTGCGGTGTAGGGGTTGCACAGACGGCGTATGGGAGCTTGCAGCACAGCCAGGCAGAGCGGCACCGCATCGCTAAGCCTTCTGCTAGTCACATAAATTAGCAGCTAAACAGCTCTTGTGCTCTTCGCTTACATAACACCCAAATTGGCACACTCCCCGCCACTCTGTTATCCAGCGACCCGCCGCAACCCACGCCTCGCCTTGCCTCGCCTTGCCACCTTTCTCACCACTTCACATTCCCTTCCAATGCCCCGCTTGAACTTGCCATTTCCAATGGTGGGCGTTGAGGCATTGATTCTTGTTGTTCTTGTTGTTGTTATTGTTGTTGTTGTTATTGTTGTAACTGGGGCTGCGTCTGAGGTTACGCCTCAAACTTCTTTAATCGCGTGACATGCCATGAAATAATTTCATAATTCCAGGCCACAACACACACACACACACAGACAGACACACACACAAATGCATACTTATACACATTTGTATATATACAAATTTTTATAGATACACAAGCCAAATGGAGTTCGGGGCCAACTTCCAATGTGGCACCCCCTTCCCCATCCGCCCACCCCCCCCCCCCCCCCCCCCCATCTCTCTTTTGTACTTGACTTTTTTTGGCCCCGCACTCGTAACTCTTTCCACGCACATTTTACTTATTTTATTCTTTTTTTTTTTGTATTTGCATCTTGCTTCTTCTTTACACTTTTCAATTTCTTGTTGCTTTATGTTTGTGTGTGTGTGTGTGTGTGTGTAAGTTTGCTCACTTTAGGCTGTGTTTAGAGCAACAACAACAGCAACACACACAAACGTGCGCGGATTGGGGAGGTGGGTTGGAGATGGGCACCATGGAGACAGCAGCAACAAGACCCAGAGACAACCAAAAGAACCGACAAGCGACGACGACGACAGCAACCAGCAGCAGCAGCAGCAACCAGCAGCAGCAGCAGCAACCAGCAACCAGCAACAACAACAATAACATTGACGTCCTTCCGTTTTGTCCATTCCGTCACTGGCAGCCCGCAGCCCGCAACCCGCGGCCTGCACCCCCTCCCCGTTCCCTGTTTGGCTTTTAGTGTAGTAGTCCTATCGTTCTATCCTCCTATCATCCTGTCGTGCTTCCGTCGGCGACGCCTGCGTGTGTTCGCCCTTCGCCCTTCACCCTTCCTCCCTTCGTTCGTTTTTTTTTTTTTCGTTTTGCTTTGCATTTACTGTTTTTTTTTTCGCTTCCTCTTATTCTTTTCTTCGTTGTTTTCCCTTTTGCTTGTTTTGTGTTTTTTTTTTTTGTTCTTTTTTTTTTGTGCACCGTTACCTTTTAAGCACTTATTACACGCTTTGTTTTACTCTTGGCTGCTTTCGGCTTTTGCACAACTTTAAATAATTTAGCGCCGCCCCACACAACACGACCTCCACCCCCTACCCCTTGCCCTAACTCAGGCAGCACATCCCCAAGTACTCCCTCTCCCTGACATCCTGCTCTTGTTCGGTTGCCACTTGTGGTGTGGTGAATATTAAATGGTCTCGGTTTCTGGTCTTAGTGTATGCTTGTGTGTGTTGAACACGAGAGGGAGCCAGTAACACAAAACCCCACCCCCCCCCCCCCACCAAACAGCAACCCACACACAACTGCTCCCACAGACCAAGTTGGGTTTTGTAGCTGAGCCCTCGACGCATTTCGCTGGGCAGCACCATTTTTTTATAGCATATTTTTCAGCGCCCGGCAACTTTCAACTGGTGTATGTGTGTGTGCCGGTGTGTGTGTGTGTGTGTGTGTGCTGCTGCTGCTGCTGCTTTCCGGTTAAGTCAAAATGAAAATGTTTCGCAACTCAATTCATAAGTCTGACAAATGAGTCAAAATATGTGAGCTTTTAGAGAGGTGGTTGGCATCGAGTAGCGCACAAATGGAAAAGTTTTCGGTGTTTATTGTTTTTCTTTTGTATATGTGTATGTGTATGTGTATGTGTGAGTTGACTCATTTCCATTTGTAATTAGAAAATATATATGTATGTATGTACATATAGCTTGTACTCTTATAATATTTAAAGAAATTTGTATTAACTTTGATCTTAATTTCATGCATATTTCAATCTTAAAGTAAATCTTAAATAAAATTAGAAAACATTTTCTTTGGTTTTTGTTTTTTGTTTTGTTTTGTTTTGTTTTGTTTTGAGTACTTAAATGTTGGCCTTTTGCGCCTTTCATTTGGATTTGTCTAGCAACATTTTTTGTGTTTCAATTCCAAGTATCGATTTCAATCGTTTCGTGTGCTGCACACGCTTGCCGCCAGATGGCGCCTGCGTGTACCAGTGTGTCGCTGATTTCTATAAGTTGATGATTTTAGCTGGCCGCATTTATGTACGTCTGTATGTGTATACATATGTATGTATATATGTATGTATGTATGTATGTATGTATGTATGTATGACTTCCAAGAAAAGACCCGTAACAATCGACCCTGCGACAGCTGCCAGCTAAAACTTACCCACCCCACACTCAAGCATACACACACACACACACACACACACACACACCTCCCCACACACACACACACACCCCCACACACCTATACAAAGACAGACAGTCTTATTTACAAGCCGGTGAGGCAAACACTTGCATATTGTGGCTCAACTTTAATGAGTGTCACAAGAACAAAAAAAAAAAAAACAGGAGAATAAATGAAAAAATTGTTTACATTAAATTGGTCGCCTCAGAGATACCCTATATCGAAATGAGTGGAGTGATCATTTCTTAAAATCCAACATAAAATTGCATTTCTATGTTTTCGAATACTTGCAACTTGAAAAACAAAATGTACTCAATATTTTTTTATTTTTTATTTGTAAATTTGTTAAACATTTTTAAAATTTTATTTTTAACAACACATCTCCCTCAAATAACTTAGTTCGCTTTTATGCCTACCGCTGGGTCAAGATACTCCGTGTCGCAGTTGCACTAGGGTGCGGAGCATCAAGTTAAGGGTATTATAAACAGCGCTCACATAATTATTTTCACTTACATATGTATGCTGCATGCTCAACACTGTTTCTTCTTCTTCTTGCTCTTCTTCTACATCCACTACGCTACCCCTACACATCCCTCGCTATCTCTCTCTCGCTCGCTCTGTCGCTATATTTCTCTGCTGCAGGTAAGCTTGCAACGTGTGTGTATGTGTGTGTGTGTGTGTGTGCGTATGAAAATCCCCACTTTTTTTTCTGTATGCCAGTGCTGTGAATGTATCTTACGGATGTGCAACTCAAAATCATATGGCCCAATCCACTACCCTATTCCACTCTATTCTCCATACCAACTACCCCCCCCCCCCCACCCCTACTCCACCCACACACACACACACACAGAACCCCTCAGCGCTGGCCACTCCCCATTTTGGGCCATGCACAATGCATTTGTTGCCATGGCTAGAAAGTGCATAAGGAAAATTCAGAATTTTGTGCACAGTTTTTCAGCTGTTTCCCCTTGTTGCCGCAAATAAAATCGATTGTCTCGGGGCTCGCTGCCTTTTTTTTTTGCCGTGAAGGCTTGTTTGAAGGGGGGGAGGGGGAGGAGGAGGAGGTTGAGAGGAGGGGAATAATTTTTTTTTTGCAGTCGTAGCTGCTTGAATTTGTAGGAATTACTTTGCTCGCTGGTTGTTGTTGCTGTTGTTGTTGTTGTTGCTGTTGCTGCTGTTGCTGTTGCTTTTGCTTTGCATTTTCGGCAGCTGGAAAAGTTGTAACACTCACACCCACACACTCATCGTATACATACATACGCAACTGGAAAATGTCAAGTTTTGCGTGTTTTTGGCCAACGCCGCCATTTTGTCTCCATGTGCTGCTGCTGCTGCTGCGGTCCGTTGTTAACCAATAAGTTTCTGACTGCCGCCAAAGAGCGCGAGTTACGCACACTCTCACAAAACACACACACACACACACACATACATATATATATATATATACAACATATACAGACACATATACAACATCCATTGGCTTTCCAGGCGGTTGCGTCTCCGCCATTTTGAAATTGATACACAGCCAGGCAGAGGCAGCTTTTGGCCAAGTTTGTGCGCTTTCTGTTTGTGGCAGGTGCTGCGTTGTGGCTGCTGCCGTCGTCTGCCCCTCTGCAATTGCCATATGCAATTCGACTACGACGGGTCAGACACACACACACACACACACACACATGTATACATGAACCTGCTCTCTGTGTGTTTAGCTAGGCTCATGTTGAACTAACACCCACACACACATACACACGCACACCCATTCTCACGCACTGTCGGCCTTTCCATATTTCCAGTTGAAATATTGTGTTTGCCTTGTTGTTTAGTTTAGTTTTGCACTTGCTGCTGCCAGTTTGCAGCAGTTGTTGTTGTTGTTGTTGTTGTTGCTAGTTGCTAGTTGCCCCCAATGCCCGAAATGCGCGTGCGAGCGAGTGAGCCAACCATTTTGTATCGAAGCCAAAGCCTTTGCCCCACAAGTACAACTCAGTACACCAACCACCCGACCGCCCAACCACCCACAGAGTGGTATCCACCTATGCCTTTCGAATAGGAGCAGCTTCCTGGCAGCTGCCTCTTTATCAACCCCTACTAATCTGGCAAGTGGCTGCTTTCTCCTCAATGCGTTGCTAACAGCAACCGCAGCAGCACCACCAATACCAACACACATCCAGTACACAACCAACACACACACACAACCAACACACACCACACATACACAGACACTGATCCCTCAGTTGACCAGCAGATGATGACAGAGTCGAGAGTTCGCAATTGGAAGATTGTGTGAATATATCAGGTATAAATGGCATGCAAGCAATAAACGCACACAACATCCTGAATATCCTGAACAACCACTTGACAGACCCAAGTGACAGATTGATTGGGAAACTGATTAAGTTTTGAGGTTGTTTTGAAATTATGGCGATAACTTGCCATCTTAAAAAACAAATCCGTCAAATGCGTTTTGCACAAAATTCGAATTTTAGTTGATTGATACCATTCCCCAATCCAGTCTGTTAGGGAAGGATACAAATACGCAGATGACTCTAGTTCGACGTGGAGATACCCACATCAGCTGTTAAATGCAATAATAATGAGCTAATAGGACTTATCCAATTTTAAACACATTTGTGCAATTCATCAAATATATGCAAAAATTAATTGGAAAGATCATACATATCTTAAAATTTGAATGTTTTATTGTTAGATTGACTCAACTCTTAATGCAGATCAGGAATATAACTTTTGGTGTCGGCGCTGCTTTCGTCCTTTTGCAAGATTTCATTTTAGAATTTTCAATGGGTTCAGGGAAAAAAAAAGGACTCTCAACTTGGATATAGAAAATAGATTAACGCAAACACGCTACTGTAAAGAATAACTGCGTTTAAACTAACTGAAATCCTAAATGTATAAGCAATGTAGGGAATGTTAATTAACTGTTAATGGAAATGATGACGATCAAAATCGATCAAAGTGTTGGCAAAGCGCGATTCAAGTTCGAAATTAATAACAGAAGAAAGCAGAGAGCAGAGAACAGAGAGCAGAGAAGAGAAAATGGGAGAAGTGAAGAAAAGAGTGTAAGCTAACAGAAAAGTAGACGTCGACGTAAAGCAGCAGCAGAATCAGCAGCAGCAGAATCAGCAGCAGCAGAATCAGCAGCAGCAGAGGCGAAAATGAAAACGAAAACGTAAATCAAAAGCAACAGAATCGAATCAAAAATCATGATGATTACGATGATGACGATGATGCTAATGATGTTGATGAAAAAGACGAAGAAGAATTAAAAGAGACGCAGACAACAACAGCAACTGCAACAAAAACAACAACATTCCATTGAAATTACGTATGAGTGACTTTTAATCTGTGTGTGTGTGTGTGTGTTTGTGTATGGGTCATATATGAATAATAATATACATATGTACATACATACATATGTATGTATTGCGTATGTTTAAAAATCAGCAAAAAAAAACGGCTGATAAATATTAACAAGCATATAAAGACAATTTTTGTTTTGACGCGATTATTTTTTGTTTTGTTCATTTTCAATATCATTTTTTTTTTTTCAAATTATTGCATTACAATTATTTATTGCATACGCATAAATAAATTCATTTAAATATATTTAAATATCGATATTAATTCTTTTTATTGTTTTAAGTTCGCGCGTGGCAACTTTTTTTTTTTTGTTCAAAACTTGAAATTCCGTTTTTTTTTCTTGTATTTATTTTATTTGTTGTCCACAGATTTTAACAGTTTATTAATTTATTGAGCATAAAAATGGTTTGTTAATTGGCTAAACAAATACAAAGCCATTTGTCTTTATTTGTTTGCTTTTTACTTCAATTTTTTTTTTCTTCGTCAATTCGTTTCCATATCTTTTCTTAGTATTATATTTTTTGCACTTTGCTTTCGGGTTTTATTTGCCTTGTGAATATTATTTCCGCTTGAGAGGCGTCAAAAGGCATGCAAAATGTGATTAATACAAATTATAGAAACGGGGTTATAGGCTGGACTATATAAGTCAATGATTAACTACAAATTATACATATAATATGTACATATATTTGTATTGGCCGTGATCTGAAATTCTTAAAACGATCAATAAAAATATATAAAAAACAACTTTTTTCCAATTTTAGTTCTAGTATAGCAAATATAACTTAATAAAATAATCAATTCCACCTAGAATCCGTAAAAAAAAAGAAGTTAAGATAGCCTATAAAATGTGAGTTCGAGTTGATTTAATAGCAAACCTAATAAATATTTGCCAACAACTTGACTTAATTTATATTGATATAGATTATACGAATAGTCGATCAATTACAAATATCTCTTCTATATCTTCAATCCATTTGCCTTAAATTTTAAATGAGAAATCGATACGAATATTTGTAGGAATCTTTCTAATGAAGATAATGCTATGCAAATTCACAACTATTTGCATATCACAATAAAAACAGAGTATGGTGCAGTCGATCAACTCTATGGCTATTGTTTCGCTACGCTTTGTTTGGTTGGGATGACGGGGCAACGTTCTATTGAAATTGTGGGTTGTATAAATACATATGTTTCTATGTGTGTATCTGTGTGTGTTTGTGTATCTGTGTGTGTGTGTGTGTGTGTGTGAACATGCTTAGACTATAGCCCGATTACATTTGCAAACGCCAACTGAAAAATGAAAAGCTAAATCAATAACAACAAATGGGCTTTTTTTCTTCTATGCAAACAAATCAGCGGGCTTTAATTCTAAATATTGTCATAATGCTCACCTATACACATACATACATATATAGATAGTTTGTGTGCACAAATATATTGCATACACATACACATACATATGTACATATATGTATATTTATGCATGTATGTGTATCCTATTTAACTAATAAAAACTGAACGCGAGCTAAGTAAAGCGAAATAATCAAAGGTCACCTTCCAATTGGAGTTGGCAACGCTGATGAAATCGCTTACGATATATTTATATATACATATACATATACATATATATAATATATTTGTATATATGTATATAACTAGAAATTTCCATAGAAACAATGCAATTCATTTAAAGCAATATTGAAGGTTCTTTCGCAACACTGAAATTGCTACATGCCATTCCTCCGCGTGGTTCGTTCAGACATAGTAATAGTAATAGTAATAGTAATTGGGTACTTAAGATTAAACTAATTGAAAGAGATTGTATATATGTATATACATACACCCCCTTGTGTGATATACATATGTACATATGTATATTCAGAATACTTGTATAATTTTTCAAAGATTTTCAGAGCACTTTTGACGCGACTTTTAATTAACATAGTAAATTGTAATTGTGAACAAGCTCTCCTCGTATCGCATAATCACGATGAAACCACATGTATGTACATATATACATATGTATGTGCGTAATTTACATAGCTAATTAGGTGTATTCTGAATTTCAATTGATAATGCAATGAATCATGACTCGAGTTCGACTATTCCCTGTTTGAATATTGAAAGTAAGCATTCGCAACAACGTTATTTCCCCTCGCCAACTAATCGATGTAAATAAAATGTTTAAAATGTTGAAAATGTTTTTCCAAATATGGTTTAATACTTGATCTTATCGTGAAAAACATGGGGGCTTCAAGAAAAACTAAGAAAAAATTTATCTTTTATCATTTGTGCATCTGTGTACATATATTACAAATGGGTTGATTTTATTGTACTTATTTCATGGATTCTTTTTTTTTTCAACAATTGTGAACAACTCTCACTTGATCTCGCTGTCTATCTCTCTTTGACTCTCTTACACACACTGTGTGTCTGTCTCCCTCTCCCTTTTGGGGTTTAGGTAGTCTGCACTTAGTTTATAAACACATTGATCCGTTACTTATACGCTGCCAACCAACAACGAACAACCCACCAGCCAGCCCACTCCCCTCCCCCCTTTCCCCCTTGGCCCACACATCCTATCGCACTCCTTCACTTGAGATACTTGCGTTTGCTCTGCCTCTTTCTATCTGCTTGGGTATCGCTATCTCTGTCTTGAAATTTATAAATAAATGTTGGCTGCATTTTGCGCTGCTGTTTTTGTGACTGTTCATAAAAATTCCATTTGCTTTATACATCCGAAGGCAGAAATTCTCGAACAAAAACATTTTTATATGCATGTATTTGTGTGTGTGTGCGTGCTTGTGAACATACATACATATTTATCTATAGTATAAAGTATCTGTGTGTGTATGTATGTACATATGTATCTGCCAGATGCGGTAATGTTTACCGTTGTTGTTGTTGTTGTTGCTGTGTCTTTTTCGATTTTTCTGCCTTTTCGCAAATTATAATTTTTCGCTGAAATTTAAATGATTATTATTGTTGTTGCTGTTGCTCTGCCCACGATTACCTCATATGAGATTTGTATATATTTGACTTTTGTGTTAAGAGGTGTTATAGTTGTTCCTGTTGTTGCTGTTCTTCTTGCTCTTCTATGCTTGATATGTTCACAACATAACAACAATAACAGCAGTTGCTGCACACACATACACATCCATACACACACATAGGCATGCATACATACATACATCCAAACACATGCACATGTATTCTACAACCCACCCAACCGCCCACATCGGCTGCCACGCCCATCACACTTTGCACTTGGCGACGGCAGCGACGTCGGCGCCAGCGTCGCGACATCGGCGCTGTCCAGTCGCTAAGCTTTAGTTTTGTTTTTTTTTTCGTTTATTTTTCTTTTTCTGCGCTTTTTTTTTCATTTTCCACCACACTCACTTATATATACATACATACAAACCGACATACAGATATACAGTGACTCTCATAGGCTTTTGAACGGTGTCTAGCAAAAAATTTAAAGTGCTATAAAGTTTAAACAAGGAAACAAATTCAAAATGTTTAAATGCCAATTTGTTTAATGTTATATCACATTTGAAAAACAAACTTTAGTTTTTATTAAAATATTAATTAATTAATTAAAATTTGTCAAAAACTGAAAAAATAACCAAAATTCATGTCACAAAGTATTTTGAACAGTTTAAAAAAAAGTTAAATATTTGGCGTATAAAAGCTTAAATAAGGATGTTAATACTTAGTATGATATCCTTTAGCCTTAACAACTTCGCTTAACCTATTTTTCATGGAAGACACCAGCTTCCGGGTAGTTTCTGGGCTGATCCTGCTGCACTCATCCAGGAGAGCAGTTTTGAGATCTTGTTCGCTGGATATGTTGTGCTTCCGGATGTTATTTTCCAGCAGAGCCCACAAATTCTCAATAACATTTAAGTCTGGAGACTGGGCCGGTAGAATCATCACGTGGGGCAGTTCCATATAAGCCAGGACTGTACTATTCCCGACTTATGCTTGGGGTCGTTGTCCTGGTAAAACCGGAAAGTACGTCGGATTCTAGTTTCTCGGCACTTTGGAGTAAATTTTCCTTTAGCATATCGAAGTACACATTCCTGTCCATTGTTGTTTCAATAATCACAAAATTTCCGCCACCGGCTGCCGAGATACAGGCCCAAACCATGACACTTCCTCCGCCGTGCTTGACTGTTGCCTTCAATTGTTTGGGGTCCACCTCAGTATTGGGTTGTCGCCACATATAATTCCATCCGTCCTGGCAAAAAATGTTGAATTTGGACTCATATTCAAATATGACTGTGTTCCAGAACTCCAAATCCTTGTCCAAGTGGATTTTGGCGAACGTCATCCTATACCCTGTATTTTTTGCTTATATAAATTGCTCTTTCCGTGGTACTTGGGCCTTAAAGTCATGGTTGCGCAGAACTTCGAGCACAGTTCCCATACAGAACTTTTTCCTTATTTCATCCTGCACCTGTTGAGTCAGTTTTTGAGCCGATAGCTTAAGATTTCCCCTTGAAATCTTGATGATCCTTGGCTCGTCCTGCTCGGTGAAAATCGGGTTTGGTGCAATTCCGCCCTTGTCCTCTGTCCAATTTTCGTCGACGAAACTCAAAATGATGCAGAATACAGTTGAGGTGTTTAGATTGACCATTTAGCTATTTGGCGATGTGAATATCCAATTTGGAAGTGTTCCAGGATGAGTTTCCGTTGCTCAATGGTAGTCCGTTTCCCCATTGTCCTTGTTGGCTTGTTGCACCCGAAATGCAGAAAAAAACTAAACTGACTACGAAGGATTGGTCTATTTATACCGAAAAAATTCAACTTTAGGTAAAAAAATCCTGGTTTTATGGCACCCAGGTGTCCATAAAGTAACTGTTCAAAACGTTTTGTGACCATAAATAGCGGTACTTTTTTACATAACCCGACCTAGCGGGTGGGGAAATCCCAGTTTATTGGGGTCATATATTAATTTTTGTGGTTAATATATCTACCTGCCATGGGTCTTTGGAATTTTTGAAAAATAATGTATAATTAGTTTATGGCAGGCAATTGAAATTTTTTCTAGACACCGTTCAAAACCCTATGAGAGTCACTGTACATACATTACATACATTCATTTAATTTCATTCCCCTTGCGTTCTTTGCATTTTACTTTTGTATATTTGTTTGCCTTTATTTTAAATGTGACGACGACGCCGACGTCGCTGCTAGCGTCGACGTCATGAACGCGACGCTTGCGCTTACTCACAATCAAATCTCACGCCGCATTTTTAGTCTCAATTTGTTTGTGCTTCAATAATAACTGAATCGAAATATACACGCGGCTAAAGCGACGATTCCGTCAACGTCAGTTTACTTTACCTTACTTTACTTTACTCTGCTTTGCTTTGTTTTACACTTTTTATTTGCTATTTTTCGATCTGTTGTGTGTGTTTCATTATTTTTTTGTTTTTGCTTTTGCCTCTGCCATTGCTTTTGCATGTTTGTGTGTGTTTGTTGCTGCCTGCTGAATAGTAAAATGTTTTCAAACCCACCAATTCGCCGCTGTCGCTGCTGCTGCTGCTGCCGACGCCGCTGTCTCTGACGCTGCCACTGTTGCTGCAGTGGGCGAGAGCGTTCCAGATTGAGGGTGTGAGCGACGCGACGCGACGGCAGGCAGGCAAGCCGCAGGCAGGCAGCAGGCAGACAGTCATCGGCGCCGCAACTCGTTCGTTTCCACTCGCTGCGCTTACATTTTGTGTTGTCGTGGGTCGCCGCCACCGTCGCTGCGTTTGTCGCTCGGTCGCCTCGGTGAGTGGGTCGTGTGCTCCCGTCGTCGTCAGCAGCAACAGCAGCAGCAGCAGCATAATTAGACGTCGTCGTAGTTCGCATATTGCTGCTGCTGCTGCTGCTTGTGCTGCTGTTGCCGCTGCCAATCTGCATATGCGTAAAGCGGCGCATTGCATTTGATGCCGATGCTCATTTTATTTTCTTCTTTTCTTTCCATGTACGTACGTACGTACGTACGTATGCATGTGTGTGTGTGTGCGTGTGTGTATGTTAATTTCTTTTTCTCCCTCGGCAATATTCATTGTGTGTTGTTTACTCGCCGCTCGTTACCGTTTTGTAGCCAGGCATCAGCAGCAGCAGCATCGTCGCATATTTGTATACATTGCATACATATTTACATGTACACATATGTACATACATACATAAATACATAACTTTTAAATTTAATTAGTTGAGTTAAGTTCAAAATGTTTCCTTACTACAATGGGCAACCAATTCACATACATACACACATATACATACATATGTACATATGCATGAGTCTACGTGACTTGAATCAAATGTGTGGAATTTATAATTTTGATAACATGCCTTTTTGAATATTACATGTGTATGTATGTATGTGTGTGCGTATATATGTATGTTGCGTATGTATGTATGTATGTATGTATGCATGTGTGAATTATTTTTATTTGTGACTTTTTTTTAGTGAAGATTAGCGCTTTGTGCTATTTATAAATTCACACGCACACACACACACACATATGTACATGTACACTAACTTTCGTTGTGTGAAACGATTAGCAGCAGAAACAATATTCGTGAAAACGACTCCACTCAAACACAGCAGATATTCAATTGAATTGGCAAGTCTTAAGATGTACACACATTCATACACACATACATACATACATGTACATGTGTACGTATAATGTACATGAATGTATGTACATATGTATGTATGTATATTCGTAAATATCATGTGCACAATAAGTTCAGTTTGATTCATATTCGAGAATGTTTATGATTCATTCGAAAGGAACTGCGAATATCTATTTTCACTAAACTTTTTAGTACAAATTTCGTTAAATGGTTTTTTTTGTTTGTGTTGTATATTAATTGACATACTGCTCCTGCTTTTAACGGTGTATTGATTATATTTAATGGAGCAATTTATACTGTTGTTTTTTTTTTTTTTGGGTTGACCTACAGACCCACTCTAATTATTGTATGTATGTTTTTAAACATTAACTTCATTTATGTTGTCTATACATTTGTGAAACCCAGTAAATTATTCAATACAGGAAATGTAAGCAGGGGTGATCAATATAGTGAAAAGTAAATTTCCTCAAGAACAACACTAACAATCAAATTTTGGCAAGAGAGTGCACAACTATATAATACCCTTTGATATTTATTAATATACATTCATATAAATATGTACATATCTGTGTATATGGATTTTTTGTATGTACATCATTATCACACATAAATAACTGTAATGAGAATACTGCTTGGTTTTTTATTGACCAGCTGTTCTACTCTGTCTCGCTCTATATCTGTCTGTCTCTCTTATGTCATAGATATCATGGCGAAGTGTAATTATTTATTTCGATTGATTTGAAATTCGACTTGATCACAAAATTCACAAAACTTCTGTTTTATAAATTCTTCAACATTTGTTTTTTTTGTTGTTGCTGTTGTTGGGCTTTGTCAATTTTTGTTGTGTTTGTTTATTTGTTGTTGTGCTGCGATTACGTCAGCTGTGGGCGACAGTCACTGGGACGAATGTCAATGCTGAAATATAAAAAATATAAATAAATTATATTTATACATTTCTATTCTTGTGGTTGGTATGTTATACATATGTACATAAGTATGTCTACATATGTGAATGTATGTATGTTTGTATGTATGTGAATGTTTGTACATTATTTGCAGGTAAACATTTTTGCAACCATTTTTTTAGTGTTTGCCGATTTGTTTGTTGTCTATTCAGGTGAAAGTTGCGCAGTTTTGAAAGCAAATGAGGAAAAAAAATTCAATGAAATGAAATACATATTAACGTGCACATATGCACGCACACACACACACAACAAGAAGTGCAACACGAAATCAGTTTATCCATAAAAAAAAAAGCTCAAACAGAAGAAGAGAAACATAAAGAAAACACACAAACAGATGAAGAGTGGAAGAGGGAGGGTAAGAAAAGAGGGAGAGAGAGAGAGACAATGAAAACTTGAATGCTGTGCGTTGGCGGCGGCGATGTCGACTGAGTGAAAATATGCCCACTAATTGCATTTCGTATACCCTGTACTCGATTGGAAGACGAAACATGCTTGATCAACATTCCATATTGAATGAAAAGAATTTCAGATATTTGTTTATTTTGAGAAAGAATCGATTTTTATTTGCTCAGTTCTTCTTACATAGATATGACAACAATATAAATAATATACACTTGTTATACCCTGTGAAAATTTTGAAATATTTGCAACAGGCAAAAGGCAACTTTGTCGACTATATATGCATATATATACATACATACATATACATATATTGTTCTTTATATATACTTTATGTATTCGTGATAAGAACAACGAGCAAAGTCGATCGAGTCCCAATAAAAAAAAAACTATTTTCGATGACATTCCCCACTACTATTTTATACAATTCTCTTTATATACGCACACATGCATACGCACATAGATACATGTACATGCAATATGTATGCCATGCCAAATGAACAACATACTGTATGTACATACATACATATTTAAATATGTGTGCATGTGTGTGTGTGTTTTCACATTCGCGTATTTAGTGTTGCCCATTAATTTATGTTGTTGAATTTCATTTAATTTTCGCTAACCGATATGCTTCACTTGCATTTGTCAAGTAAAGTTTATTCAGTTTGTGCTTTTGCTTTGTTTGTATTGCACTTATTAACATATGCATATATGTATGTATGTATGGGGGTATCTATGTATGTATGTGTGTACCTATTGTGTCTAAGATTTATATTTCTATATTCGCTTTTATCAATCATTTCCACACATGCACATACACACATACATACGTACATACACATACCTTTGCATATATGTATGTATATATATATTGCACTAATCTACAGAGAGGGAGGAGCAGCGCGAATACAAAGGTGCACACTACTCACACTCATACCGACTCTCGCCCTCTTCGCCATCCTCATGGTATTCCTCTTCGTCTTCCTCTTTGCCAGTTCTTCTGCTTCTGGCTGTGCCTCGGTCTCTGTTTCTACATAGAAACGCCAGGTGCGTCAATAACAAAACACAGACACAAACGCATCCTCGAAACCATTATCGGATAATATTAATGCCCATTACGGGCACACTACACATGCATACTTGTGTATCCACATTGTACATACATATTTACTGATATACATGTGTGTATGTGTGTGCACTGTTTGCATGTGTGCTCATAGTTAAACAGTATACGAAAATTTAATATAGAGGTCGATTTTGGGGCTGGGCGAACAAACATTTTAACAACAGCAATAGCAACAACAGCAGCAATAACAACAGCAACAACAACAGCGCTCTCAGCAAATGTTAACGGACAATGTTCTATTAACGTGCTTTCACCAACAGTTACACTTGCATACACACATACATATTTATATTTTCAAGTGTATGTTTGTTTATAATAACATCTTAGCTGCTGCTATTTTTGCTGTGCGCCTATTAACAGTTAACATTTATATCGCGGTTGCTGTTGCAATTTTCGCTGCCAATGGCAACTCTAATATCAAATATTGTTTGCTGCAAGCAAAAAGTACCAAGAGCTTTCTAACGTACATACAACACACAACATACAACGCAACACAACGCAACAGCAGCAGCTGCGGCCTTGCGCTCGTCGTCGCTCTGCACAAGAACAGACGAGAAACGCCAAGAAGCAGCAGCAGCGCAGCAACAGCAGACAGAACTAAACAATTTAAGTTCACTCGGTTAACAGACATACAAAATACACACACACATTCATATACAAATTTATAGTCAGTCAGCGTCGCAGTCGGTTTCGTCGCTCTCCCTGCCAACGAACCAAGCAAGCAGCCAGCCTGTTGTCGTTTTTGTTGTAGATTTGCCAATTTTACCTTGCCGCTGCTCTCTAGCACAACAGTGTCGAACTTAAAGAGCGAGTAACGTGACGTGTCGTTGTTGTCGGCAACGCGCGCGGTTGAATTTTTTTTATATTTTCCGCCAACTTCCTACTAAATGCAAAAACAACAATAACAACAGCAGGCAATAGCAACGGCAGAAAACAAAAAAAAGGCAAGAGCCAAAGCAAACGATACGAATGCCGAGGCAAAGCGTGTGTGTGTAACATAAATGCAAAACGTGCAAAATAAGCGAACCAACAAAAAAAAAAAGAAAGAAGAAAAACACGAATACAAAATACAAAACAAAAGGCAGACGACAGTTGTTTCGGCAAACAACAGAGAGAGAGAGAGAGAGAGCGCGAAAGAGAGCGCTCGTGAGAGAGATTGCAAATAAGTTGGGAGAACGCCGGCTTATACTCCCTACACACTCACATACAGACACAGTGACACGCGCTCAGTAAGCGAGAGAGCGAAATCTAGCAAGAGCGCTGCGCCTATGGGCAGCTGATTTATAAAATTTAGCCGGCAAGTGTGTCAGCTGTTCAACGACGGCAACGTCAGCGTTAGCAGCGACTTTTTCCCACTGCTACGTTGTCATGTTAGCGACGGCAGCAACCGCAGCAGCTTCTGCGAGCAGTGCTGCACGCAAACGTAGCCGCAGCGCCAGCAACAACAACAACGGCAGCAAGCGTAGCGCCGGCAGCGGCGCCGCTGGTCGCAAGTTAACCAAGAGCGTGAGTGTTATTTATTTTTATTTTTTTTTTCTCTCGTTTTGCTTTTGTGTGTGTATTTCTCTTTGTTTACATTCGAGGCGCTTTTGTGCACGTGCTGATGCTTTCTGCTGCTGCGGCATTTTTCTGAGCGCCCAGCATACGATTTCTTAACAGCACTCTGTTAAGCAATTGGGGACACAATTCATGCTAACCAATTGATTGTCCCTTTCGCAAATTAACAGACAATTTACATTTTGTGGAAGAGAAATAAACACACTTGGTTTATTAAAACGATTAATCTTAATTACAAATTAAGCACATTTTGCCTAATAAATGTTTTCTTTAAGCTGAAAGCCGATTGGTTTAATAATGTACACATATAATGTACATAAATACAAAAAAAAAAGTACAATGCTTTCATATGAGAATTTTAATTAAACGCACATTCTATACGCGTCGCTAATATTAAACCAATGACAAATATAAAAGCAGCAAGAGCAGCAAAGGAAAATAAAAAACAAAGCAAATATAATAAAAATAAATTAATTAAAAATTCAATGGTGGTGGCTGCCTTGCGTGCTTTTCACGTTCGTTGTCGCTTCCCATTCAATTCATTCGTTGTTGCGACTCGTGTCTACTCGGCTCGCCGTCGTCGCTCACACGAACCACGACGACGACACTCGCACGCTAAAAATAAACGGACATAGTTTTTTTGTATTTTTTTTTTTGTTGTGGGTAAGCAATGAAAACGAAAATTTGCGTGACGTCTTTCGACCTTGACTCATCGATGTGAACTGTTAAACTGCGGCGACGACGGCGAATGCTGTTGCTTGGCGTTGCGCGACGGCGTTGCCAGACAGCTGCAATTGTTTTCTGGTTATTGTTGGATGGCAGCCCTAATGTCAACGTCTTGCCGCAATGGCGACAACCAGTTTTCACACACATACACACATGTAGTTGCACATATATTTTAATACATACATCTTTAGGTGTATGAATATGGGTGCATGTATGTATGTGTGTATTTGCAATAAAGCGTTATCACAACACATTGCTAAAGGCAAAAACAAAAAAAAAAATTTAAAAAAAAAAATAACTTGTTCGTTGCATGCGCTGAGGCTGCTGCTGAGGCGACTGCACTGTCATCATCTTTGTGTGTGTGTGAGTGAGTGAGGCAGAATGATAGGGTGAGCGTAAAAAAAGCTGCATTTGAAAAAGCACAAAATATGCAACGGTTTTTCAATCTGCATTGGAATGCACTTGCAATAGTATGGTGCGACTCTCTTACTCTCTCGCTCTCTTGCAGAACACACATGCACATGTATGCAGCAGCCGCAGCAGTGCACACACACACATGCACGCATGCACAGATGGTGCCAATAAGAAGTGCATACATACACATACGTTATGCATGACACTGCCACACCCTCGCATGCTGCCCCGCACCCACACATACATATATGTATGTGTATATATATGAATATGTATATCGCTATGTGTATGAAGAGAGCGGGACGCTGACGCTTGAATTTCGTTTTGTGTCGGCTCGTTTCTCGCCGCCGTCTACGTCTGCGTCTCGCGGGCCTTTTCGCACGCTTTTGCTTTTGTGCCCACCGCACACCGCTGACCCTCCGCCCCCCACCCTCCTTGCCCTCATCAGCACCCACAAACAACAACCTCCTCATCATCATAGATTTATCTCATTCGCGCGCACGTGAGTGCAACAAGCCTAAAAATTAAGTCGTCGCTGCCCATTTCATTTGGTTTTGGACTCGCCGCGGCTCACACGCTTTTTGTTATCATTTATTTTGTTGTCTCTCTACGTCTTGTTCGTCGCGTTTTTGCTGCTGCCAGTTTGGCCCGTTACAGCTTGCTTGTGTATATATGTATATAAATATATCTGTATGTGTATGAGTGTGTGTGTGCATTCGTTCGCTCGCTCGCTCGCATTTGCTCTTTTTTTTCTCAGCCATGTTTGGCAACACTTTTCACGGCGTCACATCTTTCGCTCTCACTCTCATCACCTCTGCTCAGCTCAGTTTAGCCCAGCTCCCAGCTGTTGTCGTCGTGTTCATCAAACCGCAAACTGCGATGCGATCCGACGACGACAGCGTAAAATTTGCTTCCTTCCTTTATAACGCTGCTGCTTGTTGATGGCAGCGACGCTGGCAGCGACGTTGGCGGCATTATGACCATTAATACGTTGCCGTTAAACGTTTAAATTCAACAATGAACAAAATTTGCTAAATCGAATTATGAATCTCATTTTATGTATAGAAAAAAAAAATTAAAAATTTGCAAACCAATTTTATTTTATGTTATTTGTTAATTTATTTATTTACAATTTTTATTTTTAAACATTGTTTTTAAGATTAAAAGCGGCAGTTAAAAACCGGTTATTGTGTCAGACAATTTATTATGTGAATGCCGTACATATAACAGATTTTCCTTGCACTGTTATACACATAATTGAATCTGTTGACATATTTGTATTTATTCGTATTTCTATAAATTGAATTATAATTTGAATTGCTTTTTATTCACTCACACAATCGCCCATCATTTACGTGTTAAACATGTCAATGTGTGTGTGTATGTGTATATATGTATGTGTATGTATGTGTATATGTGGAAATACCAACATAATTTGGGCAATGGCGTCGCTGCGAACGTCGACAGCAACGCGCGCTTCGCGAAATGACAAAGACGCCGGTTGGGTTGCTCTGCTGCTGCTTGCTTGCTGGGCAATGTTGGAAGAGTAGTAAGAAGAAGAGCGTTCGCAGTCGCGCAGCAAAGTCAGCGCAGCAACAGCAGCAACTACAAAAAGTTGTTGTAGTTGTGTAGTTTAGTTTCGATGTTGTTTTTGGCTGGGCGCGCGCGGAAGTCGCAGAAATTTATCAAAAGCAACAGAAACCAACAACAATAACAACAACACAACGCAAACCAACGAAGGCCGAGCGAACGACAGACGACGACGAAGCGGTGGCTGCCTGTCAATCGGATTAATTTTTATTGTACATTTCTTTTCGTCGTTTTTTGCAAATAGTATAGTGTTGTGTAGTGGTGCAGTGTGTGGTGTTGTTGTCGTCTCGACTTCAGCTCCGGCTCGTTGCGCGCTCTCTTGCTCTTGCGCTCACTCACTCTCTCTTGAATTTTTATTTTGTGTCTCTCACCCTGGCTCTCGCAATCGCGCTCGCGTGCTCTCTGCAAATAGCAAAAGCGCCGAGTCTGAGACGTTCGTCGCTGTCGTTGTCTGTGTACGCGTTTTATTGCTCTTGTTCTTCTTTTTTCACCTTCTTTCTTGCTCGTTACGGGCCGCGCGCACCATTACAAATACGCGTATAACAATTTGCTGCCTGCCCCGAAACTGAAAGAAAAATATATATACCAGCCATAAACTAAGTACGCGGCGTGCAAAATAGTCGATAATAATCGTAAAGAGTTATGTTAATTTCGTTAAAGTGCTTAAATAAACAGCGATGAATGTGATAAATTGTAATAGAATGTGAAAATTCATACATTACATACACGCACTCACACTAACACACACACACACGACCTCATACGCACACACACACACACACACACCCACATACACATCATACACATACATACACATCAACACACACAGAAGCAAAGCGTATGTGTTTGCAGAAAAATATGCGGCGCTTAAAAAAGGTGAACGGCATTTTGTCATAAATAAGACATACATACATACAAATCCACATACACAAAAAAAAAACAAACACAGAAACCAAAAACGCAAATGCAAAGAAAATAAAATTAAATTGTGTTGTGTGAGGAACAAAGCTTTAGAGAAGAGATTGTTGGCAAAAAGTAAATATGTGAAAAAAATTGTGTGCGGTAAAAAAACATAATTTGTACAATAATTTTCAACTTTGTTCTATTGTGTCGGTTTTTTTTCTCTCATTGTCTTTGCTTTTGATAAAATAATTTACACACATGCATACTCACACACACACATAGGGACATTGCTGTTGCATTGCGCTCACTCACACGCATATCATGCGGAGCGGCGCCCAGCAGAGTAGCACGCGCTTGCTATGACGTCTCACTCACTCATATAAACATACACATACACACACACTCACTCATCGTTTTGTTGCCATGTATTTTGCACGTTTCTCTTTCGCTCTTTTCGCTATTCTACCATTTTAATTTTTTTTTTTCGATTGCTCAGCCTCCACGGTTGCCACTTAGTTGAGAGGCTCTCGTCTGGCAGCGCTGCACTGTGTCGCCAACGAACCAGCGAATCAAAACAAAAAGTGGTTCAGTGTTGCAAAACGGCAGCCCATTGCATATCGATAGCAAGAATCGATCGATTGTTTAAATCTCTCTCTTCCTATATATAAATATATGTGTGAATGTGTGTGCACAGCAAACAATGTTAAGAGCGAAACACTTTGAAACTAATTTGATTTTTTTTCTGGCTTACTTTACAGATGTCCGCCGGCGCTCAATTGCAGATGGCCCCACAGACAACATCGGCCCTAAGTCATCATCATCCCAGCAGTCAGGCGGCAGCACAGCAGCAGCAGCAACAGCAGCAACAACAACAACAACAGCAGCAGCAACCACAGCAGCAACATTTTGCTAATCATCACAGTACGCAAGCGCAACAGCAACAGTTGCTGCCACAGCAGCTATCGCAACAGCATAATTTGCAGACCCACACATTGCATCTGCAGCAGTTGACGACACAACAGCAGCAGCAACAACAACAGCAAGCAGCGGCAGCAGCAGCGGCAGCAGCGGCGGCGGCAGCAGCAGCAGCGGCGCAACAACAGCAGCAGCAACAATCCCTGCATCAGCATACATCATTACCGCCACAACATCAACAACAGCTGCAACATTTACACCAGCAACATCCGCACGTAGCCCTGCATCAGCAGCAGCCGCACGGCGCTGCCGGTGGCCATAGCAGTAATCCGGACTCGAATATGAGCACTGGTTCCTCGCACAGCGAAAAGGATGTCAATGATATGCTAGGACTCGGCAATCTACAACAGCAACAACAACAACAGCAGCAACAGCAGCAGCAACAGCTGCACTCCAATAACGGCGCCTCAATGCTTGACATGCTCAATGTGCAACAGCAGACAGGTAGCGGGCCCGGTCCTGGACCCGGACCCGGTCCAGTTGCCGTACCCGTCTCCGTTTCAGCCGCCTCCGCCGCTGTTGTGAGCAATGCGAGCGGGAAACAGCCACGAACGCCAGCGGAGCGCAAACGTAAACGCAAAATGCCCAACAGCAACAGCGAGGACGCCGGCAACGGCGGCAACAGTTCCGGCATTGTTAGCGGCCTCAAGAAATCGCTCACATTTCGCGACAGCAACATGAAGGGGGTCTCCAGCCTGGTACTCAGTCTCGGCGTCGATCGCTGTGCGTTGCCGCCAGTCAGTGGTGCTGGTGGTGGTGGCGGTGGTGTTGCTGGCACCGTTGGCGGCGTACCCACAGTCGGTGGTGCTGGTGGCAACAAAAGTTCGCGTCTTCTGCTGCCCGGCAGCAATGACAACAAGAAGATCAACGATTACTTCAACAAACAACAACAGCAGCAGCAGCAACAGAGTGGCGCCAATTCAGCCTTGCGGCAACACACGGGCAGCAAATCGCCATCATCAGCAACACAGGCGCAACAGCAGCAGCAGCAGCAGGTGCAACAACAACAACAGCAACAGCAGCAGCAGGTGGTGAATAGTCAGGTGCAGGTGCAGACGACGAATGCGTATTCCATACACGGCTATCATTCAACCAGTGCACAAACGCAATCGCCCAGCCAACAACAGCAACAGCAGCAAGTGCAGCAGCAGGTGCAGCAAGCTGGCCCAGAGTTTCATTTTGCGGCAGCAGCGGCGGCGGCAGCAGCAGCTAAACAACAGCAGGCGCAACAGCAGCAGCAGCAGCGGCAACAACAACAACAACAGACTTCCAATGCAATGGTTCCTCAGCAGACGCAAATGGGCGTGGCTATGTCACATGTGGGCGTGGGGCATAGTGTGCTTGGACTGGGTGTTGTGGGTCCACAGCAACAGCAGCAGGCGCAACAACAACAGCAGCAGCAGCAACAGCAGCAGCAGGCGCAACAACAACAGCAGGCACAACAGCAGCAACAGTTGCCGGTTACATCGTCAGCGGGAAGTGTTGCCGTTGTGCCGACGCATCAACAGCTTGGCTCGCTGGGCGTCAATGTGGGCGGCGTTGGTGTCGTTGGTGGTGTTGGCGTAAATGTGGGCGTTGGGGTCGTTGGTGTATTGCCTCCACCACCGCCACCGTTGCCGCTGACAATGCCAACAACAATAATGACATACACGAAGGGCACCCAAACGGAGATGTCACAGCAGGAGCTGCAGGAGCGGGAGGCGGAACACGAGTCCGGCAAGGCGAAGCTGGACGAGATGACAAGACTGTCCGATGAGCAAAAGTGCCAGATAATGAGCCAACAGAAGTCCATTGATCAGCACAAATCGCACATTGCCAAATGTATCGATGTGGTCAAGAAGCTGCTCAAGGAGAAGAGCAGCATTGAGAAGAAGGAGGCGCGACAGAAATGCATGCAGAATCGATTGAGATTGGGACAATTTGTGACACAGCGTGTCGGCGCCACATTCCAGGAGAACTGGACGGACGGCTATGCGTTTCAGGAGCTCAGCCGACGCCAGGAGGAGATAACGGCCGAGCGTGAGGAAATCGATCGCCAGAAGAAGCAGCTGATGAAGAAGCGGCCGGCTGAATCGGGACGCAAACGCAACAACAGCAACCAGCAGAATAACCAACATCAGCACCAGCAACAGCAGCAGCAACAGCAACAGAATTCCAATTCCAATGACTCATCCCAGCTGACGGATCGACTGGGCGGCAATGCTGGCGCCGGCAGTCTTGACAGCGGCATTGCTGTCGGGAACGCGGCCAACAATGCGACGGGCGCCGGCGGTGTTGGCGGCGTTGGCGGCATCGCTGGCAGCGGCGGTACCGTTGTGGTCGTCTCCTGCGGTCGCATCCTCTCCCGCTCGAATTCGACGCAGGCACAGCAACAGCAGCAGCAGTTACTGCACAATGGCGGCGGTGGTGCGGGCGGTGTTGGTGGCGGCGGCATTGCCGGCTCTGGCGGCGTTGGTGGCGCCAACTCTGGCGTCGGCGGCAATGTGGGCAACAGCGGCGTTGGCGGCGGCGTCGGTGATCGTTTGTCGGATCGTGGCGGCGGCGGCGGTGGCGGCGGTGTTGGCGGTGCCGGTGGTGGCGGCAGCGGCCCAGGCGGACCTGGTGCTGGTGGCGGCGGCGGCATCGGTGGCAATGATAGCGGCGGCAGCTGCTCCGATTCGGGAACATTTCTTAAACCGGATCCGGTATCGGGGGCGTACACGGCGCAGGAGTATTACGAATACGATGAGATACTCAAGCTGCGGCAGAACGCCCTCAAAAAGGAGGACGCCGATCTGCAGTTGGAGATGGAGAAGCTTGAGCGTGAACGTAATCTCCACATACGTGAGCTCAAGCGCATACTCAATGAAGATCAGGTATATACAATATAAATGTGAAATTATATATCTATATATATATATATAATGATTAATCTCTGATCTGTGTCAATTGCAGTCCCGCTTTAACAATCATCCCGTACTGAATGATCGATATCTGCTTTTAATGCTGCTGGGCAAAGGCGGCTTCTCCGAGGTGCACAAGGCATTTGACCTCAAGGAGCAACGCTATGTCGCATGTAAGGTGCACCAATTAAACAAGGATTGGAAGGAGGATAAGAAAGCTAATTATATCAAGTGAGTAGTGGAGCAGCAGCAGCATCAGCGCCAGTTAGCAGCTAAATTCAATTTATATTTAATGTTTTGTTGAGTTGTTAGTTCTGTTTAAAGAGATACGTTTGCGATTTGAGAGATCTTCTTTGATTCGTATTTCATATGGTGGTTAGTTAGATGGCGGCAGTGTTCAGCGGGTGGAGCAGCAGGCGTGGGAAAGAGGGGGATCGTCGGAGTGATGGGGGGATAATTGGGACAGGATGCACCATTGCTCATGATTGCTAAACCATTTCTTTTTGTTTTTTTTTTTCTTTTTTGTGTGTTTTCTATTTGTGCCATTTGCGTTTAGACACGCATTGCGGGAGTACAACATACACAAGGCGCTGGATCATCCGCGCGTGGTGAAGCTCTATGATGTCTTTGAGATCGATGCAAACTCATTCTGCACCGTGCTGGAGTATTGTGATGGACACGATCTGGACTTTTATCTGAAGCAGCATAAGACTATACCCGAGCGTGAAGCGCGCTCAATAATAATGCAGGTGAGTGCGAATGAAAACATGGTTAGCTGGGTTAGCTAGTGTTTCATCATCATCATCATCCCATCCACTTTGACTCCATTCATCATTTAATGGATTTCCTATCAATCCCATTCCTAATCTTGTTAGATTATTTTGCCACTTCTAATGGAATTTGAATTTCCCCTATACTGTCTTGAACCTAAATGTACACTCCTTAATTGAGATCTATATATATATATATATACATATTCAGGTTGTATCTGCACTCAAGTATCTAAATGAGATTAAACCGCCCGTCATCCACTATGATCTGAAGCCGGGCAACATACTGTTAACTGAGGGCAACGTTTGCGGCGAGATTAAAATAACTGATTTCGGTCTGTCCAAAGTGATGGACGATGAGAACTATAATCCGGATCATGGCATGGATCTGACATCTCAAGGCGCTGGCACCTATTGGTAACTACCGGACTAGCAAATAAATAAATAAAATTACCCAAAAGATGACATATTCTAATATATATATATATAAATATATTTATAATCATTAACAGGTATCTGCCGCCGGAGTGCTTCGTTGTTGGCAAGAATCCACCCAAAATCTCATCGAAAGTGGATGTGTGGAGTGTGGGCGTGATATTCTATCAGTGCTTATATGGCAAGAAGCCGTTTGGCCATAACCAATCGCAGGCCACCATCCTTGAGGAGAACACCATACTGAAGGCCACCGAAGTGCAGTTCTCCAACAAGCCAACTGTCTCCAATGAGGCAAAGGTTAGCACTACAACAAATATATATATGTATATATAACGACTTCGATATATATTCTAATTCTTGATTTTATGTGCAGAGTTTCATTCGTGGATGCTTGGCATATCGGAAGGAGGATCGCATGGATGTGTTTGCATTGGCACGGCATGAGTATATACAGCCTCCCATACCGAAGCATGGGCGTGGCTCGCTGAACCAACAGCAGGCACAGCAGCAGCAGCAGCAACAGCAGCAACAGCAACAGCAGCAACAGTCGTCCACGTCACAGGCCAATTCGGCGGGACAGACATCGTTTTCAGCCCACATGTTTGGCAATATGAATCAGTCCAGCTCGTCCTAGCTGCCAACTAAGCGCAATTCCAATTCATAATTCACCGCCGCAGCAGCAGCAGCAGCAGCAGCAGCAGTTGCTGGCCAACACCAACAACAACAACAACAACAAGAACAACAACAGCAGCAACAGCAGCAGCAAAAACAACAAAATCAATTTATCATAAATATTAACGACAGCAGCAGTGGCAGCACCATCAATAATTATGACATCAACAACGATATCTGCAATCGGAACAGCTTTTATGCGACAACGTTTCTGGATGCGGCTGCCTATTGCTACGATACAGTTATGGATGCCACACACTACAAGCTGCTGCCGCCAGTTGTGGCGGTGGCGGGTGGAGCAACAACATCCTTATCAGCGACGACAACAACAGCAATGCACTTGCAGCAGCTGCAGCTGCCGTCAGTGTTGGGTGGCATGCCCCTGGCGGCAACAAGCGGCAACAATAACAACAACAACCACCACATCAATCACATCAACAACATCAACAATAACAACAACAACAGCAATCCAACAAACACACGCACCTATCTGGGCATGTACAAGCGCTGGCAGCAGCAGCAGCTGCAGCAACAAGTCCAACTGGACCAGCAGCAGCAGCTGTTGCTGCTGCAGCAGGAGCTGCTCTAAGCGAACACTGCCAACGAAATAAACGAGTCGTCATCGTCAACTGCTGCTGATGCTTGTTGCTATTGCAAGTCAACAAATCCACAAAATCAACAACAAAACAAATAAATACCAGCAGTAACAACAAATAGAACCCGATGAATTTCCATAAACGCCTCTTGAGAAAAGCGCGTCGCAAATGCATAAAACAACAACAACATATAAAAGAAAAGAAAACAAAACAACAAAAGAAAAGAAACAAAAAACAAAAGAAAAGTAAACAAAACAAATGAAAACAAAACAAAACAAAACCTTAAGTTAAATAAAACTATATACATATATAAATATATATATAGTATATATACATATATATTATATTCAATGTGATAAACAAGCGTAAAGCAAAAAACAAAACAACAACAAAACAAAAAGAATAAAAAAAAGATAGAAACAACAATGAATAGAAGGAAAGAAGGAAAGATGGCAGAAGAGTATATAAGAATAATGAAAGCTAAATATGCAAGCAAAGCAAAACAAAACAAGCTAAAAAACGAGCGTTGGATGGAGAAGAAATAAAGTAAAATAACGGAAGGAGGAACAGGCAGAGGAAGAGGCAGAGGGAGAAGCAGAAGCAAGCGCAAGCAAGCAAGCAGAAAAAAAGAGAGGAGTGACGAAGAGGAGAGAAAGAAAGCTACATAGTTGTTTAAAAAGGCTGCTAAATAATGTATTTTTTTTTTTTTTTTTGTTAACTATATTAAACACAAGAGAAAGAAGCAGCAGAAAATTAATAATAATAATTATAACATAGTAAGTAAAAAAGGAAGAAAAAAAAAAACAAAACAAAAATCTAAATGTAAAATTAGTAAGTAGTTAACCACGAAACTACGCCAACTGCGGCGTCTCTGATACCCACGTCAAGAAAGCAGTTTTTCTTTGTATTACAAACAAACAAACAAAACAATCTAAATAATAATACATAATAGTAACTGGCAACACCAACAACAGCGACATACAACATACAAAAAACTATAGCTTAAATTAGTGTAGTTGGAGAAAAAACAAACAAATGCAAATGCAAAAGCAAAGCCAAAATTTGCAGCGGAGATCAGCAAAAGAAGTAACACTAAAAAAAAAACACACAACAGTGAAATTGCTTAGCTTAAACACCCACAAAAACACACACAAAAACACACACACAACACCTGGGTTTTGCTTGTATGTTGTTCGCATACACACACAAGACACACTGTTTTTTTTTTTGTTGTTTTCATTTTGGCCTTAATATTCAATACATATATAATTTAAATAAAGTATCTAAACTTTATTATTCATAAGTACATCATTTTATAACTAATTTTATACCTACAACTGTTTTAGTCGAACAAATTCTGTTCTGGTGCGTCTGACACCCACACACACACACACACACACACACACATGTATATATTTATATATATATATATATATACAAAAATACGCAAATGTTTTTAATGTCAACAATATGAAATTTTTTAAATGAAATTCGAATTGAAATCGTTTTGCATTTAAACAATGTTTGTTTTGTATCAAAATTCTGTTACATCGATTACATCCAAAAAAGCCAATAGTTTTTATTTTGGCAGCGAATTCCACCATGTTACTCACCCCCCTCCCACCCACACCCACACAGACACACACACGCGCGCGGGCAAACACACACGCGCAAACACACACGCGCGCACACACACTCACACACACTCAAACACACTCAAACACACTCAAACACACACAAACACACACAAACACACACAAACACACACTCACAAACACACACTCAAAAACACACACTCAAAAACACACACACACAAACACACACACACACACTCACTCACTCACATACACGCTGAACAACAACAACAAAAACCCAATTACAGAAACTAGAAAGGGAAAAACAAACCGTGTATGGGGCGAAATAAATAGAGAGAAAACGAGAGAACATTAAATAAAAGAAATAGTTAAAATGTTTATTAAAAAATAATAAAAATCAAATAGCAATAAAAGCGAACATTTTTATATGCCCCACAAATACAAATACAAAAATAAATATGCAAAGTTTTCAACAAGTTGTACCAACTCTTAAAAATAAATTTATATATATATATATATATATACATATATATATATATATATACACATGACTATATATAAATGTATACATAAAGAAAAGTAAGAAAACACATCTTAGAAAAAAAACTTCTTATTAAATAATAACTACTGCAATAGTTTTTATTAAATTATATATATACATTTATATATGTATAAATATATATATGTATAGATATATATATGTATGTATATGCACACAAATATACATACATATTTATATATATATATATATATGTATATGTATATGTATATACAATTTAAGAAATATAGACACGTTTTTTTTTTTTAATTTTAAACCATAATTGTAAACTACTGCGTAACAATGTATTAAATATTAATATCAAAGGCATATTGATAGAAATATATTAAAAACCAATTTAAAAATATGAAAAAGAAAAAACAAAACAAAAACAAAAAAAAAAACACTACCATGCTAATTATATCAATAATATATAGAGATCTATATGTATTGTAAAATTCATTTATACAAATCTGACTAAAGCAAAGAAAACGAAACTAAATTGTTGAGAAATTGAGCAAAGGGTTGAGAGATACCAACGGAGGTTTACATACATATAAGTTCGGGACAGGGTGGGGACTCTTCGTCGGGCACTTTCTTCAAGGTACCGAAATTCCATAGCTTCTTCAAGCCACAGTCAAAAAAAAAAAAACTGCAAGAGAAATGAAAACACACACAGCAGACAGTAGGGAAAATCGAAGATCTGGCAGGACTTCGAGAGGAAAAGCGATAGCGTTTTAGGTTGAAAGAGACGGGCAAAGCTGTAAAGTTGAATTAATTAAAGTATGCAAAAACAAATTAAACATACAAAGCAAAAAAACAAAAAAAAAAAACAACAAAAAAAAAAATACAAAAAAAAAATGCAGCAAAGAACATTTTTTTCTTTAGTCTATATGAAAATTAAAAAATGAAAATTAGATTTTAGTGCGCTAACAAAGTAAATATGAAATATTGCAAAGCGAATGAGAATGAGACAGATATAGGCAACAGCGACGGAGACAGAGACAGAGCATACAAATCGAAGCAAGAAGCAACCACAAGCAGGCAGGCAGGAGCAGCAACAGTTGCACGTTGTTGCAGCTGCGCAGAGCAAGCAAGCAAGCAAACCCATAAAACAAGTAGCAAAGAAACTGTAAATATTAAATATACATATATGTAAAAAAACAAAAAAAATAATTAATTTATGCCTAATTAAAGTTTAATGAATCCGAAGAAAGAGCCACAAAAGAAAAAACAGAAGCAAAGCAAAGCAAGGCAAAGCAAAGCAAAAAATACAGCAAGCAAAAGCAAAGCAAAAGCAAAGCAAAAGCAAAGCAAAAGCAAAGCAAAAGCAAAAGCAAAGCAAAAGCAAATGAAAAAGCAAAATCAAGAACCATTTCAAGAGATGCGTACAAAATCCGTGCTGTACGTGCGTACTTTCCTTTAATTTTAGCCACCAGTTTTAAGAGTGTGTTTTTTTTTTATTTCTACTAATTATTCAACTTGAACGTCAATATTATATGTAATTTAATTTGATTATTATTATGATTATGATTATTAATATTATTGTAATTATAAATATTTTTTTTGTAACTATAAATTATACATCTATCAATTGATGAATACGTGTGTGTTGATTTAATTTTAACAAATAAGCAAGAGTGAATCTATATGTAAAATGCACATTTGAAATTATATACGCATACATATGTGTATATACATATATACTACTTAAATATGTATGTGTGCTTACATATATATATATATATATATATATTCGTGCATACGTATATATTTAAAACGGAAACTATTATTTTTATTATTATTTTTTTAAAAACAGTTCTGGTTCGACCTACAGCGGAAGCAAACTGAACACAAAAACCATCAACAACAACAAAATAAACAAGCAAAATGTTTTGAGAAAAAAAACGGATTTTTTATTTTTATTCATTATCTTGCTGCTTTATGTATTTTGTTTGTTTCATTTTGCTAACTTAAGCATTTTTTAAATGGAAATTCATAATAAAGCGTAATAACTATTAAGTGTTTAAATAGTACTAACTAATAAATAAAAGAAAGTAAATCAAAATACAAATACTTAAAGCCCAACAACAACAACCACAACAACAACAAAAACAACAACAGCATCAAAGCAAAAACAACACAAAAAAAAAATGAAGAAAAAACAGCCACCAGCTGATGTCTCATTTGCAGCGGGAGTCGCAGGTTGAAAAAGCCCAATTTAATTATTTGTTGAGTATTTTATTAATAATGCTAATGATCAAATTTAAATTGACATGCAAAAAAAAAAAAAAATGAAAAATAAAAAGAAGAAGAAAACAAAATTAAAAACTGAATACACACACATATATGTATATATACATATGTATGTATACATATATAAATATATAAAAAAAAATTATTTAATAGATATGCTAAAAAATTATTTAAGCCAAACTGGGAAAGCGCAAAAGGGCCTAGACTGGAACCCGTAGCGAATTAACCAAACAAAAACCAAAACGTTTCTGAAGGCTAACAAAATCTATAATTAACTATATATATATGTATACATATATATATATATACAAATATAAATGTTAATAGATGTTTATGTAAATATATATACGTATACATATACATATTATATATCGGATGAGTGCATCTTGTGTGAGAATTAAAGGGCAGCAGATGGCAAGCGATTGAGCAGATGATGATATTTAAAACAAAAAAACCAGATACTAAATTAATAAGTAAAACATAAAAATTAATTAATAAATTAATTTCAAAACAAAACAAAATGATACAAAAGAAAAAAAAAAACAAAAGACAAAAACCAAACAAGAAAACATTGAAAATAAAAAAAAATACTAAAATGATTACAAAACACAAAAAAATTTACAAAAAAAAAAAAAAAAACGTAGTCTTTTTTTTAATTGATAATATTATTTTATTTGCTTGCAGCACAACAAGTTAGTGTATTACATTATGGAGTATCATATGTTCAGCTTGCGTCTCCTTGCTCCTTGCCCCGTGGAATGTGCTCGACACGAAGTTACGTATTACTTGTTGCACGATACAAGTGCCAACCGTACGGCCTCGGCCACACAAGCATCCTCCGAGGCCATGCCTGTAGAAAAGCGATCGATTAGCGAATTGAGGGCTATGTATCTATGTCAATATGAGTAACTCACCCATCGACTGGAATATGGTCACTGCCTTCTCAGCGGGATAGCTGCCACCGATTATAACGTCACCCAGCTCTCCCACTATTCCGGCGGGCAGGCCTTGCAGCTCGTGCTCAGCATTTGCCATACAGTCAACGTAGACCAGGGACTCCTCATAGATGTCAGCGGCTACCTCACCGAAATGGACCTCGCCAGCGCCCACAGCTGAATGCGTATTAAACATAATCTTTATAATCTTCCAATAAGCAGATGCAAGAAATTTATATATGTATCGATTTGATTTTTGATGATATGTATTGATTGTTAACTGCATGCCAAAGGGGAAAGATGAGTATGAAAATTATGGATGCCATATGTATGCTAATGTACAGACCGTTGATGTGGACGGATCGCTTGTCGCGCAGATCGCTGGCTTGGATGAGCGCCTCCTTGGAGTAGGTCGCAATGCAGATGACATCCGCTTGTTGGACGGCCTCGCGTGCCGTGCTGCACACCTTGATGCTGACTTTGTTTGGGGCATGGCAGTTCTTGTCGGCTTTTAAGAGCTCTCCTTCCAGTTGGTTGGCAAATTGTTGGGCCTTTGACTCCGTGCGATTGTAGAGATTTAGCTGATTCACCTTAAAGTTGGCGCACATGGCAACGGCATGCATTTGTCCCTGGACGCCACAGCCCACGATGGCCACATTGATGGCCAGCTCACGTTCCGCATTTGGCCCAAAGCGACGGAAGAACAAGTATTTGGTGGCCACCACCGAAGCGGAGACCGTTCGCCATGTGGTGATGTCCGTGCCGGCCATAATGGCACTTAGTTCGCCCGTTCTCGGGTCGAAGAGCAAAATGTTGGCATTTATGCTCGGTAGCGGCGGCTGCAGCAACTGGTTGCTCCGAAACGAGGTGACCACCTTGCAGGCCAGAGTCGAGCAGGACACTGCGCTGGAATCGTCGCCCATTCCGCCCGCCGTCAACCGATAGTTGCCCACGAAAGCGGGCATCGTCAGCAGCACTTTGGAGTGATCCTTGTTGGCAGTGGTACAGCTGCGCGCAGGCTGACAAACATGCGACTGGGAATGCGGAGGTGCCTGCTGTTTGCCATCCGGATAAGTTGTTCTCACAACAACAGCCTTGAGCGCCGTCTCCACAGCCTCGTTGATCATCGGCCAGTTAAGCACACTGCGCACTGCATCGGCGCTGTAGAAAACGGGACTTCCACTATTCATCTAAATAATTGGGCAGCTCTTTCTTGAAAACAACTCACACTCTGTTTATTTAATTTAATCTAATCCAAAAGTAACATTGATCATAGATAATGTTAAATTGATAGTGGCAACAACATTCTGTAATGGCTAACAGCATTTTTCTAGTTAAAATATCGCTGTTAGTCGACCTTACCGACAAAACTGATGTTAGCCAACTTTAGTTGTCGGCCTCACATTCTTTGTGCCTAAAATGTTATTCATCCAAGTTGTGTCGCAGTCCATTTAAATAATGTTGACAGCGATAACAGCACTGCTATATCGATGTATTCCATGAGATAACAGCAGCTTTTGTAATCGATGTATTGAACGGGATAATTGGTGGTCTAACTAATATCGATATTTAGTCAGCTGTTATAAGCGATCGCTGCGCTCAAGCATCGGTAATCGATAGGCAAGTTGCTGCGGCAGATTGAGCGGCAAATTTAAAAATGACAATGACCACGAACTCAGAAGTTTAAAGTTGAACCCGTTGCCTTTACTTTCATTTCAGCGGAGCACTTTTCCTCATTGCCAATGCAATTTCCCAGTACGTCTGGGGGTGTGAAAGCATTTTCACTTGTGTGTTGAAAGCAACCGCAAACAGGGGCAACACGACCCGAAAAGAAACGAAACCACAAAAGGGAAATTACTATATATACACGCATACACACATACACACATACACACATACACATACACACATATATGTGAGTTGATGCACTTAACTGGCTCGACTCTGGCTGCTGCAATAGATAATTCTGTTGCCGCTGAATGAGTGACATGTGCATCTCGGGCATCTTAATGTCGAAACGGAGCCAAACCCAGTCGACATCGTGTGTCTCATTTGCGAAAGTGAAAAGCGTTTTCCGCAGCAGCACCCGATATGAAAATTAATTTATGCGACGGCATTGTTTGGCTGAGATGCGAATTTTTTATTCACATCTACTAATTCAAATTTTGACATAATTTTTAACTTTCTCACTTTTGTCTATCGCCGCCATTCGCTACAATTTCACTTGACTTGACCTTTGTTGCAGCTCCAGTGGCCCCCTTTGCCCAGCGCCTAACCACACCCCCTTTTCCCTCCGACTGACACACACACACACACACACACATCTCGCAGCAATCGTTGTCGCTTTTGTGGCTGCTGCGGCCTTGGGAAATTGCAATTGGCGCTGATTTATTTGTGCAACTTGGGTGCACCACAAATCAAAGTCAATTGCATGCCGCTGACTCACCAACGAGCTGGGTGGGGGCTGTGCCCCGGGTTCCTGCCTGGAGTCGGACCTGTTGTTGCTGGTCAGGACCGAGCATGGGGCATAAGACATGGCGGCATGGGGCACGAGGACCGCCTCTGCTCCGTCGTTGTTCTAAATGGTTTGACCTTGCATTTGTGGTAAGTGGTTGGCCATAAATTTTGGCGCTGCCGTTGCGCAAATCTGTTGCGCCCCAAATCCGAATTGCGATTCTGAATTTGAATCAAAAATTGAAAACGTACACAACAAGAACAAAAAGTGAATTGTCGCCAACACTTTGAATAAATTGTTTAGTGATTTGGCAAGCGCCAAAAAATTTAATGTAAGCCAAACACCAATCACAAATGATATGTGAGCAATCGAATAAATTGTTAAAAAAGCAATAAATACGATGCGATCGTTATTAAATTTATAAGCACAAATAACTTATTATCCATCTGAGTCGATTATTGGGGCGCCTCGACTTAATCATGATGTATGTACCACTGAAAAAGTTGAGATCATAAATAATTCACTCTAGGGTAATAGATTAATTGTGTGAATTGCATTTATTGCACTTTAATTTGTATAAAAAAAAAATAATATTCAAATAAAT
Organism: Drosophila kambysellisi; assembly: GCA_035042185.1. Lineage (NCBI taxonomy): Eukaryota > Metazoa > Arthropoda > Insecta > Diptera > Drosophilidae > Drosophila > Drosophila kambysellisi. The sequence goes on along the minus strand of JAWNLS010000940.1, from coordinate 2,240,637 downwards.
AAATTATTTTTTCTTTATTTATTTATTTTATTTATTTATATATCAATTTACAAAGCCCTTGAAAATTACTTTACAAAAAACTTTCATAATTAAATTACTTTTGAACTTATTGAAAATTTAAAATTTTAATTCATAACAATTATAATATTTTTGAGTGAATTATGTGTATGGATAAATAGTTTTATATATATATATATATATATTTTAGCTTTCCCAAGTGAAATGTCATTATTTTAAGTTGGTTCCAATCCTTTATGTATATGTATTTGTCAGGGCATTTGGCACTTCGGTGCTTTATCTAATTGTTTTATTGTTGCTTTTGTGTGTGCGAGTGTGAGTGTGTGTGTGTGTGTGTGTTTGCCTGAGTGTGTGCGCTATAAAGTTTTGTTTCAAGTTGCTGAAAAGCCAACACAAATTTTTATTTATGCCATTTTGTTGGCCAGGCGGCTTTTGAATTTGTAACTGTAACTTTAACTTTAACTGCTATGTTGGCGTATGGTGCATTTGTTGTTGTTGTTGTTGTTGTTGCAGTGGTTGCTGTTGCTCTTGCTGTTGCAGTTGTTGTTACTGTTGCTATACATACACCAGAACGTAGCCGAGTTGCCACACCTTTTTAATGTGGTGCCCTCATTGGCATTGCCTGTGTTGGGGTTTCTGCTGCTGTTTTTGTTGCTGTTGTTGTTGTTGTTGCTTTTGCAATACCCTTGTCGAGAGTATTATGACTTTCTAACAAAAGGTGTAAAACATTCTTGGGTTACAGGATATAAAATAAGCTCTTTTTTATCTTTGTTAATAGAGATACAAAATCAACATTTGGGAATTCCCGGTTAACAGATGTTTTTGGTTAATAGAGGTACGCATTATCCCGAATCAGGCCTATATATCTATTACACAATTATATAGCTCCCATTCAAGTGTTGTATTATATTTATGTCTGCCAGGGTATCAAATGTTCGGCATCCAGAATATACATAACTGTTCTTTTTTTGCTTTTGTTTTAATGTGCGCCCGCACACTTTGTGCCCAACATATGTCTGTGTGTGTGTGTGTGTACATACATGTATGTATGTATAGGCAAAAAGGAAAGTTTGCAACGCGAATGCGAAAAACTCAACCAGACCAGAGACCTGAGACCTGAGACTAGAGACCCGAGACTAGAGACCAGAGCTGAGCTTTGTAGATCAATCTTGACTTCGGACTGCCTTTTGCCGTTAGCCGGCGGCGGCGCTCACTAAAATGTTGTTTGTCCTTGGAGAATGTAGCGGAAAAAAAAAATATAATGCAAACATACAACTGTAAGTTAGTCTTATAATATAGACATATAAGTAGCTATATGGATCTATAGTGTGTGTGTGTGTGTGTATGTGTGTATCTACATACAAATAATCGTAATGGTGCCGTTAGGTTTGATGTTGGCGCCGCACCCAACATGCCCGTCCCAACTGACCCCTCGAGCGTCTTTCCCCCCAGCCACCCCCCCGCCCCTCCTCTCCCTTTTCATTCGTGCCATTCCTTTCCTATGCCAAACGTCAGATTTCGATCGGCTCGCAATCATTGCCGTCAATAGTTATCAACTTTATTATTGTTATGGTAGTTGTTATTGCTGCTGTTGTTGTTGTTGGATAGAAAGATACATATACATGTACACATATTTTACAGTTTGCCTTTGTTTAATTGTTTCGATTATTATTGTAGTTTTTTGTTTTATTGCCATTACTTCCGTCTGCGCACTGTTTTTTAATGTCCCCTCGATATACAAATAACTGAGAGGTGAAGTTCGTCATGGGGTTTTTCTCAAAGCAAACAATTTGAAAGAATGTTGATTCCACACACTCATCCATATCATAGCTTTACATTTGACCAAAATTGATTGAATGATTAAATATTAATGGAAATGATTTTGTTCTACTTTTCGTAATCTCCAAAGAATTTATTTTTTTTTGAGATCACCAAGATTTTGATTCAGATTGAACGAGTGAATGGGAACCGGAATAATATATTGAAATAGTTTTATGCAATTATTAAGCTCACATCATTTATGGTGTTGTCATTCTTAATCTCCTGAGAGTGATTATATGTCCGAAATAATCTTTTTTACATACAATACTGGCAAGTCTAAATATTTGATGATTTTTGTTTTTAGCGAAAGAAAAATGTTTTTATTTGTATATGTGTTTTTTATTCATATTTATTGTACATTTGAAATTATTATATTTAATTTGTTATTTTAGGTTATTTCCATGGCGTTGTCTCCACTCCATATTCCGATCGGACCTTAAGTCGTCGTTTCTCGCTCGTTCCACTGTCGATCGTCGCTTTGGAGCTTTGGCCTTATCACATGGGCGACGACGACGACTGGCGCGTTAGTCGGCGTTGTGCATTCGGCCAGAGCTGACGTGAACTCGCACCGAGTGACGCTGAAACTGACGAACTGACTGACAAACTGACAAACTGACAGGCCGAGAAATTGTTCATTGCAACGCAACGCAACGCAACGCTTGGCGCGACAGATTCGAAACGACGAATCGATGAACTTGCAGACGGTTTGGCGGTGCCCCTTGACTGACCAACTGACCAACTGTCAACTGTCAACTGTTAACCGTCAACGCGACAAAGCGACAAAAGTGATTTCGAAGAAGCCCACGTCGAGTTGACTAAAAAGCTTATCCAATTTTCCGACAGCGTAAATCAACGAGTGCTAATTTGCGAGAAATCTCTTAATGGCAGCAGTGTACCATCATAATTTTGGCAAATGATGTTTGTTAAGCGCCAGCAACAGTTATTTATTTCATTAATGGCCGAGTGTTAAATATTGTTAATTTGTCGTTGATGACAACTGTGTATATACATATATATAAATATTTATATATATATATACATTTATAATTTTTGTTTTCTTCTTTGTATACAGATGATACCTTTCATTTGTTTGGTGTTTTATTTTAATATTGCATTTTTTTTGCCGTGCTTTTTGAAAGATTTTTGTTTGAAAAGTTATGAAATACAATTATTATAATGCAAATCGAATAATTAGCTAATGCTGTCTGCAATTTTTGCACAGCTCCAAAACAAATATTTACTGTATCCGAGCGTGTGTGCGTAAGCCTGTATGTGTGTATTAGTGTATTAGTGTATTTTGTGTATTTTTTTTTTTTTTTGGTTCTGGCACAATTGTTGTTCGCAACCTGTTTTAGATCTGGTTGGGATACAACGGGCAGTCAAGCCGAATTCCAACTAAAGATTGAGGTAAGCTGATTAATTCATCACTAATTATATATACTACATACAAATAAGTAAATACATACATACATACATATGTATGTATGTACATAACCAAGTGAATTCCAAACTTATTGGATTGCTGCTGGCAACAGTTTACGCCTTAATGCGGAGCTAATTTATGCCACACTTGAGGCCAGTCTTGTACAAATGTGTCTCAGTGCCCCCAAGCGGTTAGTTTTCTGCAACGCTGCACAGCACCCCCAAGAGGAAGCGACAACCTGAACTTGGACAAAACAAACCAAGCTACCAATGACTAGAAACTTATCAACCGAACATGAAATACTCTATTCGATAAGTAGTATATCAGACAACTGATCCTTTTAACGCTGTTTCATATTTACTGGTGTTTAAGTAAATGCTATAACGATCTTTCTCGATATATGATATAGTAATAAGATTAGGCCTGCACTACAGGCATATAAACTTCCTAGATGAAATGCTTGCAAATGTCTCCTCTAATGCGTTACGAATTGCGTGACAGATTTATGGTATCCTCTCGAGTAAAACACTTCCGAGCCAGTTGCACTGAACCGCAACAATCAAGGCAATCCATGCGACCATCGATGCTCACCGATGGCCACTTTGGGCTGACAGCTCGTCGCTGACCTTGCCCCAAACGAATGTCCGGCGGCAGGTGGCATACCAAACTTACGATTCGTATCTTGCTGTACTCCTAATAGGGCGATTTTGACAGGAAATGCATTAAACGCTTGAGGATTACTGAGGCATTAACTTTGGCTCTTTTATATAACTGCTGTGCCCAAGAACACACAACAAGGTTTTGTGGATGAGATACAGATATTTCGTTATATGTTTGACAAGTGATTTAGATTTCAAATAGAGGAATAACTTGCAGTAATGATACAGGTTTCACATTAATTTTAATACAAGGCAATCTTGGACAGGACAACCTCCTCTGGTTTTGCGTCATATTCAATAATTAAGCAACATTTTAATTTCAGTTAATTAACTATCGAACTGAATTTAGACTGCTTTACTATTTGTTGACTGATGCCAAAAGGTTCAATTCTACCTGGAGTCAACTAATTTGCAAGTTTGATTCGTGGTTACCTCAAAAAATTGGCTGGAGTCACTGGAGTTACTCGATAAAATCCCACAAATTAAAGTAATCTAGATAAACCTTTTCAAAGCTCGAGCCACGCATCCCCGGAAGGAAGTCCTCTTCCACATCTTTTTGGCTTTTTATGGGCTCAGAGTATTGCTGCAACACTTTTACTAGTTTCAGTTAGCAAAACGCATAAGAGGCTGATCAACTGTTGGCCGTTTTGGCTGCGACTAACCTTTGACACGCGACATGTGGAATAATAATAAACATGCACCATGCATTTCGCCTCAGCGCAGAACGATTTGGACCTGTTTCAATTCCAGTTTGTGTCCCGTGTTTCGTTTCCACTTGCAGTGCTGCCTGCGCAGTCAGTCTGCGGCGCGGTCGGCGCTGTCTGCGCAGTTAGCGCAGTCTGCAGCTCGCCGCTCGCAGTTGTCTGCTGGCAGTCCAGTAGCAGCAGACAGTAGACAATAGACAGTAGCCGTAGCCGTAGCTGTAGCTCTAACTGTAACTCTAACTGTAGCTGTGCATTCGCGTTTGGCGGGTTCTTTCAAAATCGATCCGAGCGGAGCACCCAATAACGACACTTGGCACGCGTTGCCTTTCATTTTAAGTTATTTGTGAATTCGGCGTGTGTGTGTGTGTGTATTTTTTTTATTTATTATATTACATACATATGTATTATAATTTGCCAATTTATTTATGTGTTTTTGTTTTGTGTATCGAGTGCAGTGAAACAGTGGGCAGCAAACAGTGACGCAAACCAACAACAAATCGAAAAGGTATTTTGTTGTACGCATATTAAAATACTCGACTGGAAATTAGGAAATTTGTATGTGGAGTGCGCAGTGCATGTGAAAGTACTGAATGCTCCAAGCTTTCGTCAGTTCCAGCGATCAAAATCCACATGCAACTAGTAATCATTCCTAGATGGCTATTTGTCTACGTATAAATATACGGTTATAATGATGTGCGAATGTTGAGACATTAGTGTCTGACCTGATCTATGATGGAATTTCTGCTTTAATCTATTTCTAATTTGTTGTGGGGCAATTAATGATCTCCAGTAAAAAATGTGTGAGAAGTATTTTTACCCAATAGGTTCCATTTATGACTATGAACCGATTTCGACGGGACCTTTGGAAATGGCCACCTACTGGCATTATGTTGTTATGTTTTCCATCTGAGGAGTTCTAAACTCATTTTCATAGAATTCAATGAAAATTTATTAGAGTTAGTGACACTTTAGTTTGATCCAATAAACCAATTTTAAGGCTCTTCCTACTTAATTATTGAATACTTTTTTCACATCTATCGAAAATGAAAAATGTGAAAATTTTTCTCTTGTAGATATTCACCTAAACATAATGCGTGAAAAACTGACAGACAAAATGAAAAGTAGAAAACTTTAATTGGAAACAGCTTGCTAGAACATTTTCCTTTTGGATCCTTATCATTGTTAATTTGTTGATCGGTATTCAGAGCACTGATAGGAGTATGAAAGTTTCGGACACACTGAGTAAATTACTTTTCTTTCAGTTATATGTTGCACTCGGCAGTTGCTGTTGTTGCTGTTGTCGCTGGCTTACTTTGGCAGCTTTCTTGCATAATAAACAAGATCCGCACACAATGTGCAACATTAGGCCAATGTTGGTACGTGGACACTGGCACCGGGGACACGACAACGGGCGCTAAACTGCTAAAGAAACAAAAACAAAAACAAAAATCCAAAGGCAACAACAAATGGGTTACCGAAAGCTACAACAACAGCAGCAACAGCAACAACAACATCAACAACAACAACAACAACAACAGCAACAACAACAACAACAATGACAACTTTTGCTCTCGTTTCGAGTGCTCTGCACTCAGCTGCGTGCGGCACATGGACAACTCGGATATGGCAGCTCCACCGTGTGGCATGCTGCACAGTTGCAAGTTTGCCAGTTGTCCGTTTACCATTTACCATTTACCCAATTCTCAAGTGCAGCGCATGCCGCATTCGTAGTGAACCTGCTGCCAAAATCAGACAACAAAAAAAAAAAACAAGAAAAAAAAAAATAACAGAAACCAAAAATCGCCAGTCGCAGCGGTTAACGCTTAACCGTTACAACTACTATCGAGCTGCAACTGAAACTGTAACTGTAACTGTAGCTGTAACTGTAATTGTAACAGTAAATGCAACTGTAACCGTAGGTGTAACTGTGAGTGTGTCGCTCCAGCCTCAGCCCCACAGTTGCCCCATTTAAGCAGAGACGGGGCAGCTTCTCACTCTTTGCCATACTTTTGGTACATACATATGTACATATATATTTGGTATATGTTATGTATGTTTGTACATATTACAGTAAGTGTCCAGTGTTTAGAGTACAGTTAAGCTCAACAACAAGGACTTGGCTAAGATACTTTTTCAACTAGAACACTAGAACACAATTCGAAATTTGCTTAAGATACATTTGTGTGAGGCAGCTTTAAGTACCTCATTAACGTATGCAGCATATTAGAAATTTTAGATAAATATACATACATACATATATAATAATAATAACAGTAAATTTTCTTGCAAATTAAAAAAAATAAAATTTAGTGATTTGTTAAGATTTTATGCAGCACTTAAAATTCATAATTGAGAGTATTATAAAAATTGCATTTCTTCTACTCAAGAGCAGTTCACAATAAAGAAGTTCTACTGTACAAATATACACAGTCTGTAATCTGCTGAAGCTTAGCGGCAGCAGTAGAATAGCAGTCGCTGCAGCAACAACAGAAACAACAGAAACAACAACAACAGCAACAATAACAGCTTTAGCCGCAAAGTGCACATAATTTGCTAGTCTTGTAAATGTGGACGCGTGGCACCAGTCGAGACCAATAATTGCCACACTGCCCCGGCTGGGGCAACAGACGATCGAGTCTCGTGGATACGGAGTGGCAATGGGAACGGGAGTCGTCTGAATGGGGCAGCCGACAAAAGAAAAAGTTCCATCAATGCGACATTTGGTGACTTCGTGCGCCCAGCGATCCGCATTGTTTGGCAAATTTGCCAATTTTTTGTGGCTGTTGTTGCTGTTGCTGTTGTTGTTGTAGTTGTTGTTGTTGTTGCTGTTGCTGTTGCTGTTGCGGTTGCTGTTGCCGTTGTCATTTGAAGCTGCCCGGCGACAGCTTCTTGTAATTATATGAGTTTTACCAATGGCCATGCAAAATGTTTATCTTTGTACTTTGCGTTCGCCTTCTGTCAGCTACCAGTGTGAAAAATGGCAAATGACAAGCCACAAACTCTACACACACACAAGATACAAGACACAAGCCAAAAGACACAAGACACAAGGCGACATGAGACATGAGACATGAGATATTAGACATGAGACATGAGACATGAGACGTGCCACGAAATGCATCGCTGCGGCCTGACAGGGTGGGTGGGTGGGTGGTTAGTTTGGGGGAAGGGGGCGTGCATTTGAATAACATGGACTGTCAAACGCCCACATACATACAATACATACATACATACATACATACATTGACTATATATGTACGTATGTATTCATATGCGAATACTGCTGGCAGCAAGATGACAAAGTACCCGAATAAAGAGTAGTCAGTGGCATATATTGCGGCATGCAACAACCATAATAAACTTGCCCAAACAAACACACAAGCCGAACAGTCTCTTAGTAGAGAATGCCTCACTAGGAGATACCCCAGGAGATACACACGTATGTATATATGTACATATATATACTTGGACAACCGGTTGATAAACATGTATGTGTATAAAATTTACGGGTCATTATAATGACAATAAAATGTCGGCATATATCAAATATCAAGTGTATAATAATGCCGTAAAGCCCGCCAAGGAAAATAAGCATAATCTGTGTATGTTTAATACGATCCAAATATCAGGACTCTTCTAATAAATATATGTATATATTTATATATATATATATATATATATATATATATTTTTATATTTTTAATGTGATGCTACTGAAAGTGCATGGAAATGGAAGAGTTCTGAAAAATACCTGAAGTTCTTTGAATGCTCATTGATTTTTGTAGTTTCTTAATTTGGTTAGAAGAGAGATAGAGAAAGAGAGAGAGAGAGAGATAGAGAGAGAGAGAGGAGAGAGGAGAGATAGTGATATTAAATAATTACATAAGAAACAAAATTGAAACAGTTTTTGGCATTGGTAAAATGATATTTATATAAAACCATTACTTTTACGCAATTCTATCAAATTTTATTTATTAATCAATCTGCACGTACCTATTGTAGGTCTATATGTATCTATGTATGTATACATGTATGTATGTATGTAAATATGAATGTAAACCTGCACTTTCATTTCCAAACGAGCCATAACACAAATTACTGACATGCAGACAATTTGTTCCAGCTCAGCCGTAATTAATTTTTTGGCTTTTTTATACTCTGTTCCCATTGGCGATGAGGGGGTATTAGTATTCGTGTACATATTTCAGTATTTCACATGGCCTTACATCTATGTATCTTTTTGAATGCTACTTACAGAGTATCGCCTGAGCCATTTGTAATCGAGAAATGCATACACGTATTTTATTATACCCTTAACCCATTAAAAAAGGGGTATAATGGTTTTGTGCACATGTATGTAACAGGCAGAAGGAAGCATCCCCGACCCCATAAAGTATATATATTCTTAATCAGGATCAACAGCCGAGTCGATATAGCCGTTTCCGTCTGTCCGTCCGTCCGTTTGTCCGTCTGTATGAACACGCGGATCTCAGAGACTACAAGAGCTAGAGATGAAATTTTGAATATAGGTTCTAATATACCAGGCGCAGATCAAGTTTGATTTATTTCATCGATTACTGTCTCCGCTTATCGATTGGGACGATATTTGGCGCGAGCGTTAATATGTTTTTGTGTGTATTCTGCAAAACCCCGTTATCCGTCCAGGGGAAATTTGCCAACAGTATAAGAATATATTTAACAGTTGGGTTAAGGGTATATCGAAGTCGGGCTCACTCGACTACTGCATTCTTACTTGTTTTATTTCTCAATTTGCAAAGTGTCATTTCTTTGGAATCTTACGCGAATGGAAATGGAAATCAATTCAATGAGTACTTTGCAGGCAAATCTTACACAAGTTAGGTTGAGTTCTCCATAAGGTGAATCCCTATTTGGTTTCGGGGCTATCGCAAATGAACTCCCTCGACGGCAGTTTGGCGTCAGTTCAAAGGTGCCGAATGCGATTAACGCATTTGCATTCGATTTGGATGGAAACACTTTGAGAGAGACTTCAATGCTCGATCGTGAATGACATCTTGGATACTGTTCACATACACATATGGAGAGCTGAGGGCGGCATCTTATATAGAAAATCGTAAATGGATTAATTAAATGCGAATACTCGTTAGACCAAATTGATGGTGGGCAACAACTATTGTAGTTGCAATAAGCCTTGCTAAGAATGTTGTTGTTGCAGCAATAACAACAGTCGGTCAGTCAGTCAGTCAGTCAGTCAATCAGTCAAGCGCATCGCTTATGGTTTATCAATAGTTTGCGTTGTGCAACTGCAGCAAGTTGTGTTGCATTGTACGAGCACTTGCCCCAAAAACCTTCTCTCCCGACCTCGATGAGTCAACAGTGCACGGCCGTTGACAAAAGTGGAGCAACTACGTTTTGTGTCTATGTGCAACGCCCACTGGGTGTGGATGCTGGCTGATAGATAAATATTGGCCATGCCTTGTCACACACACACACACACACACACACACACACACACACACCCGCACACATACATATTTGTAGATTGGCAAACAATTAGATTTTTCATTTACATTTGCCGATGACATGAGCAAAAGGCAACAACAACAACAACAACAACAACCACAACAACAACAACAACAACAGCAACGAGAGCAACACATGACACTGCTCAAGGTACAATGTCAAGACCTCGCGCCACATACGAATACGAACAGTCAATTATTATTATTATTATTATTATTATTAGTAGCAGCAGCAGCAGCAGCAGCAGCAGCAGCAGCAGCAGTTGCCACATGTGGTGCAAAGGAATTTGACGATGGGAGAATTCCCCATGCGATAATTCTCAAGAACACAGCTGCAAACGAGGCAAGTGTTGCCACAAGTTGCCACAATTCGGGGCATGTGTGTAACTGAACGTGCCATCGAATGCTTCATGTAACCCGACTACTCATTGAATCATTGATTCGTTCATTTGCGCCGCACTTTCAAGTTGCAGACACAGACACAGCCACAGACACAGTTGGTCAAGCGTCTGGCATGGACACGCTCTATTTGCTGTCGGTTCTTCTTGGACACCCAACAAGACAAGCTTGGCTGCCAGTTGCCAATTGCCAATTGCCAACTGCCAACTGCCAACTGCCAGTTGCCAATGGCCAGCTACCGCTGCTGATGGCCATTGAACAAGTTAAGCAGTTGCCACGCTTTAATGCAAATGCCTCAAGCAGTTGCCACCTGACTGATCAGTTAGAACTAAACTAAATGAATGGGAAAGCAAATTAAAAGTATTTCATTTTATTTCAGTTCTACAAATAACAATTCAAGCTAAGTTGAAAATGGAAAATTTTAAATAAAATACATAAGAATATCCAAAAAAAAAAAAAAACAAGGAAGAGGCTGTAGTCGAGTTAACTTGACTACGATATACCCTTAACCCAGTTATTAAATATATTCTAGTTTTCTTGGCAAGTTTCCGTTTAAGATGATTTGCACTCAAATGCCCGAACTGAATGGCTACAAACACGTGACTTTGGTGTTTCTTATCCGATCTTAATGAAATTTTGGCAATTGATCAATAATATGTATAAACATATTATGTATATATTAGAAGCCTCTGCCTCTTAAATTGTGGAATTTGATGCTATCGAAAATCGAAATGTATCGATAATTCAGAAACTGAGGCAGATGTTAATAAAAATAAAGCAAACTTTATCTGCGCCTGGTACACGAGAACTTATATTCCAAATTTGAAGTCGCTAGCTCTTATAGTCTCTGAGATCCGCGTGTTCATACAGATGGACAGACGGACGGACAGACGGACAGGGCTATATCGACTCGGCTGTTGATCCTGATTAAGAAGAAGATCGGAGATGCTTCCTTCTGCCTGTTACAAACATTTGCACAAAACCATTATACCCTTTTTACACATTTTTAATAGGTTAAGGGTATAAAAAATGCCAAAGTTGTTAAAGATTTCTAGCCGTGTTTTGGATCAGTCGATTATTTTCGAGTGTGCGACTCGAATTAATCCTTGCCAGATTTTTATTTGGCCCGAACTGAGAACTTAGCGATGCTTTCACTTTCAAATGTTGTGTTGCGCTTATCTGGCAACGGGATCTGGCTGCAATCGCTTTGTGAGTGGCCCGTTGACGCCTTTCGTGAACCCGTGCTTGACCTCTTGTACCTGCTGCCCCTTTACAATCTACAGTTAACAGTTAACAGTCTACAGTCTACAGGCTACAGTCTACAGTTTGAAATCCCATTCCAATTCGACTGTTTTCAATGCTCTCGTTTATTGATCAATTGATGGCGATTGATAAGATTCGATTTGTTTAGGTTTTTTGTGTTTGTTTAATTTAGTTTTTTTTTGGTTTTTTTTGTTTTTTGGTTTGATATCTTTTTGTTCGATTTTTGTATTTGCGATTCAATTTGAAATTAAATGCGGGAAAGCCAATAAAGTCGAATCGAATACAAAATGGCGCAATGACATCTAAATTGGCTACGAATTTGCGGCTAGAAGTAAAATAAAGCGTCGGGCCGCCCTACAAAACGTGCCCCATTGTTGCCTGTGGTTGTTTCTGTTTGTTTATAAATCAACAACAACAACAACAACAACAATAACAACTGGCTGGTAACAATAAAAAAAAAGCCAACGGGCCAAGCGACTTGACAAAATGAAATGCGCTCAAATTAAAGTGTTTCTTTTTTTTTTAACAGTTTTTTGTTATAGCTTCAAATTTTAAGGCTTTTTGTGTTTGTTACTGATGTTGTTGTTGTTGTTGTTGTTTGCTGCTGCTATTGTTGCTGTAATGAAAAGCAGCAGCAGCAGCAGCAACAATAATTACAACTATAAAAATTATGACTGTTGATCTAATTATAGCTTTGACTGTGTCTCTTGGGGCAACCTTGGCACCGATTTTCGTCTGAATTCATTTTTGCTTCATTTTTCCTTTTCACCTTTTTTAAAAAACATTTTTTTTGGGGATGTTCCAACAAAAAACACGCCAAAAAATCTATCTCTGTGGGTGTACACAACATTCTAAGCCAACTGTAATTAGCGACATTCAAGCCGTGCAACAATTGCAACAACACCCACCCGATGTTGTTGTTGTTGTTGCTGTTGTTGTTGCTGTTGAACTTTATAAGTTGCCTGAAGCAAGTCGCACAAAAAAGAAAAACGAACAAATTTTTGTAACACAGCGAAATATTTCAGATACCAAACAATTAACTGCAGGCCACAAATATTTACTGGTTTCAACTGCTGCTGCTGTTGTTGTTGTTGTTGTTGTTGTTGTTATTATTACAGTGCTAAGTGTGTGTACTAACACTATTTAGAGCCTTGTTGTTGTTGTTGGTGTTGTTGTCGCTGCACGAGCTGCTAAATAAAAGTAAAAGTTTCGGTTTTGGCCATTTGTGCAATTTGATGCCGATATAATGAAAGACTTAGGAAACGAACTTTAGTATATTTGCCATTTGGCTAACCAAGAAAAATAATATAGTTAATATAAGCACAATAAGGCATACTCATAAGCACACACAATACACACACACACACACACACACACACACACACACACACACACACATGCACATTTGCACATTTGCCTGCATCACATGCATAGTCAGCTTGAAGATATTTGGGGTGGGGTGTGTCTGGTTGCTGAGTGAAGGGGTCGGGGGCAGCAGCTTGGATCTGGCCAAAAAAACTACAAACATTTTGTCGCTCTATAAGCCCAAATTGAGTCGATTAAGTCAGTCGTTGGTATTCGCTTTATGGCTCTATGCTAATTGCCCCCTGATGAATTGCACTAATATGTATCCAAGTAATAGGGTAACATTGGGTATATTAACATGATCAGCCATTTCAGCTATATGTATATATATATATATATAGATAAAGCTCATTTCGTAAATAAATAATTATTCAATCGGTTGTTCAATAGAATATGTTAACAGGCATTTCGTTCCAAGTTCATATGTAAATTGTTGTTCATCTTTAATCTATTAATCTAATTTAATATTGTATTGTTTTTTAAAAAGTTTGTGGACAAACAAGCCTGATATGCATAAATATTAGTATTAGTATAATTTTTCTCCCACTCCCCAAAAACCCTTAAAATTACTTAGCAGCCAGTTTTAGCTTTTTTATATAGATGTAAGATCGCTTTGCTTGGATTGTTTTCATGTATGTAAATTTCGCAGGCGTGACTCTGTGATTTGTGATTTGTAGTTGAGATAGATACGCAGATACAAATGTATCCATATCGAGTTAAATATATATATCAATTTGAATATATATGGATGTAAATATAGTATTCATGAATGTGAACAATGTCGTTGTTGCTGCCCTTTCACAGACAGCTTTTTTTTTTTTTTTTTGGTTCGCATTTGAATCTGAATCTGAATTCGAATTCAGATTTGAATTGACAATCGCTTTGGTTAGCTGCATTATGGATTGGGAATGCGAACAGGCTGGCTGGCTGGCTGGCTGGCTTAGTTGGCTTAGTTCCGTTGGTATTCGAATACGAATAGGCCGATACGAAACGAATACTCGAATACATTTTTGCGGTTGGGCTGCTGTCAAATTCGTTGCACTCATTAGGCCAATTGAATTGGCCGCTTGTCGTTTTGGCCGCCAGTCGAAACAAGTCATAATTGTGTTGTTAAGGCCGTTGGTAATTCGATATGATATATGTATGTTTGCTTGTACCATATATATATATATGTATATTCACACATGATATACAAATACTGAAAAATGCAAACGGTGCTTGAACCAAGCCAGACACTCAAATCACATGGAAATTAATCACTTCCCTTTTACTAGAATTTGCATGTTGGCTTTTCGAGTTTTCGAGTTTTCAGTTTTTCATATTCACGTTTCGGTTATCAATACCCTGTACACATTGAACATATGTGGGTATATTGAAGTTAAAGTTCGTAAAATATTGAAACTAAAGACCAGCTATTATTTGTATAAAAAATCAGACACTTTCAGCTAAGGTATCAATTATTTGAGTCGCTATTGAAATACTCGTTTATTATTATATATAAAGTATTATTTTTATTTAGTATTGTGAGCTGTGAACAGCGTAGCAGACAGTCGGGTAGTTTGGACTAGTGCACTTCCACTTGTTTTATTTGTCGTTTTTCTGTATCAATTAAAACCCAATTATGTTCATAGGCATGTCTTGAAAAATATGCATCGAGATAATGCCTATCCGGCCATAACGGGTTCCACACACACACACACACACACACACTCACACACATACCCAAGGTTGCCCCGACTCCTACTGCAGCTCCAACATATACTGCGACTCCAAGTCGGACTTGGATCCGATTCCGATCGAGTAAGTGTCAGCGCACCCCGTCGTCAGCCAATCAGCATCGCACCCAGTGGGGAGCCGTCGACAACAGAGTATTATTGATATTTATTGAACTCCATGGAACGGAACCAATCGGAACCTTCACAATGTGACTTGCGAACCAGAGATCTGCCATTTTATTTCTAAAGCCTATCTTAATTGAAGGGTTGATTGTTGTACAATCGAGCCGATCTCAAAAACTATCAGAATTATAAACAATACACAAATTCTCGAATCGATAGAGTTTATTTCATTTTATCGATAACTTCCGCGTTCCGCTAATATCGATGAGAATTTATTTTATTTTTAATCACATTTTATAGATATAACTTCTTAAATGAGAATTAACGTATGTCTATGGTTTCAATATCTGTTAACATTAAATATTATATGTCGATATTAGTATAGGTAAAAACATGATAGGGGTATCTCTTAGTCAAACTCTTTTTGCACGAATAATTGGATTCATGGCCCAAAAATAATTGCACTTTTCCGATTGTCCACCCAAAGCTGGTATTCCTTTTATTCAAATTGCTCAATTTTCGAGGAAATCATTTTATTGGATGCTGTAATACGCTAGAGATTGTTTTCTACGCACTGAGTGTTTGCTGGTTGTGCTATATATATATATATATATATATATATGTAGGGGCTAGCATTATCTATGAGCAATTTGGTGGGGTTATGCAATTGTTTGATTTTATCCCTAAATTACAGAAACAATCAGCTGCCAAATTATGCTACACAATTTTGTCAATAATGCAACATTACGTATGTGTGTGTGTTACTCTTTTACTCGTACTTGACTCTTTGCAACATATGAACATATATATATATATGTACATGTAAGTATGTATGTAGCTGATATTTGTTGCCGGTATTATGTGGAAATTATCTGCGCACTTGGATCACTGCTTGTTGTGGGGCGTGGCCCACATTTGGCTTTGGGCCAAACAATTTGAGATTACAATTATGTTAACATTATTTAATTTATTTTCGATCGTTGCAAATGAGGAAATAGTTTATTGAAATTGCAAAAGCCTTTGACCACCACAGGTATCTATAAAATGTATCTTTTACAACATATAGGTGTCTAAGAACTCGCTGCAAATTTATGTATTTCAAATTCAACAATAAATTTGAAAGCTGATTAACAATTTTCTGAAAATTTCCATAAAGATTCTATTCAAGTTCATGAATTGTTCGATTATTTATTTGCATATAAACAATTCATAAATGCACAATATGTCTGTTAATTATGTAAATAAAATAGGAATTACATAAAATTAAATTATATTGAAATTTCACTTGTAAACAATAAAGAGTCAGCAACAAACAATAAGTGAGGTAGTACTTGACGTGGAGATACCCTGTAAAGTGACAATGGCCTAGCATTAGCATATCTAACCCCCGATCTCGATATACATATGTAAACGAATTTTCTTTAAAGTCTTTAATGGATACCATAAATATTTGATTCAATCCGGTTTTTGGCTCTGGCTGTTGATTTGAGTCTATTTCTATGAGTGCTGTTGAATAATGCGAAGATGAGTGTATTCAAATATAGACAACATAATCAAAGTGAATTGGACATTTAGTGGATCTGGTAGCGGACTGATAAGTTTTAAGGCAGACCCCTTTTTGCCTTGGGGGCTCGCCTCACGTCGCCTCACTTTGGCCAAGTTGGCCAAGTTGGCCAAGTTGGCCAAGTTTGTGGCATTGTGTAAGCCATGTGTTTGTGTTCGTGTCGTGTCGTGGAGATGTCAATCGCTTGCTGTTGTGGCAGCCACAGGCGGTGGTCCCATCGATCCGTTCGAGCGATCACATTGTCAGTGTCATATGTCACTTATGTCACTTGGATAAGATCGAAACCGATCAGCAACATTTTGAGTTGCCGCAGCAATTGTATCTCCATCTCCATCTCGATATCGTTGTCTGTATCTGTATCTGTATCTGTATCTGTATCTGTACCTGTTGCTGCAATAAACTTGTCATAAGCTGGTCTGATTGATTTCAAGTGCCAAGTATCTGGCAAAACGACAACAGTTTTTGTGCTCTCAATTGCAAAATTGCAAATTGCAAATTGCCATTGCATACATTTGTTCTCGGTATCTAGATCTCTATCTGTGTCAGATACAATTGTATCTACATCTGTTTTTGTTTTTTTTTTTTTTTTTGGTTTAGCTTATGCGCTTCCTGTGCAATCAATTGCATTTGCAAGAATGTTATCCGAATATTGATCCGTAAATGGTAATTACTATCGCACTTGTGTGGATGCTGCCATTGATTGCATCCTGCCCCTGTCTAAGTGACACCCCTTTTCCCCCCTTCAGTTGCTTAAAGCCAAAAAATATTTCTGTTATTTGTCACGCTTTTTGACCAATTTTGGCAGATCGGCCTTTGGACATTCTCTAGCCTGTGCTAACATGTGCCCAAGTCAGCATTAAGTTTAATGTCTTTTATGGCAATCTAAAGAGTTTCACAGCGCAATTTGTGCTAATCGCATTTTGTGTGGCGGTTCAAGTGGGGCACGTAACACAACAACAATGCTTTAATTGCGACTCACACAAATTATAACAACAATTAAATGCGGCAAGTGAACGCTTTGGTGGACATAAATTGGCAATGAAACTGACTGTGAACTTCATCTACATCTGAGATTGCCACTTTGGCTGCTTCAGGCTGCTTCCTGTCGAGCCATTTGCTCCACATTTGTGCCACATTTTTAGCAGACGGACTGCTATTGTCCAATTCTTGAATTTGAACAACATCATTTGTGAACTTTGGCAAATCCGTTTTCAAGGTCGAAACAACTGTTGCATAAGTTCTCTTTTAAGATTCGCTTAGAAATCGAATCAAATTTGGCTTCAAACAAATTTTCAAGATTTGTATAGGTTTCGTAGGAAAATCGGTCGATTTTTGTATACCCTTAACCCATTAAAAATGGGTAAAAAGGAATTAATGGTTTTTGATCAACAGCCGAGTCGATATAGCCCTGTCCGTCTGTCCGTCTGTATGAACACGCGGATCCCAGAGACTATAGGAGCTAGCGACTTCAAATTTGGAATATAAGTTCTCGTGTACCTGGCGCAGATCAAGTTTGCTTTATTTTTATCAATAACTGCCTCAGTTTCTGAATTATCGATACATTTCGATTTTCGATAGCATCAAATTCCACAATTTAAGAGGCAGAGGTTTCTAATATATACATAATATGTTTATACATATTATTGAGCAATTGCCAAAATTTCATTAAGATCGGATAAGAAACACCAAAGTCACGTGTTTGTAGCCATTCAGTTCGGGCATTTGAGTGCAAATCATCTTAAACGGAAATTTGGCAAGAAAACTAGAATATATTTAACTACTGAGTTAAGGGTATATCGTAGTCGAGCTAACTCGACTACAGCATCTTACTTGTTTTAATTTTGTAATTTATGCTAAGATTAAGATTATGTCTCAGGCAACCAATCTTGCTTGTTTTTCTATGCGTTTCTTCGGCGAAAGTTGAGTTTGCCTGGCTTTGTCTCCAAACTTACTTTCCCAGAGAAACATTGGAAAATGCGAAGCCAGATTTGCAGTTGTTATATATGTATGTATATACTTATCCATAAGTATGTATTTATATACGCCACAGTTTGTGCATACATGCATACGTAATTTAGTTAGTAATTTGTATCTATCAGATATCATCTTAAATCTTAATGCACAATCGTAAATGCAGTTTTATGTTCAACCACTTAAACTCTACCTTAATGTTTTTTGGACGAAGCCAAGAGTTGCCCACAGATCATTCTCAAATGTGGCATATTTCACACCTGTTGCACCATGTGAAAGGCTACAACAAATGAACGATGTATTCAGCTTTTGGCTAATTTACACGTTGTTGTTTACCGTAGGCAACCCACACGCACTTTGTGCCAACACACACACACACACACACACACACACATACACACATAGACAGAGACAGAGACAGAGACAGAGACAGACGCACATTCGCCAATAGACATAATCATTATGCAGATTTATGACTTCAACGCTTGCAACTGAAAGCGGGCATTTACAGCTCCTCGTGTGAGCCACGTTAAGCAAGCTGTTTGCTTATGAGGCGCTTGCATTGAATTATGGCCCGACATTAGTAACAATTTAGCAGGCAGACATGTCGCCAGCTTCAATAATCATTAACAACGACACTTGAGCGCTGCTTGTTGTCACTGACTGTGCCTTAAGTAGATGCATGCGAGCGAGTGCAAATACATATGTACACATATGTACATATACATATGTATGTATGTATGTATGTACGTGTCTAGAATAACAACACTGTACGGGCCCCGACTCCAAGTGGGCGTTTTAAATTGGCCTAATTAATCATTTTGTCATAATAATCAACTTTAATTAAATTCAATTTCAAATTCAATAGCAACTAAAGCAACATTTTGATCGATTCCGACGGGTCGGTTAGTTAAAAAAAATAAATATATATGATTATTAAATTATTACGAAATGCCTGGCCAACTGCAACTAAGTGGCAGCCCAGCAACCCACCCTCCTCCTCTGCCTGGTGGTTGATCGGGTGTTAAGAGTTCTAATTGGACTGGTGTGTGTTGATAACTGCATGTTCGATTTTGTTATTGTCAATCGACTTGCAAATAAGGAAATTAATTGTGACCCAAACCCAAAACACCATACTCCCCCCCCCCCCCCCACATCCATCACCCCCTTGATCCTGGTGTGGCAGTTGCGGGACACTGGGGGGGAGGGGCGTGTCGTTGGCTTAAACGTCGCTTAACCACCAGTTGCAGCTCGCAATCAACTCGCAGCTGTAACGCACTGTGGTCTGCATAACCTTTCCAAAGATTGATTAATGTTTGAAATAAAAATTAAAAAAAAAAAAAATGTTTGTTAAAAGTTATATTCCTCTCGAATTTCGAGTTTAAAAAATTTAATATATAATGCAACAAGATAAGGTGGCAAATATTAATTATTTTCTTTTTTTATATTTCATTGAGCGAATTTAACATTTAAGTGAGGAAGTTATTGTGGAACCTGTGCTTACAAGAATTAATATATTTAAGAGCTGCTTTTTTTTTCAAATATTTTATTTATTCGAAAATGTCGAGACAAATACGAGTAATACATATTATACTTATTGCGTCATGGTTAGTTTGACAAATACTTCGAGTAAATTTCTAGGAATTTAGGGAAATTGCTCAGTTATCTCCATTGTGTGTTGTGCACCAGTGTGCACAGTGGAGTGAGTGTTTCTTTAGCATGCCGTATGCTGGTTGTGTGCTCGAACTTCAATCTGGGTCTGTTACCACACTCGACTGCAATTAACTGACATATGATATATTGGACACACTGCCACCTCCGACTCAGTTGCAGTCTTGGTTGGTACTTTAATGTCTGGTACAGTTAACCGTTTTTAGATGTTTTTATCACCGTTTTACCGCTGGCTTATTGGACTTTTGGCAGCTAATATTTATTAAGCATAATTAACGGGTTTGCGACAGCGGTTCTAACAACCAAACGACTCAGCCCCGACTCCATTGCGCCCATTAACCCAGCCGTGCAGAGATCAGAGAGTAGCGGATATTTTGGGCACGGCTTCCTGCCAGCTGTTTTAATTGCCCAATGTTAAATCGAAAGTGCTAAAATTGACTGAACAATTCTCTGTAAAAAAAACCAGCTAATCGCAGCCAGCTCGAAAAGTTGAGTTTCAGTTGGGAAACTTATGTGGTACTAAGAAAATATTGTATTGTAAATCTGTTGGATCGAACTCGAATTTTGAAAATAAGATCGAAATTATAAAATTAGATCGGTAGTCGGAGCTGGAGTTTTTTTTAATCAACTAATTTTCTTATTTTAAATAGATAATTTCATTCAGAAATGTTGATTATTATCTCATGTTACAGGGTTTCTTTTTATTTAATATCCACCAACACTAGCAGACATGTAAGTATGTATGTGGAAAATGCAATCTCATCTTTCACCAGCTGCCATTCAAATCAAAGTTGAGTCCAAACTTAAATCTCAATGTTTACTTTGGAGTTTGTCTTGGCTTCGTGGAAAGCGGCACGGAAATTATGACACGTTTTTCTTTGGCATTGAACGAGAAGGCAAAGTGAATGTCTAAAAATTTATCAAAAGGCAAACTGCAATTGTTGTTGCTGTTATTGTTATTGTTATTGTTTTTGCTGTTGTTGTTGTTGTTGTTATAACAGTAGCACGTCTATGGCAGGTGGGCACCCAGTCAGCCAGTCAGTTAGGCAGTTAGCCAGTTAGGCAGTTAGCCAGTCAGCCGGTTCAGGTCCAGCTCCAGCTCCAGCTCCAGCTCCAGCACCAGCACCAGCTTAGACTTAAGCTCCACTCTGTTGGCCTGGCCGGAAGCGTTAACAAATTTGCACAAAGATCGTTTTGGTCAGCCAAACGCTAAATGACGCTACGGCACGCGCATCATCATCATTCAAGTCATCAACATTTAATCATCATGATAATAATGATCATTAACGGCTTTATCTTTATCTGCAACAAATTCATTTTCATTTGGGCCTTTCGTTGTTGGTATTGCTGCTTTTCGTGTTGCGGTTGTCCGCTTTTCAATTACAGCTGACAACGCAAGGAAGAGTGATCTAGTCGGGTGTTTCCTACTACAAAATACCCTACATAATACATAATAATTCTTCCATTTGCCTGTTACGGGTTAATTGACTAACTTCGATCTAGGTAAGCAACTCGACAATAGTTTTCAGTTTATTTAAACAGCTATGCAAAACTAACCATCGATTTAAGTGCTCAGTTCTTTGTTCTGTTTATATTTACAAGTTTGTAATGAGCTCTTCATTATTTGCAAATTTGAAATTGTGCCGATTGCAACGGTACAACCAATAGATGATATTTGGTTAAGAAATCGCACTGTCAACTTTGGAGTGTATGTTTCCTTCTGCGGTTAACGTCGTATTTTCAAAAGGGCTTCTTGGCACATTTCATAATTGACGATTGACGAGTGGCCGCCATTTTTGTCTTCGAAGTGTTTCAATGTTTCACTTCGAATTCAAATAAATAGTATTATACCGAATTCGAGTTCGAATCGAACTCATAACTCGCGGTCGGCGTCAACTATTTGCAATTTGTTGTTGTGCAATCGTCGCATTTGTATTCCGAATTCCAAATTCGAATTCGAATTCGAATTTCGTATGCCATATTCCGTATTTCGTATTTCGTATTCCGTATTCTGTGTTCCAATTTCAATTGCAATTGCAATTGTCGACGACTGTCGCTGGTTCTCACAGTTGCCACATTCGATTGCAATGTGTCTGTGCAATTAAAGCGTATTAATTATAGTACTTGAAATGACAGCAGTGACGAATGCAGTGGGTCTATTTGGCCATATACTCAATGGCCAATGCAATAATAAATTTGCACTCGCATTGCGGCTAAATGCAAATGAAGAACGCAGTCAGCAACGGCTCCAACAAGCAATTCAAATGCTAAACAAATAAAACCGAAATGCGAAAGATCAAAATTCCATATGTTAAGATTGGTAATCTAGGGGGATATTGAAAGCAGCTCTTTATTCCACAAATTATATTTTGATTGATCGTTGGATTTTCCAAAATTTGTATAGTCACGTAATACTTATGTTAAGTTTTAAAAACATTGTTTATTTAATTTTTTTTTTGTTTTTTTTTTTTTTTTTTGTCTTAACCACAATTGAAGCAGAGACTAGAGTTTTAGAAACAAAATTTAGGTTCACCTTTTTGGTCCTTAAAGGCTGGATCATGTATTGATTGTAAAACAGCAATCACCATTCCAGCTTCGATTTGTTATATGCTTAAACAGGTAGATAGAAAGTTTACATTGGACACCAATTAAAGTAACTACATTGACTTAGCTTACAATCTTTTACAATTTGGGCGTATTACGCCTCATTTAAAATGTGTTCAAAACATTTTACACTTTTATACGTATATATAATTATAAACATATATTTTGTATCACATGCAAAAAATTGTACACAAACACACACGCATAGTTGTTAAAAGTTTTACAATTGTCTTATAATTACGGATATAAGGTGTATATATTGTCTATAGGATCCACCCTTTGAAGTTCAGCGCAGAGCTTTGTTAGCCAGGGTATATCGAAAAAGTCGGCTGCTTTCATTACATTCAGAACATTGGTGACGCCCAATCTCGGATAACTATAGTTATAATCTCCAAACACTAGCTCGTTGCTAATCGGCATATCGTCAAGATGGATCCACTCACGGACTATGTCGCACTCGTGTAAACGCATCCAACTCCTCATTAGGAGCAGTGTCTCGCAATTGATGCCGTGCACGGGGATAATCGGGTCTTTATCATCAGCGTCGGTGCATTGGTACATATGCTGAATGACCTTTGAGTTCTTTAATAGTAAATCAAATTCGAAGCGGACAAGAAATCCATCGCGCGACTCCAAAAATACGTATTCCATTTTGAAAAAAAAATTAGTTATGTTTGCGATTTATTTTTATATTTTTAAAAAAAAAAACAAAAAAAAATTTATGTCTTTTGTTTTGACTTGAATGGTTTACAGCAGTCGCAACAACGCCAACTCAGCAAAACGAAATTTTGACAATTCTAACACGTTTGCTTGTGATAAATGAATACAAATTTGCAGAAAATTGTATATATTTCAAAACGTTTATTATGCAATTTGCGTGGGCTTTCGTTTCGTTTTGCAGGTATTTTGTTTTGCAGGTATTTCGTTTGCAGTAACAGTAAATTAAAGCGCCAACTTTATTTAGACTGTGAACGGTTTGACCAAATCACAACAACTAGGTTATCTATCACGGAAGTTCAGCTGCCAAGTCGCAATTCCTGTTGCATCCACATCAAGGCCAACTGCCGCCACGAGAGATAAATACTCCAAATATTATGGGCAAAGAGAGAGTGAGAGACAGCGAGTCAGAGAGAGAGAGAGAGAGAGTGAGTGAGAGAGAGAGAGTGAGAGTGCAAGAGGGAGAGAACTGAGAGTCGAATTGAGTAAGCGCAGGGCAAAAGTTATGAAAACCCCAAAACATGGGCACAAGTCCATTTTAATGTTAATGCAAGGGTAGAAGCGCTCTGGCGAGAGTAAGAGATTATTCAACAACAACAACAACAACTACACATTGAATGCGTATATCTGCAACACATATATTTATATATTTACATATATACATAAATATATATAAATATATTTAAATTGTTTTATATTCAGCATTAAGTGTTTACAAGCATGAACAAATAATGGGACACATATATGTACATATATGTATGTATGTATGTATATAAAAGTGAATAATTTGGTAGCTTAAATGCCGGCTATGCATTCTCGACGGGATTCATGGTGACCCGCAAGTGACAGATTTGCTGCCATTGGCCCGACTCTGTGAGTCAAAGTGAAAGAGATGCCAATCCAAGCAGAGCACCCTTGGCCCAGGGCAGGAATGTGAACTTGGTCAGATCGGTTGCTGCGCACCTGTGGAGAAACAGAGAATGTTGGATGTCGAGACAATGATACCCTGTTTTAGATGTTCATCATACATTTTGCGGGCTGTGGTTACAAAATTGATTAACCGTTAAACCACCTCATTTGAAAATTTAAAATCGAGTGCCAGCTCGCACACAAAACGACAAGGATGGAGTGTTGCTGCTATTTTCGCACACATTCAAGGGTCTGCGCGATCCGTTAGCAATATTCCCGCTATTTTCGCACACATTGGGGCTCTAGAAATGGTGCGTAACTGTTCGCACCCACGCAAGGTTCTGCGCGATCCGTTAGCAATATTCCCGCTATTTTCGCACACATTGGGGCTCTAGAAATGGTGCGTAACTGTTTGCACCCACGCAAGGTTCTGCGTGATCCGTTAGCAATATTCCCGCTATTTTCGCACACATTGGGGCTCTAGAAATGGTGCGTAACTGTTCGCACCCAAGCATGCATGCTGATGAAAGGCTGGGTTTTGCATTTACCCGCGATGTGTTGTCGCAGCGAAGTCAAGTCAAATACTGACCTGCGTTCGCTGCTTGACACGCCAACTCCTGCAAAATTTTCGAAAAAAATCTGATTCACTTTTTTGAGGGCTCTATTTATTGATTGCTTAGTGATACTACGTAAAACTGGAGTTTTTTCTTTTAATTAAATGGTTAAACTTATTTGCACATTTTATAACGCGACGAATAAAAAAATAATTTTCTTGATACATATGCATACATCATGTATGTATATCATGTATGTAACATGTACGCATACACATGCAGCAATGAAACATTTGAGTGCTTGTTGCACATTTCTGCGAGCACTTTGACACTTTCATACAAATAAAGACCTCAATTCATGCAAATGAATGATGAAAAAAAAAAGAAAACTTTTTTCAAAATATGTTTGTTTACGTACGTGAAAACAATGGGCGCAGGTGGACGTGGCCGTTTTCACATGTGCCACAAAGTGCCGCAAGCGTAAAAGTGCATGGGAAACCGTATAAAAGCCGCAGGTGAAAATTAATGGGAAATGCTGCCAGCATACAAACAGTTGTTGCATGAGTTCAAATACTAAATGCCAGATAAATACAAATGTACATATGCATATACATATGTATCTACATGCGTACATACATTCATACATACATACATACGATTTGAGATTTCGCGTGGATTTGAACTACTTCGCTGCAAGTTTGTAGCTAATAAGTATTTTATGCCTTGTACACATCCAGGCTTGCCACATTGAAGGGCATTCATATGTACATACATCTATTAATGCATGTACATATATGTACATATGTATGTATTTACTAGCTGAAATGTACATAAAGCCCCGGATGAGTGCGTTTTCACCCCCAATGCAATGCTGCAATGCTGCAATGTTGCACAAGAGAGTGAAATTGACCTTCGTTAATAAGGACACGAGTACAGTTGGTAATTGAAATTGAAGTACAATGTAAAAGTGCTGTACTTCACTATTTTACATACATGTACATGTACATGTACATGGTGCAGGACTCTTGTAAAATTTTAATTGATCGATGGAAAATATAAAAACAAGCTAATTTGGCTAATTTTCAACTGCAGTTCATATTTGTAAATTTGATAATAAAAATGAAACCATCAGAATTTTCCTAATTTTTTTTTTCGTTTATGTACCAAAATATGAGTAATTTACACTAATTCGATAATTACAAATTATTCAACTGATTGTTTTTATGTTCACTATATATAGTATAGAGATAATGCTCTGATGCAGACTGCTGATGCTGATTAAGAATATTTGCAAGGCACCTGAGCAATTAGGAAACCAGTTAAGATATCGGGTAACACTATGTTTGTGCCATTCTGATATTATGATATCTATTATATCTAAACTAACCAGTGTTGCCAGCGGATCAAATACATATGTATGTATTTTCAGCACAGCCCATAGTTCTTGAGTTGCCATTTCCGTTGCACGTTGCAAAGTTTCTTAGTGGCCAACACAATGTCATTCCACATTTATTTTGTAATACAAATGTGAGTTGATTTCTTATTATTATTTAATTTGTATTTTTTTTATTATTATTGTTTTTTTTGCTGTTTTTTTTTGTATGCGAGGCACGAAAAAGTGCAACGAAATATGCACAAAAATGATTTAATAAGTTGCCGAACAACAATTCGAACTCAACCGGATATCGGACTGTGCAGAGAGTTGGCCAAATGGTTTTGCAATTTCCCTATGTTGTTGTTGTTGCTGTTGTTGTTGCTGTTGTTGTTGTTGTTGCTGGTGCGGCTGTTGCGTGTCGCAACTGTTGACCAGATGCGTGTGGCACGATGTGACGGACCGTTCCTCAATTAAACGGCTGTCGAATTTACAGCTTGCGCCCAATCAATGGCCCAAGTGGTGCTCCCAACTTGTAGGTACCCCCCCCCCCCCCCCCCCAGAGTGAGTGTTGACTCCTTGAAACAACACTCCACTCACAGCTTGCAATTTACGAGTCGATTAATCAAAGAGTCAAACGCTTTTGACGCCTAATGATGACGATGAGGCAGATGCTGACGACAATCTTCAATAAACACCAGCAACAACAACAGCAACAACAACAACACCAGCAACAACAACAACACCAGCAACAACAACAACAACAACAACAGCAACATCAGCAGCAACAATCATTGATTTACGAGTTCCGTTCGCACAATCTCACGCTTGAGGCTTGATTCACACTGCAGCCGCATTCGATTCATTTGCACTCGACGTTTATTCAATTCATTCATTCATTCATTCAGAGTGGCGATTTGAGCATCTCGCCAAAAAAAACATTTCTTGACTTGATCTACCGTCTGTCCCCCAGCATGACGCCGGCTACCCGGCTACACGGCTATTCCTCCATCTATTCCACCATTACCAACACACACACACACACCCCCCCCCCCCCCCTTCATTTACCAATATATCTTTTGCCAGCAATAATTGTTTTTTTTTTTTGTTGTTTGTGTTTTTCTCTCTTTACGAGCATTGTTTAATCACCGACAATTTTGGGCTACCTCTGCCATCGTTTAGTTGATGGTTTTGCCGCTTTGATCAGACCGGCGATTCATGCATAATAGAGTTGTACTTGTTGTTGTTGTTGTTGTTGTAGTTGTTGTTGTCGCTGCTGTTGCTGCTGGTGTTGCAGATGTGTGTGGCACTTGACCGGCGGAAGGCATTCGAATTTGGATTTGGAATTGGATTCGTGTTACGTATCGGACATGAATCGACAGCAAATTTGTCGACAACTCAACGCTCGATCCACATTTCTGATCCACATTCGTAATCCTCAAGGTTTTTGTGTTGTTTCAAGGGTAGCAAACAACACAGGCTGTTTTATCGGGAATTCGAATTGTTTGTTTATGTTGACAGTTGTAATCGATCGGGCCAAGATACTTTGACTTTGTAACACAAATTGTAAATAGCTTTCTGAGAGTATTTTTGATTTTATAAAAATAAATAAATTATACTATAAAAACAGGGGTTGTGGCAAAGATCTTACTTGGAAAGCCTTTATATGTACATATGTTTATGTTTGCACAGACCCAGCTCCGATCATTAAGAAAACAGTTAGTTGAGGGCAAAGCAAAGAGAAGCGTCGACTAATTAACACATCGACACGGAAACTCGATTCGAGCCAACACAAATATAGGTCAGTTGGGCTATATGTGTGTGTAGTTGGCTAGTACACAATTTAGCACATTCATATGTATATATATATGTATATATGTATATAGTTCACTTAACGTCCGACGCCAACTAATGTAATTTTGATGTACTGAGCACGCACAGTTGAACAAACAGCTAGAAATACGTATGTTTTGGTGTTGCTGTGGTGTGTGTTGCTGTTGTGTGTGTGTGGTGTGTGTTGGTGTTGGTGTGTTGCAAGCATTTAACGTCGGGCGGCAAGCGTTGACGTTGACGTTGACCAACCTGTGTGCCGCTTAAATCGAGAAATCATCAAGGTGCTGAACGTATCCAAATGCATTGTGACATTCTCTCAGTTGGATTGGGTTGGCCAAGCGAAATGTGACGAAAAAAGTTTTTCCAGCCGACTCGAAAAGATTTTGCGTTCCACTTGCTTTTCTTTTCTTTTTACTTTTTTTTTTTTTTGGTTTTTTGTGTTTTCCTTCGTTTACCGACTTGGCAATTTTTGCTTAATTCCTGAAGCGTGCGCTCATTGATTGGAACAATTTCCGCCTTTCGCTGGCAATTGCATGACGATAACGATGACGATGCCGATGACGATGACGATGACGATGACGATTCCTATTACGATGAGAACCACTTGGCGATCAGCTGATCAGATGCCAGATCTAGACCAAAAATAGCCTTGATAAGTACACTGACTGAGTGACTGAGACCAGACGACCAGTATTGCTACCGTTTATAAATCTCTTAATTAAACGCTAATTAAAATGCCAAGTTCGCATTTTAAGCAATTTCATTACAACATTTTCAAACCAATATAATTGTTTGCTGTTTTTTTTTCTTGTCTCTGCGTTCCATTTCAATGGCAATCGAGTAGTTGCCCAGACCAGGCACCCGGCTCCAGTTGGCCATAAAAACCTTCGCGACGGTTCATTAGGTTTCTCTGTTCTATTCGTAATTGCAATTGTGGTTTTCCGGCTAACGATTTTGATTTGTGTGCCTTGAGAAATAGGTAGTTAATTTTAAAAATTCAATTTTGTCAACATGTCAAATCAAACAAATTAATAGAGAAATATTCAGTTTATTGGTTATAATAATATATAGTAAATAATACAATTTGGTAATTGGTAAATACTGCAAAATAAGTTTTAAAAACATTGTTAACACAAATGGAAAAATTGACATATCATAATTGCAGACATATTAAATATTTATTTTAAAACTTAAATGTTAATATAGGATGACAAAGATTAAATATATATATAATTTAATATATATTTTTGTTATTGTTACAGTGTTCCAATTGACGCAGGGCTGCGTCATGTTGTTGTCGCTGTCTTTGCAACATGTAAAACAACATCAACAACAAGAAACAGAACATAAACAATTAACTCGATGCGAGTGTTGGCCAAGAACAACGATTCAAGTAATAAAAACTTGGCTTTAACTCAACTAATTTGCCAAGGGAAACAAAATACAAACAAAAAACGCAAAAAGTTGTTAAAAACGCCAACATTTTCAATATTACCGGTCCGGAAAGGAGGCGTAGTCAGAGGTGGCAAGTAGAACGAACAACAAAACGCAAACAACTGGAAACAGACGAAAAAGTGGCAAGCAAATTGGTGTTTGGAGCTGTTTGCAACCAACACATACGGGAATAAGAAGAACGACAACAACAACAAGAACAATAACAAGAACAACTGTTGCCGTTTCTTAATGCAAAACAACCATTCTGTGATATCTTAAGATCCAAAGGTGAGTTGCAACCTGAACAACAAATTTTGAGACTGAGACGATGTGTGAAGTGGGCCCAGAACAGAAGTGGCGATAGAACAACATTAATTTAACTCCATAATTGATGGCTTTTGACTTATAGCGTACTGTAATTATTAATGTTTTTAAATTGGACCTGACATTATTCTAATGATATGGTAAGAGAATAATGAAATAATAAAAAGCATATATGCTTTTTTTATGTGTACATTTTATGACAACCTGTCGATTGTGGAAGTAAATCGCATTTTCCTACAAAACGGTTAGCCGCTCCCAATGTGTCTAAACTAAACGGTTACATTAGAAGCACATTAGTTTAACGGTTATGAACACGTTTTAATGTACACATATAGTATTCCACCGATTTACATGTGACAACAAACGGTATTTGAGTGCAACCGTTAATTAGTGCCCGAGTTGCAGGGCTCCGGTCGCCAGGCGGCGTTTCTGAGCGGTGGGTGTAATTGGAGCTGTTGCTGCAACTCGTCGAGCTCATAAATAAATATACATACATATATGTATATATATATAGACAATGTACCAATCTAATATGAACATAAAAAAAAATAAATAAACACAGCAAGTAAGAATGTTGTAATCGAGCGCAACCGACAGCACCATTCTCTATTTCTCAAAGAGATTTTTAGAGTTGCATTCAAACAAAGCCGATATACTCGTTTCTGCCATCGAAGAAAAGAGTATGGAAAAGTGTTGACAATGACGAACAGCAGCAACAATCGCTCCGAACCAGTCGCATTCTTAAACTGTCAGTGACAATTAGAGAGCAAATTATGCTAACTAAATATGCGACGTGCAAATATTTCAATCGCTCACAGCGGGACTCCAGCGGACAGGCCAGACTATCCACGAAACTGGTAATGGTAGTGCTGCTGGTGCTGGTACTGCTGCTGGTGCTTGTGCTGGTACTGGTGCTTGTGCTGGTACTGGTTACTGGGCGTGTCAGCATCGCCAGCACCAGCATCCATTTCATCTCGGGGGCAGTTGCATAAGCTTGGAAATTTTGCTGGGCATGGCTAAGCGAGGGGGGTTGGGTATGGTATTTGGGATTTGGGATGGGGAGCGGGTCCATTATAATTATAGATGCGATCAGTGCAAAATTCGATTCAATTTAAACTGTTTTACAGCCACCCACAACGGACAAGGGACTTGGTCATTGAGATCTAATTCGGCATCCCGAAATCGTCACGGTGTCGATAACTGTACGAAGTAATTGTGGCTCTAATGGTGCCGCTGCTGCAATTGCGAAAGCCTTTTTGTAATGTTGTATTTTGTTTTGTTTTGTTTTGTTTTGTTTCGTTGTGTTTTGTTTTGTTTTGTTAGAGTGAAAAATATGTCACGGGGTTTGGCTTGTGCTTTTGGTTTTTGTGTTTTGATTTTGTCGCTGCCAAAGTGAATAATTTAGCGCAAGAGTCGCAAAAGTCGTCGGATCCAATTGCGCCACGGTAGTTAAAAGGTGTCAATCAAGCCGGCTGTCCAACATGCAACCCATTGGCCAGACCCAAAGAGTCCAACAAGAGCCACAGCCACAACCACAACCAGAGCCAGAGACAGAGCCAGAGCCAGAGCCAGATCCAGTTAGACGGTAAACTTTGTCAGTGCTGAGTCATTTAGCCGAATAAAAGCCAAGGTGAGTCGTTGGGTGGCTTTAAAGTAGGAATATAAAAAAAAATACAAACAACGGATTAACTATTTGTTGAACATTAATTTAAAATCGATATTTAATAATACCAACCAATTAAAATTGAAATATTCCTTTCATTTAAGATACTTTTTGGGATGACAATTGAATTGCGATCACAGTAGTGTTGAGTAATTAGCCATTTTGTAAGCCAAATTTAGCTATAGGTGACTTGAGCTGACGTTTTATAAAAATAGGGGATTTGTATGTAGAAGGTTATGTGTGATTATTAGCATGGAATTAACCATATTGGCCACAACTAGTTGCGAATTGCAATAAAAATGATTACTTCAGTCGCAGTCGCAGTCGCAGTCGCAGTTGCAGTCGCAGTCGCAGTTGCAGTCGCAGCCTCAGTCTTAGCTCCACTCCAACTCCAACTCCAACTTCAGCCCTCGACACAAGCGAATGCCCTTAATCATATCCAATGGCCTTTCCAGAGTTTTGGGTGTGCGACAATGCTGCTACACTTAATGCTGCCTGCCACAGTGGCAGCAACAGCAACAGCAACAGCAACAGCAGCTGCTTGCGCCCTTTTTGGGTGAACCAGTGAACTAGTTGGAGTCAAAGTGGCCGCCATTAGGCAGCTAAATACTTTGTCATTAGGGGCAAATCATGATGGAAGCCAACCGCCCCCGAACGAGCATCAAAATCGCTTCACTTTGCATAATAGAGTTGTTGCTTGTTGGTTGTCTGTTGTTGTTGTCTGTTGTTGTTGTTGTTGCCTTTGCTGGATGGGGTGGGGCGTGGCCCTACTGTTGCTGGGCCATGCTCTCGATCTCTATAGCTGTAATCTGCATGTTCCCACGCCCAACTCAATAGTTGGTCTGCTGCCAGCTTGTTACTCTTTCTGCTGCTGCTGCTGCTGCTGCTGCTGCTGTTGCTGCTGCTGTTGCTGCTGTTGCTGCTGCTGCTGCTGTTGCTGCTGTTGTTGCTGCTGCTGCTGCTGCTGCTGTTGATGTTGCTGTTGGCTTTAAATGCAAATCAAGTGATTTTTTTATTGCTCGCGCTTTGCAATTTGTGTTTGTTACTGTTGTTGTTGTTGTTATTCCTGCTGCAGGCAATTGGTTTTGGGGTTTGGTTTTCGGTTTTGGCCTCCACTTCCTCCACTGGCTGCTGTTTGCCAGCCAATGACATAGATTTGGGCCCCACATCATAGCATTAGTAATTGTGGATACAACTGCGGAACACGCGGCGCATACCTAATATTGATATATTGTGTATATATATATATATATGATCCAATCCAATGAATTCAACGCATTTGCATTCCGTATGAGCTGCAAGCTTCACAATGAAGCTCTTGCAACAACTCGCCGACCCTTTGAAATGATATCATTTCGGAATCATTCCGAGAACTTCTCTGCTGCAATTTTTGATTTGTGGTCGTTGCCACGCTTTGTTTACATGCCTCACACACACACACACACACACACACACACACATGCACACAGTTGAGTTGTTGTTGCATTATATAATAATGCCATTGATTAATCACTGGGCTCGATTACAACACACTACTGCAGCAAAGAAATGATCTAAAATGAAAAACCACAACACACCAGCAACACCAACAACAACAACAACACCAACAACAACAAAAGCCTATAAAAAAATAAAAGTATAAAAAAAAGACTTGCGCATGAAATCAATGAATATTTTGCTCGTTCGTGTTTGTTGTTGGTTAAAGTTATGCTTGGCGCGTAACTGGGACAGCACCAACAGTAAACACACCATCAGCAACAACAACAACTGCAACAACAACAACAGCAACAACAACAACAGCAACAGCAACAACAACAACTGCAACAGTGCCACCGGCAACACTCTCGCTTTCACGTCAGACCGATCGAACACAGAATTAAAAAACAAAAATTGTATGCCACACATACACATATATATTATATATATATATATTTATATATATATATGTATGCAGTTAGCTTATTAAATTCGTTAATTTTTTATTAAGAAATATAAAAAAAGAAACGCAAACAAGTAAGAACGCTGTAGTCGAGTGAGCTCGACTACCATATACCCTGAACCAAGTTTTAAATGCATTATAGGTTTATCGTTTTTGGGGGCTGGAGTGGGCGTGGCACGATCTTAGTAATATACCTTCTAAGTTTGGTAACTGTAGCTCTTGAATTGCGGGAGATACAGGCATTTATCGTTTTTTGTGGGCGGGAGTGGGCGTGGCCCAAAATATTTTGGAGTTCGATCTTAGTAATATACCTTCTAAGTTTGGTAATTGTAGCTCTTAAATTGCGGGAGATACAGGCATTTTTCGTTTTTTGTGGGCGGGAGTGGGCGTGGTCCAAAATTTTTTTTCCACATTTATGAAGGGTGTTACTAGCAATATACCTTTCAAATTTGGTGACTTAAGTTTTCAAATTGCGTGAGATATATGGGTTTATCGATTTACACCAAGAGGTGTATCGATTTAGGTAGGTAAAGTGGGCGTGGCCATCCAATTTTTTTATCGATCTTTGGGGGAGTTACCAGTAACATAGCTGCAACATTTTGCGACTCTAGCTTGCAAATTACGGCAGATATGCGCATTTTAAATTTCTAGGGACGAAGTTCCTGGGGGCGGCGGATGTGGGCGTGGTAAAAAAATTGGTATGCCAATCTTTGGAGGAGGTTACCAGCAAATTACCTTATAAGTTTGGTTACTCTATCTTTAAAATATTCGGAGATATACGGAGTTATCGATTTACAATCGGAATTGTCGATTATAGGCGCAGGTGTGGGCGTGGCACCACAAATTTGTTATCGATTCTTAAAGGCGACTACCAGTAATATACCTACCAAATTTGACGTTCCCTACTCAAAAACTGCGGAAGATATAGCCATTTGAAAATTTTAGGGGCGGGGGTGATGGGGGCGTCAGAGGTGGGCGTGGCACATGCCGATCTTTCAAGGACCTCGCCAACAACCTACCAACCAAAATTGGTGACTGTATCCATTAAATTGTGAGAGATATCTGGAATTTACTGCTATCGGAAATCTAAATGTATCGATAATTCAGAAACTGAGGCAGTTATCGATAAAATAACGCAAACTTGATCTGGGCCTGGTATACGAGATCTTATATTCCAAATTTGAAGTCTCTAGCTCTTATAGTCTCTGAGATCCGCGCGTTCATACAGACGGACGGACAGACGGACAGACGGACAGACGGACAGACGGACAGACGGACAGACGGACAAGGCTATATCAACTCGGCTGTTGATCCTGATCAAGAATATATATACTTTATGGGGTCGGAGATGCTTCCTTCTGCCTGTTACATACATTTGCACAAAACCATTATACCCTTTTTACCCATTTTTAATGGGTTCAGGGTATAAAAATGAGTTTTTCACAAAGTACTTCAATTTACTGTTGTAAATTTTCCCATCAGCTTTTGTTGTTCAACTGGATCTATTAAAACAAAAAATAAAAACAACAACAAATTCCACTATTTAGAATAACTCGTTGTGAGTTTTGACCTGTTGGAAAGTCTTTACACAAGAATTAGATTAAGAATATTAAAAATGTTACTTAGTTAAATATTATAAAGTGATTTGTTTACCGTTGTTTAATCATTCGAAAGGTTCTGTCAGGGTATTTGTATTTCGTTGTATAGTTTATTGTGTTTCTGTTGTTGTTGTTGTTGCTATTGCCATTGCTCCGTTTCTTTAATTATTTACCATAAATGTGCGGTGCAAGTGGCGTCCGCACAACCAACATCAGCACCACTAGCACCACTAGCACCACTAGCACCACCACCACCAACACCGTCTCGGCCACGAGGAGAAAAAGTAAAAATGTTGCACAACTAAATCGCATTTATTTAAAATTCCAGACCATTGCGAGCAGCGGCCGCAATAACAATAATAACAACAACAACAACAACAGCAACAACAACAACAACAATGAGAGCAACAGAAAATTCGTTTGACTCTTTGGCGGCAAATATGCAAACCGACAACCGACAAAAGACAAAACGACGACCGACAAAACCTGCGCCGCATGTCCCAACCTCAACAGTTGGACACTGCAGTTGTGTGGGCGGTGGTGTTGGTTGTAGCGGTGGTGGTGGTGGTGTCGGTGGTTGAAGCAGAGAGCGACTATTTTTTGGGATTTCTGGGGTTTCTGGCTGATCGCTGTAGGGAACTATGGGGAGTCGGATCAGTGGTGGCGGGCCAGAGCAGCTAGTCACCCCCACAGCGACGCCTCTTGTGGCAATGTTGCTGTTGCTGTTGCTGTTGCTTTTCCTGTGGCTGATGTTGCCATATCGATAGCCAAGTGACCTACTTTTCCTGCTGATTATACCCTTGCAGTGTTTATTATATTTGATCGCGAATCGTCTACCGCATCTCATTAGAATTAATTTATTTTTATGGTATGTGGAAAATAGCTTTAACAGATATTTGTATCGTCAAATCGAACAATTTAACAATTTATTTAATTTACAAAAAAATAGGCTAATACTGTTCAATATTGATAACATTTATTGTAGGGTATTTCGGGTTCGACTAACGTGCTAACCGTTTCTTTCCTGTTCATATTTATTTTGTTTTGCTTTGTTTTGTTTTGTTTTGTTTTTTATTTGCATTTGTTTTTTATTGTTTTGAGTTTGAGCTCTTTAAATTTAGTTTATGGCCCATAAGTTACGCTAAGCTCGATCAAGTGTAAAAGCGAATGCTATCAAATTGTTTCGATGTGGCAACATGGCCCAGGGATTGCCAAAATACAAGTTTTGAACAAGCTCTACGAAAAGCTCTAGCTAAGGGCACATTGTTGTTCCCAGACTGAGTATTATTCAAGTTAATCCTATTAGGAAGAAACTAAAAAAGAAATATGTAAACAAATCAAATTATAATGGATCCAAAACTTAACGATCTTTATCAGCATATAATGAAGTCGTCTTAAAAACCTTTCAATGCTAATAGCTAATTAGAAGAATTATTGGTGATTCCTTCAATACCACATTAATTTGCAAGTATTCCTCTGGTTGTATATATATAAATATATATATGTATTAATCATATTTCAGATAACTTTTGGTAACTGACCGTGTAAACTTTCTATATCGAGCACCACATCCGATATTTAATTTGATTATTGTTATTGTTACTTCGTTGGTCTGCTCCAAATAGTACACACAATAAAATGTGTATATTAATAATAACATATTGTATTCATTATATATTTAAAATTAGTAGCTTATGCGCTTAGACCATATTTGGGGCAGGGTTCATCACATTAATGTTGACGACTTCCTGCAAATAATGTGAAAAGCCCGCAACATTTTAATTCAATTGTCTTGCAAATGTTCGGGTTACATTAATTAGAGCAGAGCGTACATTGGCTTTCCAAAATTTTCAAATGAATTGGTTTAAATTGAAAAACAACTTTAAGCTTGATGAATACCAGAATAGATCTCAGTACTAATTGGAGTTTCAGTGCGCTTAAACGTGCGCATATTTTCATTTTGGTGTTGTGAAAAAGTGTTGGGAGGCGACATTTAAGTAACTTTTACCTTGCATTGAAATGTGAAGTTCCCATTTTTTTGGCCTAAAGGTACGGTTAAGAATTGTTTATTTAGTGTCTCTCCCATCTATTTTCAATTCAAAAAAAAAGTGTAAAAATGTTATTATCGTGGAGGTGTGCTTTACCCTCTTCCCACTGCATTTTTTCAAATGTGATTCTTGCCTTAGTATTCAGATAACAATCGAAAGTTAAGAAACGTTTTTTGAACGTTTTCCAGTGCGGCAATTAGCGTTGCCTCGACTGAGCCCTTCCCTTCCCTTCCCACACCACTCTGTATCACTCTCGCAATTTGGCCTCCACTTTCCGCCCAAATCATTAACGCCTTCACATAGAGACTGAGGCGAAACCCAAATCAAGGACAACAAATTGAAATCAAAAATCATAAATAACATTTGACTGTTTTTGTTGTAGAGTTTGTTGTTTGTTGTTGATTGTTGACTCATACACGCTCTGAACGTGTCTAATTGGCCAACTTCAAGCGACAGGTTGAATTTGGAGCTTGACGTTGCTTTTCGTGTACGTTTCGGTTTTTGCCTTTTAGATTTGGAGTGTTTCCAAGTGCAGGCGCCAGCGTCGGCGTCGCACTGTGGGCGCAGTTGCCGATCCCAATAATAATAAAGAAAAAAAAAAAAAAAAAAACCAAAAAATAAAAACAAGAACAACAACAACCACAACCACAAAGCGAACAATGCAAAGTTCAGCCAGATAGCAAAAGCAACAACAATAAAAAAAATTATGCTATAAAAGCCAAAAACGGCAAAAGCCGAAAAACTGAAACAATCAAATGGAACGTGATTCGTAACTGGATTGCCAGCAACGGAATGTGCCAGCCTCCAGTTCCAGCTCCAGCTCCAGCCTCAGCCTCAGCCCCAACTCCAGCCTCCGCTTGAGCTTGTGCTTGTGCCTGTTTAGCGGTTTTATTTAATACGTAGAACCAGCGACAACAACAACAACAACAACAACAACAACAGCAGCAGCAGCAGCCAAATTGTTGTTTGGCAATCAAAAGTAAAACAACAAAAAAATTAAATAAAATAAAATACTCAATTCGAAAAAAAACAAAAACAATGCAGTTAAAAACGAGCAAAAGGTGCTTGAGTTGCAAGTGCTCGACGTACAGATACCCTCCAAACAATTAATGGTTAATCCTTGTTTGCATAAGTTCAAAGTATCAACATCAAATATTACCTGATCTGGCTTAAATCCGTTTTAGAGAAGCTGCATGGTTGGTTGCCAGTGGTTTGTTACATGCATTTGCATGGCTTGCATCTAGCCTGTCTGATAGGCGTAACAGGGTATCATAAAACATGAAAAGCATTCGCGTGCACGCGCTCTCTGCCGCCTAACGGTGTTTGTAGTGGCTGCTCAGTCGCGTCAGATTCGTCATAGAGCCGCACACACGTTCCACGTTTCGCGTTCCATGTTCCACGTTCCTGGGCCAAGCCTTGCTGGTGCTGCTGCCAACCAAAAGTTAACGCGATTTGCCGACCGCTTTGCATTTTGAATGAAAGGTAACTGCGCCGCTGACGTCGATGTCGACGTCGACGGCGACGGTGGCGGTGGCGGTGGCGTCGCCTATTGGCAATAAATAATTCTTTGTAGTCGCTGGTTTTTGCAGAGCACTTTTTGCCTGCGCCTTATTTCTTATTTCTGCTGCTGTTGTTATTTTTCATTTTTGTATGTTACTTTGTTGCTTTACTTCAATTTAATTAGTTTATTTGAAAGCAGTTTGGGGCGATGGTGTCATAGATTAAATTGGACTCAATTCGTTTTTATTTATTTTTTTATTTTTCGTACATTTTTTTCACAATTTTATTTTTTACCTTTGTGCTTGTTGCCATAAGCATTATAATTTGATTGTTCTGCGCTGCTGCTGCCATTTGATAGCCATTTGAAATGCGGAGAATTCACATTGAATTGTTAACTTGGTTAACTGGAGCCGGTTAATCAACTTCAACTGCAATTGTAGTGAAATTACTTGGCTTCGTCTTTGGGCCACTTCTCAATGGATTGGTCTAAATTAAATTGATACAAATAATACACTTCTTTATACAACTACAAAATAACATTTTATGAATAATTGGATACTCAGAAAAAAACCTTTGTATTACTAACCTGAAGGAAATTTATCCTGGATGTACCTAAAGAGAGACAAGCCATAGAAATATTGACAACCATTTATATTTGGTTTAGTTTTGATCAAATTACTTTTGCCTTTTATTATTTCCTTAACTGTATTTGATTAGACAGAGTATTACCAATTATTATCTATAGTTTATGTATATGTCCATGTATATGTATATGTTAAAACACGTACATGTAACTATTATAATCTCTGCACATATAAGATGAAAACCGAAATAATACAAACATTTTTGGAATATCTTGGTATGATTTATTATACATATTTTCTGTCAAGAGCTCACTTTGCATACTCTATAAGCAAATCATCTTCGTATAACAATAATAAGCACAAATCAATCACAAATTAATTCGAAAATAAGGGTCGATTGAAAACGCATATAAATTGTTGTGATGATTGCGATCATTAAAGTTCATAGATGCCGCATGCCACATGGCAGACTCGAAACGATCAACTCAAATGTGCGCCCACAAATCATCGAGCGCTGAAAGGCGCTTATAAAGAGAAGCAGCAACAGCAGCAGCAGCAGCAGCAGCAACAACAACAACAACAAGAACAATAAAAGTACCGCACTTGGCCATTTATCAATTGAGTGAAGCTAATTAACATGAGCGAAGCAACAAACACAACAACAACAACAACAGCAACAGCAACGGCGACTTGTTGAAACTTGGCGCGTGCTCAAATCTTGCAACAATAAAAACAACAACAAAACACAACAACAACAACAATAAAATCAAAAACAGCAACGAACACAAAACCAAAAACCAGATGGCAAATTCATTGCTCGATGCACTTCAGCGCATCGAAATTAAAGATGTGTTGTTCGGGGGGAGGAGTGGAGGGCGTGGGTTTAATGGAATGAAACGGAATGGAATGAAATGAAATGGTAAACTCTGAAGATTGTTAATCTTGAATAGCGAGTCAATCAGCATAAATTCAATAACGATCATAAAAAGCTTTTGTTATTAAATTATATCATTTTATAGATGTATATTAAACAAATAAGTGAGAGTTTAAGGAACTGAGGAATGTGGAGACATATCTTGAGGGAATTAAATGGAAATTATTACAAAACAATAGATTTAATATTATTTCGTCGATCAATTAATTATAACTACTAAAACCCAAAAGTCAGTTTATCTTGCTAAACTTTATATGAACATATTTAAAAAATTGTAATTTGTTTTACGAGAACTGTTACTTTAATTGTCCTGTTTTGTATTTTCTCGTTTTTCCGTAGATGACATCGTTAACCTTGCACTTGATCGTGATAGCGCTGCTGGCGGCGGCAGCGGCAGCGGCAGCGACAGCGGGTACGGGAACGTTGACGGTAACTCGTTCCGCTGGCCAGCGTGGCAGAGGAACAGCAGCATCGTCAACGACGACGACAACGACGCAGACGCCAACGTTGCGCGCCCCTCGCCAACGGCGTCCGCCTACAACGCTGCCCATCGATGATGGCAACGGACGTCGCAGAAGCAGCAGCACAACGCCAATGCCGCCATCAACGACGCGACTGCAACGTCGCCGTGGCATCATAGCCACAACAACAACAACAACGGCGGCGACGCCAACAACATCTGCTGACAGCACCAGACGCGACAGCGGCCGTGGCAGCATCCGTGCTGCTCGCCAGCCACGCGACACGCCAACGCTGACTGCATTTAACGCCAGCAGCATCAGCAGCAGCAGCAGTCGACGTCAGTCGCTGTCCTCAGATGCAGTCGCGAATTCCCCCTTCGTGCGAAGCGCCGCCGGCGCACTCAAAACGTGAGTCTTTCTTTATCGATAACAAATGAAGCAAATATTTTCTGGGGCGGGGTAAAGAGAACCAATAATCCAAAATTGAAATCGTTAGCTTTATACAGACGGACGGACAAACTGACATGGTTATATCGACTCGGCTGTTGATCCCGATCAAGAAGAAGGAAGTCGGAGATGCTTTCTTTTGCCTGTTACATACATTAGCCTTTTTACCCATTTTCAATGGGTGTGTGTTAGAGCTGCTTGTACAGGGCATCTGCTAGTCGTGCTCGTTCGCATAGACGATTCTAACTCTTGTTAACGGTATTTTGGGTGACGCCATTGATGGAAGTCTCATGTAGAATTTT
This sequence comes from Drosophila kambysellisi, assembly GCA_035042185.1. NCBI lineage: Eukaryota > Metazoa > Arthropoda > Insecta > Diptera > Drosophilidae > Drosophila > Drosophila kambysellisi. Next base: position 2,199,217 of record JAWNLS010000940.1, on the reverse strand, counting down.
AAAACTGCAGCTGATTCCTCACTGCTGCTGCCGTTGGGTGTGCTAATTGTGCTTCTTCTTCTTCGTTCTGTCATTCACAGGCCGCGTATGATACAGCGCCTGGTGGCTGGACACATTCACAATGCGCAGGGTCACTCCACCTACGAGGTGTCCGCTGTCAGCAGCAACAGCAGCCGAAGCATTGCAATAGCAACAACAACAACAACAACGACAACAACCACAACAAAGTCACCATTGGTGAATGAGCGACGCAAGGCAAGCAGCTCTTATCGCCTGGCCAGGCCATCACTAGTGGATCGGGATCGGGATCTGGATCATGATGATGACGAGGCGCTGCTTAATGAGCCGGATGACTTTGATAACTGGGACAACGGCATATTGCGGCTCAGTGCCGGCTCCGGCAAGGAGGTGGAGTCAGCAAAGGGCAGCAGCAGCAGCGGCGGCAAGCAGAGCAAGGAGGATGCAAAGAAGACGCTCGCGGATCAGGTGCGGGATGGCAAGTACGGCCTGATCGAGAAGGAGCTCTTCCGTCGCGTACCCAAGCGTCCGGGCGTGCTGAGCTATGCGCGCAATCCCGAGGTGCCGCTGGACAACGAACGCAACTTTGGCGGCCTTAGCGAGCAGGACATTTGGCTGGCTGAGGATCATCTGCTGGTCATCAAGGGTGGCAGCTTGAATGAGGCATCCGGTGGCGATGGCAATGGCAACGATGAGGCCTGGCCGGCAATTGATGATTACGATGCGCCGTTGCGCCAGATAAAGCTGCCAGCAAATCCGGTTGTACCGCCTCCATTTCCCGTGCAGCTCGACCCGCATGGGCCACTGCAGCTTATCCGAGATAATCAAATCGAGAGCCTCCATCCGACAGCTGGCAATGCAACGCCATCCGTTGTGGGTCAGCACACGGCCCACGGCCAAAGTCACGGAGCTGCCCACGGCACGGGGACGCATCCTGCTGCCCGGCCGGGAGCGAATGCGTCGTCTAAGGCAGCTGACCCGAAGCCCAGCTACGTCTACCCGTCGCCCTACGCGCCCTGGCTCTATCCCAACGAGACGTTGGGCCATCCCCCATCCCCACCGTCCCACCTCGCGTCGCTGCCCCGGAGTCCGCTGCTGGGGCCCTGGCTAATCGGTGGACTGCACGCAACGGGCAACATTTCCGGCTCGGCACCAGCTGCCCTCCATGGCAATATCAGTGACTTTGACGAGGATGATCCATCGCTGTACTATCCGCCCGCGTACAGCTTTGTCTATCACAGCAACTACTCGAATCCGGTGCCGCCGGGTCCACTGGTGCCGGGCATTGTGCTGCCACCGCCACCTGACCACTTTAGCCGACTGGAAACGATGGCGACAACTAGCTCCACCTCCTCAACGACGACGACGACGACGTCAACGCGACGTCCCTACGTCAGTAGCAGCACTACTCCAACGTCTACCAGTACAACTAGCGGCACCACTAGCACCACCCGACCACCGTCGCGTCTTTCCCTTAAGTATAATGCCATTGGTTATCTGCCGCAGCCGCCCGCACCAACTCGACAGCCAAATAAGTATGTGGAGCGCGTGCCGGTCCCAGTGGCGGTTCCAATACCCATTTATCCCGTCAACTACCAGCCGACAACGGCACAGCCACAGCTACGCCAAAAACCCACCGCGCAGCTGGTATTTGTGCCCAGCACGAGCAGCTCGGAACGCACCAGGGATCGCAGTACGGAACGAGTTCGGGATCGTGATCAGTCTCCGCTGTCCAAGTCGAATCCGATTTACTACGAGTACTTCGAGGCGAAGCGACAACCCACTGGCATCAAGTCGTCGAATGCAATCAATGACTTCCTGGCCACAAAGCCACCGAAGCGACATCACTACAAGTCCCCACCAAGTACCGTCAATGATGTGTCCGTGGTTAGCATTACGCCCAAGCCACGTACCCCCATCCAGTTGCACTCCGAATACGATGCTGCACTGGGCCAGCTGATACGGAGTAACCTTATCTCGCCGCCGGCGGCTGCCAACGGACGCTTCCATGCGCCAGACTTTGATCGGCAGCCCTTCCTACCCATGGTCAACTACAGTGCCGACGAGCAGGATCAGAATGCGTTCAAGGCAATCGTTTATCAACCGCAGCCGCAGCGGCAGCGCCAGCTGCGCGTGGGTAAGCATCAGCAGCTTCAGCTGCAGCGGGAACGAGAACGAGAACGGGAACAGCAGGAGCAGGGGCTACAGCAACAGGATCCAGACTCATATTTGCCCGACACACTGTTGCTGCAGCGTCAGCGCCAGCTGAGGATGGGCAAACAGCAGATGCAGCAGCTGCAGCAGTCGCCATCGCCATACGATCCTGGCCAGCAGATTGTGTACAGCACCCCGCATCCACCGTTGCCGCCTCCGCCGCCGTCGTCTGCCTATCTTGATAACCAGCTGCAGTCGCGTCCTGCTGCATATCAGCTGCGTCCGCCGCAATTTAACTGGCAACGTCCACAACTGTCGCAAGCGCCGCCGCCGCCGCCGCCGCCAGCGCCACAATTTAAGCGTTTGCGTCACAACAGTGGCAAGCATCCACCCTTTCCGCCGTACAGCTTTGTGCCCAGCTATCCAAGTGGTCCTGCCGCCCCGGAGCCCCTGTACCGTCTGTTGCCCGTGCCACAGCACAAACACTGGCGCCAGCCAAGCAACAAGCAGCAGCAGCAGCAACAACAAAATTATTATCCGGATCGGGGCGTTAACATTGGTCACAGCCTGGCCAGCGACATTTTGGTCAACTACAACAGCAACAATCAGTTCAATCCGCAGGCGGAGCTGGTACCCCAAGCGCAACTGGGACCGCCGCCATTGTCCTACCAGGCGCAGAATGGCGGACAGGCATCGCTGTGGTCCGACCGACCCGTTCGACAGTCCCGTGCGCAGCTGCAGGAACAGGCCTAGAATGGATCACGACAAACGAAACACGAAAAAGATTAAGAAGAAGAAGACGATTATAAGCCAATTTATATTTCTATATGGGATCTATAACAAGGGCAAATCCAGGCACCGACGACTTGAATCGAGCGCCGAGGGAAGAGTCAAAGATGAGCACTCAGAGCAGAGTCTACAGATTGGAGAGGTGCCAACTCTCTCTCACTCTCTCTCTCTCTCTCTCTCTCTCCCTCTGTTGTCGCTGTGTGTGCCGGATATGAAGCGCAACCTCTACTCAACAATGAATATATATTATGAATATAGCTGGTCAATTTGACTGGTCACATCTGCCTTTTGATTTGGAGGCCAATCGAATATTACACATTACATTACATACTACTATATATTTTCTGAATTGGCCGCAAAAGGCCTCGACAAGCTACAATACATATTTATACCGCACATATACTAAATCATACTCTATATCTATACATGTCTATATCTATGAATGCGATTGGACATTGACATTGATAAACTTGTGTAAATACCGTTAAGAAAATTCTAAGCATATGATAATAGTGTGTGTAAGCCAAATAATCGAGTATCACGTTATTTGAGTGCTACACAGCAAGAAAATACTTAGTCTTAAATGGGCCACAGAACCAGCGAGTTCTATTGTTTTCCTTAGCAAACATAAGAAAAAAAACAACAAAAAAAAACATTGAATACTGTTTTCAACTATCCTGTTTATACATACGAGTTATAACCATTATATATATACTAATTTCATTTTTTATTTATTTGAAAAAGTAATGTTTCCGATTGTTGTTGTTTATAAAATGATATAATTGTCAGCAAAATTTAACGCAAATTTGTATAAAAGCCATAACAATAAGTTCACTATAAATTAATTAAAAGCACTAAAGCAAAAATCGGAGCTTCAAGTGAAATCCAATCAACACAACTAATAAAAACAACATATGCATAATATGCCTTAATACATATACAAATATATATATATATATATATATATATTTATATATATAATTTCTTTTTTTTTGTTAGTTTTAATTGTATTGTTTACCAACTAAGTTTAGCCGAAAACCGTATTCTTTTAAATAAAGCAATTACAAATTCAAATTCGGAATGCAATTTAAAAGTTTCAGTTGCCAGTGTGACCAAGAAATGCATATCTTTCGACAGATTGGCAACACTGTGTCAATTAACAGCAGCTGCTGAGCAATAAGCAACGAGAGCGTACATAAATTGAGTAAGAGAGCGAGAGAGAAAGTTGGAGAGAGAGCTAACGAACTGGCTCTCTCGTCATTCTGTGTGGGCGAGCTTATGTGGGTGTACGCTTATTTGTTTGCGTGTATGTGTGTGTGTGTGTGTGTGTTTGAGCTATGGGGTGGGAGGTTAGGCAAACAAAAATCGATTGCAACAGCAAATCGACTACAGGAAGCGCCTTTTCATAAGGCACGAAGCCGCGACGAGAACGTGAACGTGAACGACGTACACGACATAAATATATATGTGCATACATACTTACATGCATACACGCATACATATATAGACAGAGGCACTTGAATTGACTTTGGCTTCAGCACTGCCCACTCGCCGCCGCACACCTCATCGTCGTCGCTCCCAGCAAACGTAAAATGATTACAGGCTAACGCCAAAAACAAGAAGAGGAAGAAGAAGAAGCTAAAGGCAAAAGAAGAAGCAGCAGCAGCAGCACAACTACAGCCAGTAGCAATAGCAGCAGCAGCAGCAGCAGAAGCAGCAGCACCTAACTAAGCAAAAGGACCTAAACTATAATTGCCAACAAATTTGGGCCTCGCAAAATAGCAAAATAAATATATTTAATCAATCGAAAAGCAAATTGGAAGGCCAACAAAATTGTGGCTTGACCAGAAGTATTGAAAACTGCGTGCGTTCGCCTTTTGTGTGTGTGTGCGTGTGTGTGTGTGTGTGTGCGTGTGAATGTGTGCGGGTGTGTGTGTGGGAGTGTGCTGAGCACTTTAGCTGCGCTTTTTTCCTGCAGTCGAAAACTGTGATAGCAGCGTGAAACAGCGAAAAGCGCACAAAGCAAAACGCAGAACGCAGAACGCGAAACGTTGCAAAGTGGCGACAAAAGTGCGGCGAGCGATGCAGGGAAATGGAGCTGGATAAGTGGATAAATAAATGAAATGGCGGTGTTACATTGAAGTCACACATTCGACGAGGGGAGTTGCAACATTTTTGCCTGTTGGCCTGTCGCCACAGCACACAAACACCATACATACATACATATATACATACATACAAACAAACACGCAACACAGACACACACACACTCTCACACACACACACGCATTCACTGACTACGCAAGCTAACAAACTCGGACGGCGAACGCAAAGTCGATAACGCACGCAAAAGGATATACACACACACACACACAAACACACACACACACACAAACACATACACAAACACACACACACACACAAGCACACACACACATATATATATAGGGGACAAATCAGCAGAAGAGTGGAAGCGTCGCGTGGCGCGTTTATAAATAGCTCACCGGAGCAGAAGCGCAGAGACCAGAGAAGACCAGAGTCAGAGTGTCAGAGTCAGAGTCAGAGTCCGCGTCCGAGTCCGAGTCAGAGGCAGCGAGTGTGTACGATGGTAACAATGAACTCAGAGGCGGACAAAACACAGAGCAGCACGCAAGCAGCAACAAATGCGCTGGCCATGAGCAGCGCACCCAAGGCGCCAGTGGCGTCACCAACATCTGCACCACAAGCAGAAACAGCAGTAGCAGACGCAGCAGCAACAGCAACAACAGCAACAACAACAATGGCAGCAGTAGCAGCAGCAGCAGAAACAACAGCAGCTGCAACGGATAACATCAGTCCAGCATCAACATCAATGCCAATGCCAATGCCAATGCCACAGCCACAGCCAATGCCACAGCCAACAGTAGCAGCAGCAGCAGCAGCAACAACAGCAGTCAATGCAATTAGCGATGAACCTGCGATTGCAACAGCAACTGGTGCTGCTGCTGCGTCTGCTGCTATCCCTGCTGCTGCTGTGCCTGCTGAGTCAGAGTCTGGTCAAGTGGAAAAGGTTAATGGAAGCAGTAATGGGGAGCAGCATATTAGCAGCAGCACCACCAGCAGCGCCTCCACTGCAACCACCGCCACCTCAATCATAATCACCAGCAGCGCCACAATTATCACTACCAATGCCATGATAACTGGCTACGGTGCCGGCAACAATGCGATTGCTGCCGACAACAATAGCAAAACGACAACAGCAACAACAACAGCAACAGTTGCGGCTGCAACGCCACCTTCGAGCAGCAAGACGGTCAGCATTCGTGATGCCACAGCACCCAGCGGCAGTGGGTCATCAACGGCGTCCAAGTCAAGTGGCCTGCTTAGCGTGGGCAGCAATCATCATCACCATCATCATCATTCATCCTCGCAGTCACAATCGCAATCCCAATCGCCGTCGTCGTCGCAGTCGCCACAGCAGCAGCCAACGGCAGCGCCGTCAGCGATGCAACAATCGCATCATTCGCAGCGGGGCAGCAAGAACGAAGATGCGCCCAATATACTTGTCTATAAAAAGGTGAGTGGCATACATCAGTATAGCTATATAGTATATATATATCCATTTCAAAATTGCCGGAACTAACTCGGTTTGAAAAGGTTTAATTTTAGATTGCCTTACGTTCTATGGTGATCTGCTTAAGTGCATCTTAGCCCATCTTTAATTTTTATCGCCAAATCCAAATGAGCATTTTAAATGTTAACTTTGCTGGCTGACAAACATTCAATATATATATTTATATATATCCTGTCATATTATCACATCTAGCATTCACTTAGAATTCTACTAACAATAATTTAAAAATTTCCTCAATTTGGAACTTCCAATGTCAAATTATGGCTTATAAAATAAATCCAAAAAATTTTACAATTTTAATCCATTGATGATCGTATGGCTACGCAGAATATACTCAGTACATATATATATATATATATATATATATATATATTCGTTTCAATTCCAGATGGAGGCCATCATTGAGAAGATGCAGGCGGAGTCGAGCGGAGTGGCTGTGCGCACGGTGAAGGCGTTTATGAGCAAGGTGCCATCGGTATTTACGGGCGCTGATTTGGTTGCCTGGATACTGAAGAACTTCGATGTGGAGGATGTGACAGAGGCGCTTCACTTTGCGCATTTGCTTAGCTCGCACGGCTACATCTTTCCCATTGATGATCATGCGCTGACCGTGAAGAACGATGGCACCTTCTACAGGTAATTAAACCTCGAATTGTTTCCAAATCCTTAAGTTAAACTGCTGTCCCTTTAGATTTCAGACACCATATTTCTGGCCATCGAACTGCTGGGAGCCGGAGAACACAGACTATGCGGTTTATTTGTGCAAGCGGACCATGCAGAACAAGACACGCTTGGAGCTGGCCGACTACGAGGCCGAGAATCTGGCCAAGCTGCAGAAGATGTTCTCCCGCAAATGGGAGTTCATATTCATGCAGGTGCGTTATCATCATCAGCAGCTAATAATAGGCAATAACTAAATCATTGAATTCAATTGGCAGGCCGAATCGCAGAGCAAAGTGGCCAAGAAGCGGGACAAACTGGAGCGAAAGGTGCTGGACTCGCAGGAGCGCGCCTTTTGGGATGTGCACCGGCCAATGCCGGGCTGTGTCAATACCACCGAAATTGATATTAAGAAGGCCTATCGACGCGGCGGCTCCAGTCACGGCACCGGTTCATCTGGTGCCTCTGTGGCCAAAAATCCCGTCGAGCAGCTGACGCGTATTATTGCACTTCGTAAGCAGAAGCTCGAGCGGCGCACAATCAAAGTGTCCAAGGCGGCTGAGGCGTGAGTCGAATCTATATATACATATATACATCTGACATATACATATTTATACATGTATACATCTGACAATGGTTCTGTTTCCATTTTATTGAACTTTAGTTTGGTTGCCTACTACGATCAATATAATGAGTTCGATTACTTTATAACGTTGCCGGAGCTACCCAATCCCTGGCAAACGGATAGCACCGAAATGTGGGATACCGAGAAGAATAGGTAAGCCGTAAGCGAAAGACAAAGGTTCCGCTCAATTGGATTATCATCTGCTCTCACTTCGCCCACTACAGCAAAGAAGTTCCTGTGCGTCGGGTCAAGCGATGGGCATTCAGTCTGCGCGAGCTGCTCAACGATGCTATTGGACGCGACCAGTTCACCAAGTTTTTGGAGAAGGAGTACAGCGGCGAGAATCTCAAGTGAGTGAGAATAGGAGACACACAATAGTCGCACAACTCACAGTTTGATTACAGATTTTGGGAATCGGTGCAGGAGATGAAGGCCCTGCCACAGTCCGAAATCAAGGAAGCCATACACCGAATTTGGCAAGAGTTTCTCGCGCCCGATGCTCCCTGTCCAGTGAACGTGGACTCCAAGTCCGTGGAGCTGGCACGCGAAGCTGTTAACTCGCCAAATGGTCCAAATCGCTGGTGCTTTGATGTGGCTGCCTCGCATGTGTATCATCTGATGAAGAGCGATTCATACTCGCGCTATCTACGCTCCGACATGTACAAGGACTATGTGAACTGCTCGCGCAAGAAGATCAAGTCTATACCCAATCTCTTTGGGGTGAAGCGTTGAGAAACGCTGAGAACACCGAATTGCCTGTTCCGGCATTCGGATGCAGCTCAGAATCGCAATGAGCTGATTTGGCGTACTGGTCCTGGTCCTCGTCCGGGTCCCAGTGACAGACAGTGCGGAAATTGTGTGTGTTAGTACTACTACTACTAATTGTAGTGCTCGTATTTGGACTCGTATTTTGATGTATATTTAACGTTGTTACCTATTAATAATTATTAATTAATACCTTGCCTCTTGCCACTAGGTCGCGTGTGTTCTTAACCTTGTTCTGTTAACCGTTAACCCAATGTGACCCCGCAAACTATATGTACGTAGTTAGTCCCCAACCCTCCCCTACCTCTCCCCATGTCAAAGTCCATTCCTATTTCCTTGTAATCGTATTTAAAACAAACTCAATGCAAACGAAAAAACACCAATGATAAAACTGCCAAGTGATTCTCGAAATAGGAAAGCAGCAGCAGCAGAGAAAGTAAGAGTAAAACATATACAAAAATAAAAAAAAAAAAACAAATAAAAAAAAAACCAAAATAAAATAATAATAATGTAGCCGAGATAAATCGTTATTCAAGAAATACAAGAGCCAAACCATGTTATTAACGAGCTGTAACCGCAAACACCAAAAAGCAACTTACTTAAGTGCATATACAAAATAATCTCTTAGGTAATAGCATAAAATAGTGCCACTAAATGGAATCCAAACACCAAAAAAATACCTACTTATGACAACAAAGTACATAACGAGTACTTAGCATAATTAACTTGTATTCGCATATGTTACAAAAACTATTCACACTATGAGCACAGTATGAGAAATCTCAAAACTAAACGACAACAATCGAAGCAATAAATTCATTCAATTCATAGATCGAACTCGCTACTCGTTACTTACTATTCGCTACTTTTTACTTGCTACTTATACTCGCTCTATCTGAAGCCTCACTTACTTACTAACATACATACATACATACGTACGTACAGATCCTCTTACAATTCGTTCCTCTTAATACACACACACACACACAGACACACACATTTTCACATATCCGCTAAGGGCAACAAAAACATTAATCTTAAACAATTTGTAAACGTTATTCCAAAAGAAGAAAAACAAAAAGAAAACAAAAAAAAACTAAAAGATATTTCTTTATATTTTTTTTGTGCGCCTCAGCGCCTTTCGTGTGTTGTATATTTGTTTGTATGTGTGTATATGTATATATGTGTGTGCGTTACTCTATATATATGTATATGTTTGTGTGCGATGATCGAGAACAACAGACAACTCCAACAGAACTACAGTTAAAGTGAAAGAAGGACAACCAGTGACAACAAAAAAAATTAGCTTTTGGGGGAAAGGAAAACCGATAAAGAGAGAGAGAGAGAGAGAGAGAGAGAGAGAGAGATGGAGAGGTGAAGTGAGCTAAGTAAGGACTGCATACCCATGTATACCTGACTCGTAGCTGAGCTACACACATACATACATACATAGATATGCACATGCACAATGGCCACAAGGCCAACCAATCAAGTTAAATCTTTCTCAATAGCAATCTTAGGGAAATACCGCTAACAAACTTTGCTATAGTAATTAATATTATCTACGAGAATTGAGCCAACATCTCTGGGCACATCAGCTACAACTACAACTACAACTACATACGCTTAACAACAGCAAAGGAAATTCAAATCAAAAACACACACGCATACACAAATATATAGATGTATTCATACTAAAATGCATGCGTACATTAATTAATATAATATAATGTAATACTTAGTATATATTATATACATTATACATGTATGTATAGTGGCATTAGCGCTCAAGGGATCTCAAGCAAAGAGCTGCATATACCGATCTAGCAAGTCGGTCTAGCAATTAAAATAAGTGTAGTCTTCTAAGCGAATGATGTAATATTTAATGTATTTACGCACAACATACATTTAAATAATGCAGGCGAGCGAGCAAATATTGGAAATATTGTTGCCTACTTTTGGGCGGCGGTCACTAATTTAATAATCGGTAGAAAGAAACCCCCAATCTCTTTGTGTAGTTAATTGTAATTGTAATTGTAATTGTAATTGTAATTGTATTGTATTGTATTGTATGTTTGTAAATGGTGTCTAATTTTAAACGTATACAAAAGCAGCAAGCAGCAGCATTATTATTAATTATAACATTGTATTCAAATACAATCTGAATGTGCGCTATTTGTCAAATTTATATCAATATCAAAAGAAATGAATGAAGAGAGGTGCCAACAAAACACCATAAGCGAGACTAGAACTATAGTAATCTGTACAATTGTTGAATTGGCTTTTTATTATACCACATACCACACATACCACTACATTCATACGAGTATATATATATAATATACATACTAAGTATTATCATCATTGTTAGTTATTCTAACATTATTTGCGTTCTCAAATGTAATGTTGGTATCCTGTTTACATACGTATGTGTTCTCGTTTCCTTTATTGCCCACCGTTCAGTAAAATACAAATACGAATAAAAATACAAAATACAAAAATACAAAAATACTAAATACAAAATAAAAGGTAAACCGAAACGCTGAAAACTATAAAACTTAATGCAAGCAACCATATTCGCGAAAATGTTTAGCAACTAGTCTACTACAATAAACTTCTCAAGCAATTTCAATCGGGTTTTGTATTGGCTGTTAATTGTATTATTATTATTAATATTGATTTATTTAATATATATTTACTTACCTCTATGTATGCGCAAAGTAGTTTAAAATGTCGAGTAATCGAATCAATGCCAATCAAAGCGAATACACAAGCAACTAACAGCAACTAACAGCAACTAAATCAATCTCAGCATCGCTAAATGTATTGTACTTAACATATATATGTATGTATGTATATGTATATGTATATACATAATAAGTATGTATGTTTCTGAGCCACACGAAGATGCAAGAATCCCTGGAGCCCCTCGATTTGGGTACTCATGGCGAACATTGCGAACTCTGAGGCTAGCGAAAAATATCGATTCCAATGCAAGCGTTTGCGTTTATTGTAAATTGTTTGACGAAACACTAAATAAATAAAGGCACAATTTAAACAAATTGAATTGTAACGCCAACTACTAACAACAAATCCAATGATTACACTACTCTTTCTCTTTCTCTGCCCATCTCTCTCTCTCTCTCTTTCAGAATTCAAATGTTTTAACAGCTCTCGGAGTTGTTCTGGGATTGTGTATTTTTCGATGGTGATTCAATTGAAAGATAATAACAAAAAATGGAATCTTAAAACTGAAGAAACAAACTATAAAAAAAAGTGTTAGATACAAATATAAATATGTATATATTCTATTTGTGTGTACTGAAAGTAATTGTTATCATTAAAAGAGAAACATTTGCACCACAAAAACACCTGAAGGTACTTTCTGGTATGCATTAGTAGATCTTCTCTATAAAACTACAAATATAATATTATTCTACAAATCGAATTCGATAAACAATTAAAATATTAGCTTCATTTTAAATATTATTCAGCATCCATCTAAAGTACACAATTTCGAAAGGTTTTTTACTAAGCTTTTCGATGATGATCATTGTTTGTTTTTATAATTTCGGAGAATTTGTTTTTTACCATAATCTAATGTACTTGTTATTTTTTTTCTTTATATATTGTAAAGGTTAATTGGGCTTTTGGCCAGCATTCAAATCGGGCAGCGTCGAGTCGAGTTCGTGCTGGAACGCCGTCTGTTGTTGTCTGATTGCGTTGTTTACCTAGCCAGATAGATAAGCCTAATACGGATTGATAACGGCGGCAAGGCAACGATGACAGTGGTGCTGGTGCTTCTAAGCACTTCCCGTCGCAGTGCTGGTCCATATAGTTCAAATGTCTTATCAATGCCTATAAATTAAGCCAAGTTATCTGCGCCCGGCTCTAACCAAGCTAAGCCAGTTATCTAATTGATGCAGGGCTCGTGAGCAGACTTATCCATGTGCAGATTGTAGACACTACGCTACTGGGCTTCTACTGCTCTGGTTTGCTCTAGTCGGGGTCCGATAAGGCTGTGGACGTGACACCGCTAATGTTAAAGCCACAATTGCGGCTACTTGTCAATAGCAAGACACAAATTCATTCCACAAATTAGCAACAAGCCGATCTCCATCTTTGGTTCCGATCACGTTTTACCTGTAACAAAAACCAAAAAACCGACAAAACACAAATGCAGATGGTCGGGGGTGAATCAGGCCAATGAAATTAACCAGAAATCTTTCATCTTTGTCAAGTCCGTTGCACTGTAAGCAGCAAGTAACGGCAGAATGAGGAACAAACCCCTTAATTTTAAGCCTACGCTCCGATAAATTGAATGGGTTTTTTATACTTATACAAATGCTACCTATACAATCTTGGCTGTAACTGTAAACGATTTTAAACGACCGTTTGTATGCCAATTGTGGTATGCCGAATAAAACTGTTAGTAATAAAAAATGTCTAATGACGTTATCATCATCTTAAACTATTTGAATTTACACTTGAAGTAACAACTTAATAGGTGTAAATATAAACAACAACAAAATTATTGAAATTTCAATTTCATAATTTCCCTTATTTATGTATCTGCTTTTTATGGGTCAACAAATATATGTTAAATGAATTTAGAATGAAGGAGTTCATTTGGTTTTCGATAAGATATTGGATTCTTTAGTGGTTTCTGAGTGAAAACAGATGAATTTAAATGAGACCAGCAATCCCCGATAACCGATCCAATTAAAGTTCAACACAAAAGTCATAAATCTTTTTTCGATAAGTTAAGAAATGTAATGACACAACATTAAAGTGTTTAAGACTCAAATTATAATGTATGTACATACATACAATATTATATATATTGACATCGTTACATGGTACAACCAAACACAAGTCAAAAATAATTTATCAGTTCATTACAAAAAAAATGCAGTTATAAAATAAATGAATAAAATACGACTAAGGAAATTGAATATATGCGACATGTTTTTATAAGATTCAGATATTAATCGTCCAATTGTAATGAGTATACAAATTATCTGCTAGGTTATTCAAGGTTCGACACCCTGCAATAATATATATATGTATATATATGCATATATTTTACAATTTTTCGATGTCAAACCACATGACTCAAAGGTGCATGACCCAATCTAATTTCTGATTAGAATACGTTTAGTTGAAATGAATGCATATAAACATTTCATATATTTATATATACATATACATATTGTATTTGCATTGGTGTTAATAAATAAATAGTGAAATTAATTTAATCAACTGAGATATTATCTTTGGAAATTATATATTTCTTATATTTTTATTGCAATTACATTTCAAGGTCAATATATTTTATAGATGAAAAATTCCCCTTTTAATCAGAAGCTTTTCTCTGAAGCTGCAAATGATTATTATCATTGCATTACCAACAATTTACGGACTTGCTGTTGACAAAAACAAAAACAAAAACAAACAAGTAAGAATGCTGTAGTCGAGTTAGCTCGACTACGATATACCCTTAACCCAGTTAAGGGAGTGGGCGTGGTCCAAAATTTGTTTTCCACATTTATGAAGGTTGTTACTAGCAATATACCTTTAAAATTTGGTGACTTAAGTTTTCAAATTGCGTGAGATATATGGGTTTATCGATTTACACCAACAGGTGTATCGGTTTAGGTAGGTGGAGTGGGCGTGGCCATCCAATTTTTTTATCGGTCTTTGGGGGAGTTACCAGTAACATACCTGCAAAATTTTGCGACTCTAGCTTTCAAATTACGGCAGATATGCGCATTTTAAATTTCTAGGGACGATGTTCCTGGGGGCGGCGGATGTGGGCGTGGTCAAAAAATTGGTATGCCAATCTTCGGAGGAGGTTACCAGCAAATTACCTTCCAAGTTTGGTTACTCTATCTTTAAAGTTTTCGGAGATATACGGAGTTATCGATTTACAATCGGAATTGTCGATTATAGGCGCAGGTGTGGGCGTGGCACCACAAATTTGTTATCGGTTCTTAAAGGCAACTATCAGTAATATAACTACAAAATTTGACGTTCCCTACTCAAAAACTGCGGAAGATATAGCCATTTGAAAATTTTTGGGTCGGGGGTGATGGGGGCGTCGGAAGTGGGCGTGGCACATGCCGATTTTTCAAGGACCTCACCAACAACCTACCAACCAAAATTGGTGACTGTATCCATTAAATTGTGAGAGATATCTGCAATTTACTGCTATCAGAAATCTAAATGTATCGATAATTCAGAAACTGAGGCAGTTATCGAAAAAATAACGCGAACTTGATCTGCGCCTGGTATACGAGATCTTATATTCCAAATTTGAAGTCTCTAGCTCTTATAGTCTCTGAGATCCGCGTGTTCATACAGACGGACAGACGGACAGACGGACAGACGGACAGACGGACAGACAGACGGACAGGGCTAGATCGACTCGGCTATTGATCCTGATCAAGAATATATATACTTTATGGGGTCGGAGATGCTTCCTTCTGCCTGTTACATACATTTGCACAAAACCATTATACCCTTTTTTCCCATTTTTAATGGGTTCAGGGTATAAAAAGTATTGTTTTATTTGTGTACTTGAAGCTTAGCACATTTTTGTTGAACTATTAAAAGTGTTGTGGATAAGCAAAGAAGCAAGAAGCGTTCTCTGTATATGCAAATCCATCAGTTTCCATGGCACGCGGTACGTTTACAATCTAGCTGGGTAATATCATATCTGGAGCAGAGATTGCAGCTTGTTTTTGCCACTGTACCACGCAAACCCTAGTACCATCCAACCTCTTATCCAACCAGTTTACATCACAACTACAACTACTACGTATCATACACTGAGCGAAAAGATGTTTAAGCTAACAAAAAACTGATGTTATTTGTTTATTTCTGTGAATGGCTTGCAAACTTACAACGTATACTATATTATATTATATACTATATAATTGGGAAAATCATCATCTATTATTATTATTATTGTTATTGTATGAGGGGCTGTATTTTTTGAAAAATTCTCGGAAACTCTTGCCATAAAACTCTCATTTATTTTTCACAGTACTGAGTTTCCAGTTTTAGAGTGTGCGGGTCGTAAAGCTGATGTGTTGGCATATCATCATCCTTATCATTATCATCACCTCAATGTGTCACTTGACAATCAGATAAGGCTGTTATCAGTGTCTCGGCGAGAAGTATGCACAAATATGTCTGTATGTATATGTCCTGAGAGCAGCAGTAAAAAGAGCAAAAAAAAATACATATATACATAAATAAATAAAATACGCACATCGCTTTAGAGAAAGAGCGATAGAGACAGAGAAAGATGAAGAAGAGAGAATGCGAGGGGTTAGAACAATTCACTCAGTCAACGACCATCAGCTGATTGCGACGACGACGACGACACACTGTGGGGTCAATACCCCAAATGCTCAATTTAAAAATCAAAATAATACATCTAAATCTATTGGATTTTCTTTAAGCTTTAATAAGTGAGTTTCGATTTACAGGTATATAAATAAACATACAATGTTTTAATACATATATCTACATCTAAATCTATATCTGATACCAACATACATATATTTTTAGAATGGAAAAGCTTGAAAAAAATACCAACCAATTTCATTTTTATATTATATTTTTATATCATTATTATTATAGCTATTTAAAAATGTTAAGGCCTGGGCTTAATGAAAATTTGAGATTTTAAATGGAAATCAATATTGATTTAGATTATAACAATTCAATAGATACAAGATCCAAGGGCGTTCTGGGAGGATGGCACTGCCCCATTCCACATTTGCAACTTTACATAGGCGAGTGAAAATCAGAAAGATAAGAGTAAGACGAGTAATATTTAGGGAATTTTAATTATTTGATTATGTATGAGATGTGGCTTGAATTAAAAATACCAAATACAAAGAAATAACTTTGAAACAACTCAGATTACTTACCCAGTCGGTTATTTACCGAAATTTAAATTTAAGTTCAAAGTTTTCACAACTTAAAATTGAGCAGTCGACCGATTGTTCCTATGACAGCTATATGATATAAGCTTCAGTAAAAATAAGATTAAATGCAAAGTTTCAACAAGGTAGCGGTAACTTTTAAATTTTGTGAGCTGTGGTTATTCAAAACACTGTTATACAACATCAGTGATTCCGATCAAGAATAAATATACTTCATGGGGTCGAATAAATCTCCTTTAATGTGTTACAAACTGAACGATAAAATTATAAGGCAGTGGGCATGGGTATTAAAACAGAAGAAAATTGTCAAAAGCGCCCACTGTGCGTCGACGCGTCGCAGCATCTTCGATTCTCGCCGACGTCGATGTTGGACGGCAGCAGCCACAGCGACAACGCTTGCGACAGCGACAGAGCGCCATTCATGCGAACAGTTGCTGCTCAACGCTGCTCGCCAACAGTTCAGTTCATTTGAGTTCGGTTGAAGAATCTTGGAAGAATCGTTTGCTCGATCGATCGAAAGACAGAGAGTCCGAGTGGTCCGCCTCCGTATCGGTTCACCGTTCTATGTAGCGCATCCCAAAAGACCGGTCGTCGTCACGTATACGTCGTGTCGTTTTTGTTGTCGTTGCCATGGCCGTTGCCATGGTCTAAAGTTCAAAGCCCACTGAAGATCCTTAACAGTCGGTAAACTGGTAAAAAAAATAAAAAAATAAAAATAACACAGTTGCTGCTGGCATTCAACTTGAACTGGCTTTGAAGAAAACTAGCCCATTTGCTCCGACCAGATTGTATCCACCAAGAAGGCGAAATAGTTGAAGAGGAAAATAGAAGAACAAATATCATTGTGGCCATAGCCCGAGGGGCAATCAATTGCAGCCACAGTTGTAATGGTGCAGTGGCGTGTGGCCTTTGAGAGCGGCAGCGAGGATCACAATCTTTGGCTCAGCCAGAAGCGATACGAGTACACCCAGAGCCAGCACCAGCACCAACACCAGCATCAGCATCAGCATAGCGACAGCATCAGCATCAGCGAAAGCACAGATAGATAGAATTCGCGAGACACAATCGTCATTCATATCCGCATTCGCATTCGCATTCGGATTCACATTCGCATTCACATTCGCATTCAAAGCCGTGAGATTGCCAAAAAGTGCATTCAACTTGCCACAAAGCGCATTGCAAACGCCGCAAGCAGGTGAAGCTGAATATATACATATGTATGAATGTATGCGCATTTATGCCAACGGTCTCGATCTCAACAACTACAACAACAACAACAAGAACCACAACAATAACAACAACAACAGGAGCACGAACAGCCGCGCAACCAACACCAATTCAAAATAATCAAAACATTTCTCCCAAAACACACACACACACACAACACAAAACGCGAGTTCAAAATTTTGCAGTGAAACATTTTTAAAAGTTTTCGATTTGTTGCTGGTGCCTCTTAATATTTTTTCTTGAGTGTGCTTTTTTCTTTTTGTTGGGTGTTCCTTGAAATACAAATGTGAAAGCGAAAACGGAAAGCGAAATACGCGAACAACAGGAGAACTTTGAGAGTGGCAAACAACAAGAAGGAGGAAAGAGCGCGAGCAAGAACGAGAGACAGAGAAGAAGAGGCCAAAACAATTTTAAGTGAGTAGCGAATGAAAGCAAAACACAAAAAATTAAAACGCAAACAAATGTGGAATACAAAAAAAAAAAAAAATGAAAAACAAAAAACAAAAAACAAGAAATATCAGCCAAATGCGTTTGGCATGCGGCAGATCTGCTTCACCTAAATTTCATTATTAATTTAAAAAACAGAACGATCGTTATAATTGGAGCTATATGTATATGATATAGTAGTTAGATGTTCATTCTCTGTCGCCAATAGCGTAATAAGATGTAACATAGTGTTCCGAACCGGGCGAGTACCCTCGGCAAGCGGACTCTTCTCGAGATTGCCCGCCTAGAATGGATTAGTGAATGTTTAACGATGGCCTCCTTTCCAAATTTACTTTTTCCAGTTTTTTTTAATGGATTGCAAATGTTTGAAATTGAAAATATATGAACTTGATCTGCTAATTGTTTTCATTATACCCTATTAAATCATCGATAATTGGTTGCAGGGTATCAAAAGAAACATTCATGTTTCAATTCTTCGCTCTTTGCTGTTCCGTTGCTATTGCTATTGCTATTGCTATTGCTATTGTGTGTATGCGCTATAAATAAATTGCTTCATGTGGGGTGTTGTGGGGGCCTTTGGCGAGGGGTCAGGGGTGAAGCGGCAGTAAGGCAATTTAGCACTGATTGGCAAGGCGGCTCTTCAGACTCAGCTGCGATAAGCAGCGACAGCAACAACGAAATAGAAACCACTATTTGTTTATACATATGGTGTCTTAATAAACATCGATCGATTTCTGCATAAAGGGATGGGTGGACCCATTGAGGATCTATTCAAAATATTACATAACATGCTAATTGCTGAGTCAATAATAAAATTTATATTTACCCAGTTAATTAGCACACATCGATTTTATATTTTATCATTCCCTGTACCCTATCTTATCGATTATCGATAATAATAATATGTATCATTTGATAGCACACATAAACAATAACAGATTTAAAATACTATAAGTAAAAAGTACAACAAATTAAGAAGAAAACATAAGTAAATCAAACAAAACAAAAATCGCTGTTGTCGACATTAGAATTTTTGCTTTTGATTTCTATATATAGAATTTTTGAATTTCGTATAGTCTTGCGTAGTCCAGCTACAGCAGCAAAATGAACCCGCAGCAAATATATAAAGAAAAAAAAAATAAACATATAAAAACAAACTAATCAAAAACAAAATGTGTACATATCACAAAAGGAAAATATAGCAATATATGCATATGTATAAAAACAAGAAAAATAACAAAATACATATATACATATATACATGCATACGTACGTATGTACATACATACATATGTATATAAAAACGACTACGACAAGTTCCAATGATTGTCAAATGACTACGTGACCAAACAGGAACTGCGAGTAACGCATACAGCATCCACACCATCCACACCATCCACAGCATCCACATCATAAAATAACAGCAAAACTCCTATAGCAAATTGGCGAGTTCTTCTTTTCATAGAAGAGCCAATGCCCAACCCCAACCCCAACCCCCACCCCATCCGTCTACCGCCCTTGAAGCGATGCGTAATTTAGTCAATCAAAATGCGGCAACGCCAACAAATTTCATGTGCCATTCCGAGACTCACAATAAAAAGCGGCACTGCGATCAATTAATGCATTAATGCTCTTCCCACATCCCAGCCTCGCCTTAACCAACCAAATAGTATCTAGTATCCACAACATACATATGTACATATACACATACCCTTACAGATATGACACACACACACACACAGACTGCATACATGGCTCACAGTTACATATGTACACAAGGGCGTATCCAGCATTTTACCAAAGGGGGCAGGAAGCGGGTGGCAACTATTTTCCTTTTCCCTAATTTACGATAAAAATCACGTTTTATGGTTGTTTTTTTTTTTTAGGAAACACAAGACATTTTCACATTTTCCTTAATTGAAAATATGGCGATTTGTAATTTATTTATACATTTTAATCTAAGGCGCATTTCATATCTAGTATTTTTTCAAAACATTCCAAAAATTTTTCAAAAACTCATCTGAAGTTAAAACCATTTCTATGTGTATGTTATAGATCCTAAATCAACTGTTCACTTATACTGTTTCAAATCAATGTTTTATAGCCTTTAAGTAGATTGATTAATGTTTAAATATAATTGCCACATAAAAAAAAAAAAAAGAAAAGTTAAATCAAATCTTTTCAATTTTCGTTCGGCAATCAATGTTATTCGTCATGATGTAATCGTTGTTCCCGCCCCCTCCCTGCCCAATCCCCATATCCCATATTTCTACGCCCTTGTAAATACATCTAAAACAAAAAGAAAAAACCAAAAACGAAAAAACAAAAAAACAAAAAACTGGGCCACATTTCAAGTTGTGTTCGTTTATTTTTGCCGCCCCGTAATTAGTCGCAATTGTGTCTTGTGTCTTGTGCCTTATTGTAGATATCAGAAATGTTCTTCTTCTTCTTCTTGTCTTTTTCTCTCTTGTTGTTGTTGTTGTTTTTGTTATCAGTTTGTAGACAATTTATGTTGCCCCAGACACGCGTTGAACACTGCCACAACGCAGCCAGATAAAAAAAAGAATGTGTTCCATAAAATTCATAATTTCAGAGGCGCAACCAACATAAGAAAATCTCCATTCAAATTTTCCGGAATGAGCATGACTAAAGCTAATCTTTATCGCAAAGTCATGATGTCATGGCAGATTCTGGGAATGAAGTACACTACACACTATTTCAGAAATTATAATTTTTGTTATAGATATACCTTTCCTATAAAGTCAGTCCTTACAGTTAGATATAAAATACAATACATATTTCAATTTCAAGGCGATTATTTTGTGGTAAACCCCATTTGTTTGAACTGATTTCGAAATCTTCTCAGACTTGGCACTCGGGCAAATGCAGCTGATAAGCATTGAAAGTGAATAATTCTACTGGCAACAGTCGCTGCCTGGGGTTATAGTAAGCAAGATAAGGCCAAAAGTATTCGAGGCTAGTTGCACAATGCATTTGCATGACTTGGCCATAACTGTGATCGCTGTTGAGGTGTTTGGCTTTTTAACACTTTTTAATTTGCCGTTATCTATTGCAAAACATTTTTTTCCTTAATTGCTTTAGAGTCAATATTGTTGAACCTGCTGCAGTCTTTAATATATATATATATATATATATGTATATATATATATAATAAGCGACAATCTTGACAATGCAAACTCAGGGCCAATATTCAGTTTTTTAAATGTAAAAGTGGTAATTACAAATACACTGTTAATTACATATTATCATGTATTTATATTTATATGTTTTAGTTGTTAGATCAAAATATGACAGGCTTCTCCAAAATACACACACCCCTCTTCTTTTTGTATTTGTTAGGGTATCTTCAAGTCGGTCTGTCTGAGTGTGTTTAATTATTGTTTTTAGTTTTAATATTATGCAAATTGCTGACAATGCGTCTTTGGGGAACGCGTTGAGCTTGAAACCTTCGCTGAAGGTTCCCAACCAACTCAAGCGAAACTGCAAACCAGACAAGAAGCACTTGCCACAGAATTGCGTTGCAAGCCATTTCCACAACAAATGAAATAAGAGCAAAAATGCGAAATTCGCAAAAGCTACCCCAAAATGCTTTGAACTGATCAATTAGAATATTTGCATAGATTATGCGATTATTCCAATAATCGAGATTATTCGAGAAAATGCGACATTTAAATTCTAAATTGAGAGGAGTGTTTCTGGCCTTTGGTCTTTGGTAATTGGGCTATAACTACAGTTTGTTGATGTTTTGGACTTGACTCAGATATCAGAAGCTACTTTTATGGTTGACAATTTGTCAACGGTGACATTTTGATAGTCCCAGGGAGTTTTTCACTTGCCCTTGTCCGCAATTGTTTATCTTATACCAACAATAACAGCAGCAGTTGTAATCACATGCCGTAAACAGTTGCATATTCATGTACTTACATTAAGAGTGCATTACATATTACATTCATTTATTGGGGCATCCGCATCCGAGTGGAAATCTACAGCTGCCGCTGGTCAATGACTGCATTAAAGAGAGAGAGAAAGAGAAAGGGAGAGACAGAGAGAGACAGAGAGAGACAGAGAGAGAGAGAGAGAGAGGGAGGGAGAGGGAGACAACTCATCTGCTCTATTAAAATTCATGAATGAAACTGCAACGCAATCCAATGTGTCAAGTGAATGAATGCAACCCGTCGGCGAGGCACGTATTTTCCCCTCCCCGGCGGGGTTAAGTGTATTCGCAGCAGACTCGCTAACCAAATACCCAAGTCTCTTACGCAAGATGAACCGATTACGTAACGGAAGTTGAGTTCCTCAAAAATACACAACAACCCAAAATTATATATACAAATTTCTATATATTTTAGTTTGACTCAAGCGAAAATAAAGTACCAACAATGCAACAAGTGCCAACAATTTAAAGTCAACAAAGGAGTCTTAGCTATCTATATCTATATCTATATATGTATATATATATCTATATCTATATCTATATCTATATCTATATCTATATCTATATCTATATATGTATATATATATCTATATCTATATCTATATCTATATCTATATCTATATCTATATCTATATCTATATCTATATCTATATCTATATCTATATCTATATCTATACCTATATCTATACCTATATCTATATCTATATCTTATATACTAAAGATCGATTGAGTTAAGATTGTACATCTTAATTTGAGGTTAAACTGCTTGATATATTTTGAATTTTAAAAGATTTCTTGTTCTTGATACTAGCGATGTGAAGTGGTGCAATGAATGTAACAGGTTATGCATCTTCGACCATAATAAAAAATATATATTCTTGTTCATCTTGGCCAAGTTCAGCCAAGTCGATTTAGCCGGGGCTGTTTATTTCTCCGTCCACAATTAATTTTTATTGTGCTATTTTGCGTATCAGTAAAGTAAGATAACAACGATATATGTACTACGCTTGAATCTACACAAGATATGTATATATATATATATACATATATATACAATTCAGACTTGACCTAAAATGCAACTTGAATCGTTACCAAGAACTCATTAACTGCAGCTAGATAAAGCTGGCCCTTAGACAAAAGCAAGTCAAAATTCTCAAAAGGCTAAAAGAAGACTTTGTTTTTGGCCGACTGTATTCGCCTTGCCTCTGTTGCAATGTTTAGATCAGTTGGACTTGGATTTATATTAAAGTAAACACAGACAGTAATCGGATGTCAGCATTATTCATCAATAAAATTGATGTTGTTGTTGTTAGCCCAGTTAAACAAATAAATGGCTTAAGTTGTTTAGTTGATGAGTGAATTGAAATTTCACAATTATTCATCGAATTTAATTTAAACTCAATTGAAATTTAAACTCAACTCTGTGCCAAGATTTAGATAAGTTTTACTTGCATTTGTATATATATATATATATATATATGAATTGTATATGTATCTTAAAGTAAACACAGACAGTAATCGGATGTCAGCATTTATCATCAATGAAATTGATGTTGTTTTTAGCCCAGTTAAACAAATTTATGGCCAAAGGTGTTTAGTTGATGAGTGGATTGAAATCTCACAATTAGTGATTTGAGTGTCTTTCTATAATTTTTCAGTTTTCCACACGATTTATGTTTTATGTGTAAATTATCAAATGATCAACACTATTCATGTTAAGCATACGCCAAGTTGTCCCAAAATCACAAATCGAGAATCTCATTAGCTAATATAAACCCATCACGTTGTTGTTGTTGTTGTTGTTGTCGTTAACCGTTAATCGTTTCATTTGGTCAAGGTGGAGGAGTCGCCACCGCCATCGCCATCGCCATCGCTGTTGCAATCAGTTGCATGGCCTTATCAGTCAAGATTCTCGCCTAATGAAATTGCTATTGACAGCGAATAAATATGTACATTTGTCAAGATATTATATCTGTATCTATTTGTATGCAGAAGTAAGCAAGAGCAGCAGACTCGTATCTACGGTCATTAATTTAGCCAAGCAAATATTATCTCTGTAAATTGCAACTGCAACTTAACTGTAATTAATGAGTCTTGCTGCTGCTGCTGCTGCCGCTGCTGAAAATCACGCGCTTCCACAGCTGAGATGTGGAACTTGTTGCCACGCCCTGTTGCCTGACCACATGGCCAACATATGTGTCTACAACAAGAACAACAATATCATCAACAAGTGCTCATCATCATCATCATCATCATCAGCATTATCATCATCATCATTATCATCATCATCATCATCAGCGTCAGCGGGTTTTTGTTTTGCTCCGACTCAAGGTCAAAGCTGCAACAGCTGAAAAAAAAAAAATGGGAAAATGAAGAGCGGCTCGCGTTGAAGTTTCCAGTTGCAATTGCAGCAGCTGACGTTGCACAATTTTCACCCACAAAGCTGCCACTCAACTCTGGCAAATCGCCACAATTGACCAGAGACGCCTCAAGAAGAGTAGCCACAAGTTGCACAGTATCTTTCAGGTACTGTTGTGAAAACATTCCGAGAGTTTTTCTTTTCCTATTCAGATACACAATAAAAGTAATATTGCCAAGTATCAAGCAAATTAAAACGATTCTTGATTATATATATACATATATATATATATATATACTTGGTTCTGATCTTTCCTTTAAAAATTAGAATTCAATTATTTAAATAAATATTTCGATTTAGATTTAGGAAACTTAGCTTAGACTTTTAAGTTCTAGACGAACATGGTCTTAAGACATATAATATATTTAAATCTGAAAGCGACACTTTTCTATTTATTGTTTGTTTGCCACAAAAAAAAGAAAAAGGAAATGAAAAGAAAAGCTTTTACAAAATGTATGCACATTATTTTCCAGCCGAAACAGATGCGGTTTTGCACCGATCTTCATGACACGTTCAGATCTTGAGGCGTATATAGGAGTAATATGATCGTCGGTGTCTGTTGAGGTTGGGGTGCGCCCAATTAAGAGTGCCACACGCCAACAACAACAACAACAAACGGAATCAGAATTCAGAATTGTGAATCTTGGGGGCTGTGCGAACCGGTTAGTCCAAGACAAAGACTGAGAAAAACGCTAAGAAAATGGCATAAACAAAAGCGGAACGGGCCAAAATGAAACATTTACATTACCAACTTGTCAATTACAACAATATGAAAGTGTGTGTGTGTGTGTGTGTAATACATAATATGGAGTGAGCTATTGTTGTTGTTGTTGTTGTTAGTGGAGTCTCGTGTTGCCATTTGCCGTTGACAAATTTTGTTTATTCTGTGCTTCAGTTTGCCGTTTGCCGCTTTTACATTATTTTTCCGCTTTCCTATGCACTTTTACAGTTATGCTTTAACAT
The DNA here is from genome assembly GCA_035042185.1 of Drosophila kambysellisi. Classification (NCBI taxonomy): domain Eukaryota; kingdom Metazoa; phylum Arthropoda; class Insecta; order Diptera; family Drosophilidae; genus Drosophila; species Drosophila kambysellisi. The sequence continues at coordinate 2,173,624 of JAWNLS010000940.1, read as the reverse complement.
TCGGCCGGAAAGGTTCGCTTCGCGGCGGTTTCACCCAGCAAAATTAAAATTCGCATCAGTTTTAATTAGTTATAATTCGGTAGTGTCGCGCAGTTGTTGTTGTTTGCCTCCCCAAGTGTTAATTAGCAGGTGTCGTGCCACCGCTTGACAACCAACAACCAACAACCAAACAACCAAACAACAACTCTTCAATGTGTTTTTATTTGTTATTGTGTTCATGTAATAATAAAGCCCAAAACAAGTCAGATTGCTCAAGTCAAACATCTAGATCTAAAAATATATCTATTTAAAATTAGTGTGCCCCAATGGGGAACTATGTTTTGGTTAACAAAATCTGTGTTTCGTTTACGATCTTAATCAAAATTCCATATCTTTTATTTCCATCAGATATTGATTTGGAACGTGAGCAGTTATCGATAAAATGAACTAAACTTGATCGGCGCGTGGTATTCAAGATCTTAAATTGCTCCTAAGGCACAGCCAGCCATGGCTAACTCGACTTGGCTGTTAATGGTGGTCAATAGTATATAGATACTCTACGTGATAACAATTGCATTCTTCTGCTTGCTTTTGTAGAGTATTCACAGCATCGTCCCACCCTTTTCTTTTTCCATTTGTAATGAGTTTTGTATTAATTTAATAATTAATTAACTACAAATAACACACCTCCGATGCGAAAATCTCGTGATGCACAGATGTAAATCGGCCATCGCATGCAACCACCCACCCACCCCCACTCTGCCTCTCTATGTGTGCCGTGGCAACCACAAAGCAACCCAGCCATGTGTCTGGCGATGCTGCTGCTGCTGCATATTAAGTATACGTCTCTTTGAACGGCAGCAGGTGTTTCTTTTTATTGTTATGATAAAAAACACATATTTTTTTAATATTTGCATTTGTGTTCATTTTATAAATATATTTTCGAATAGTTTTTATATTTATTTTCTTTAAGTTCACCAAATGCTGCGATAGGATAGTTTTTTTTTGTAATTGGTTCGATTTGTTCCTTCTTTAAATTAATATAAGATATTATTAATAATATTATATTATTAATCAAAAACAGTAATTCGAAGAAGTTGAATCAAATCTTAAGTTCTAAACAAATGATAGGTTTTGCAATTTATCACATACATCATTTAGCTCGAATTCAGATTTGTTCAGAATCCATCGGGAAAAAACCCGCATGAAATGAAATCCACGTATGCAAATGTTATTGGGAATCCGCAGAAAAAGTGATTACAAAAAAAAATCAAGTGAATTTTAATCTAATCCAATCGATTGCAGTTTTTTAATGAATTTCCATTTCCAAACGAAGATCGCTCAAATTTCCCCAAGCGTAATTCAAATCTTACACATGATCTGCATGATTTGCTGAGACTTGGAATCAATAGTTTATCAATTGTTTCAATTTCTATCAACATTAGCTCAATTTCCAACCAACTTATGATTAATTGTGATAATCGGAATGGTTTCAAGTTTAATCTTTTATTTATGTTTCACTTTTAACTCCCTCTTCTGAGAATTGCAACTTGTGTTTTTACACATTTGCCATTTGCCGGAAAACAAGGTTAAACAATTAATTGTCACGTAGCAACTCAATCGAAAGCAACAACAACAACAACAATAACAAAAATTAAGTTTTCACATTGAAATCATTGAACAATGTGCATACAAAAGCAATAATAAATTATTAAATTGATATCAATAAAAAACGAGCATTCGAAGAGTCCAAAACAGTCCAGAAATCGAAGCAAAATGCGACCCGCTTACGACTTATTGCTATGTAACGCTTTTGATACCAGGTATGCACCACGTAAGATACAAATGAAGTTGCATGCAACATCACTAGCCACCATCTGCTGCTATTCGATGTTCAGCAATTTGAGTTGATAACTTTTTTTTAAGACATTTCTTGAACGCTTCAAATACAACAAATAATATTGAGTGAATTTGCTGGCCACTTCATTTTAATGTAATCAAATTACACTTAAAAAAAAAATTACAACAAACTATTTCATAATAATATAAACACAATTTATCTTACTCAATTGCCTGTTGTGAAAGTTCGGTTGAATATTTTGAGAAGAATTTCTTAAGTTAATTTGAATCAAGATATCAGAATCAGAAATTCAGAAAATTGGTTTTGAATGTATAAAAAATAAATGAATGAATTATGAAAAAATGATGAATATAAATAATATTCATCTGGGTAGTCTGCAAATTAAGATTTCGAGTATTTATTCAACACAACATTTGCTAATAAATAAATGTATTTCGATTTTGAAGATGTATTTCTGATATTCTATATTCACTCTCTCTCTATCTCTCTCTCTGTCTGTCTGTCTGTCTTTCAGAATGGTGCTACAGAATCACAATATCGTTGTGGCCCGCTCCACATTGACGCCGAACAGCAGTAGCCAGAGCTTTGGCTCGTCATCGAATTCCGGCAGACAGACGTCGTCGTTGGGAGCCGCCGGACGTGCCCCGCTCCGTCAGGCCAGGTCGGGCAATCAGCGTCCAATAGTCGATTTACTGGTGGCAATGGTGGCGGTGCCGGTACTTATATTGTGCGCCCTGCAGCTCGAAAAGAATCTGCACGATATGCACGAAAGTCCCGATTCACGCTGGGTGGTCTTTGCCCTCGGCATCGGGATGCTGGTGATCAGCGTCATCATCTGTGGCTATGTCACACATCGCATGGGCGTCTGCATTTGGGCCGGACCCATCGATGAAGCCGGCAATCGTGTCGGCAGTGGTACACTGCATCATGTAAGTATATAGACATACATACATACATACATATGTATGTATAATAATGTGAGATGATGCATGTTGCAGGTCAACTCGCAGAATGATGTGCTTCGCATGGTGGATTCGATGCCGCCGAGCTATGACAGCGTTGTTAAATGTGATATACCCCCGCCGCCCTACTCCGACTGCGTTGTGATCGACGTGGAGCAGCACAAGGATATGCAGCCGCAGACATCCGCCAAGGATCGCCTCATCCCACCGGCGGCATCCGGTTCCGTTTCCATGCCAGGCGTAACACTGCACATCTGAACATAAACATATATATATATATATATATATATATAGATATATATATATCGTATATTAAAATGGGGTTAATGGCGAGTGGGCAATTTTGAGAAGAGGAGAGAGAAAAAAAGAGATTTTCCGCTTGCCGCATTGAATTTGACTAGAAAATGGAATTTGTACTTTTGTCTTTTGGCTATTAACTAATCAGATGGCGTCGTATTTACTTCGATTTAAGATTGTAGAGTATTCTTAACTATAGCGCATTCTTTTTTTTTTATTATAACTACAAATGTAAATCTGACTTTTTTACGGGATTTCCTTTGTTTTTTTTGTATTTTGTATTTTTTTTTTTTTTTTGTTTTTGTTTTGTTACTCGGTCTATGGAGCATTCTAAATATTGTTAAACAGCATCTAGTCCAAAGTTGTACAAAATTAAAAACAAATAAAAAAAACATAAATAGACCAATATTTAGGGAAATGCGCATTATACGTTTGGTATTTACTAGTTATTTAAATGCCAAGATTGCAATGGCCAAACGGGGGATTGGAGGACGCAGGAGACGTTGGAGGGGGGGAACTGGGTAGCTGGGGTAGCTGAGGGGGGAGGTTGCATAGCAGTTAGTAATTATCAATTACCACATAGTCTGTACTCGTGTATTTATATACTTACACACACATACATACATATTAATACATACATAATTGTACATAAACGTATACATTACTCATCGATAACGATAACGATTACGATTAGCTGCTTTCCAAAATAAAGAATTCCTATTAATGTTAACCAACAAGTTTCTCAATAATTCTATTTAAAACAAGAACAACAAAGATAAGAGGGGATCAAACATCGACCGAAGATTGCTATGGCAGCTATATATAATATATGAATATAAGCGATGTCTGTCTCTGAAACTGAGGCAAACAGACAGACGAATATTGGTATATAGACTTGCCTAGTAATGCTGATCACGATTATATATGTATAAACAAGAACATAAAAAGAAGGTTGAGAGACCTGGAAGAGACTTACAATTCCGGGTATGTATTATTACTAAACTGATGCAATATTTTACCTGTCAAATACAGTTAATTCCTGATGTTAGTAGTACATTATATGCAAATTCAACAGAGAGAACGTTGCAGTCGGATGTAACCGACAGTGAAATACTCTGATACCAAGAGATACTGTCCAAGTTTGCCTTTCAGATTGAGCTAGATATAAGATAGTAACCCTTCTTCGAAGTTTGGCAATTGTAGCTCTTAAATTTCGGAAGATATGAGCATATCGTGATTTTGGGGGCGGGAGTGGGCGTGGTTGAAAAATATTAAAGAGAAGGTTTGTAATAATCTTCCATCCAAATTTGGTAACTGTATCCATAAAATTGTTTATATTTTTATCAATTTTGTAGCTCCCTAGAGGACGTAGGACTCCAATCTAGACACTTTATCTATTCGGAGCTCTGTCAAGCAAACGTTCCAAGTTTCAAGACTCTATATCTAAGGGTGTCGAGGAAACTTGCGGACGGATGGACGGAAAGACAGCTTGACAGACATTGCGCAAACCCAATATACTATTTTACCTTCGGTATCATAGTATAAAAGCGACACATTCGAATCGTGTATCAGAAAATATGAATTTTATTGGTGTTAACATGTTAAGTTTTATGAGTACTTGAAAATGTGTGTGTTTTCAAGAAAACCCAAAAGCTCAACCATTTTCCAAGCTTGACAACATTCGTCATTTTGGTTTGTCAATTGAGATTAATGCTTGCTCCAAACTTGTCTGTCTGTCGATCAAATTTAAACTAACCTTAGCTAACCCGGTTCCATTGTCTGGGTTTTCCTTAGGGGTTCATAGGGGTTATAGGGTTCCACACATGTAAATTGTCAGCATTTATTTCGATATCCACAAAAATGTGGCAAATTTTGCATTTATTTGTTGTTTTTTGTTTTTACTCACAATTGAGTATATGAAATTTCTTCAATCATTCCACATTATTCATATTTTTTTGTTTTTAATGTCAAATACAATAATTAACGTTTTTTTTTTTCTTTTGTTGTACAATACATAAAAAGAATTGTGTCTGTGTGTGTGTGTAGTGCAAGCGCATATATGATATATGTATATAAATGATATATGTATATATATATATATATATATTATATTTGTATAGGTGTAAGTATATTGATAAAGTAAAGATGACTCGACTATTTTAGTATGTCTGACGCTGCTCTCAGTTTTCCTTCTTGTTGTTGTTGTTGTGCTTGTTGCTTCTTGTCGCCCATTCTACTGTCTTGGCCAATAAATACATATACATGTTCCCGATTACTTGCGCGTAGGTGGCATGTGGTATGCAATACATAAGTGGGAAAACGAAGAAATGGGGCATGTTTTTCGAAAAGGCAACAATTGCTCGCAAATATCGCAAATATATATTTATATATAAAAATCAAAATTTAGTAAGCTCTTCATACAAACATATATATATATATACATATATATATACAACTAGGGAAACAACAACCACTCGAGGTCTGCTAATCAAATTTATCAATCTTTCGTTTAATATAAAAAATAAACCAAAAAACAAAATAAAACGAAAAAAAAAACATCCATGTTTAAAAAAATATTGTTGATAAACGTTGTACGCATATATTATATATATATATATATATATATATATATATACACATATATATATATATATATATATAAGAGAACAACGGGCAAACAAGCAGCACAGGCACAGGGTGCTGATAGGGCGAAAGAGTGCAGTGTGTGTGTGTGCAGTGTGTGTATTATTTGAAATATTGTGAGGGGAGGGTGGTAGGTGGAGGGAGGCGCCACACAGCACAGAAGTAGGTGTAAAATGCTTAAACGTATTATAATATGCTCTCCTATATTTAGTATGTAATAATCACATTGACTGTAACTGCAATTGTCATCATCGAACTATGTTGCATCATTTTGTATATGTACAGTGTCTATATGCCGGTTTGGAGCAGTGTCAAGCAAAAAATGTAATTGTCTGCCATAAACTGATTATTCATTATACATATATTAACCACCAAAATTAATGAATGAATGACCCTAAAAAAACTGGGATTTTTCCACCCGCTAGGTCGGATTATGTAAAAAAAAGTAAAATTTATGGTTCCATCCCTTTTGGAACATAAAAAAATAAATAAAAAATTGGGAAATTCATATCGCCAAATAGCTAAAATGGTTAATCTAAACACTTCAACTGTATTCTACATCATTTGAAGTTTCGTCGTAGAAAATCGGACAGCGGACAAGGCCGGAATGGCACCAAAGCCGATTTTCACCGACCAGGACGAGAAAATAAAGGGAAATCTTAAGCTATCGGTTCAAAAACTGACTGAACAGGTTATGACTAATTATGATTAAATAAGTAATATTTTAATAAAAAAAAAAAAGATTCTTCTTCAAATGTAATATAACATTAAACAAAGTGGCAATTAAACATTTTGGATTCGTTTCCTTGTTGAAGCTTTGAAGCACTTTAAATTTGTTGCTTGACACTGCACCAAACCGGCTGGTAGACACTGTATGTTTTAGTTAAATTTGTTATGGGGTAGGGGGAAGGGCGGCGGGGCGTGTCTGCGTTCGGACTACATGTGATGCCACTGCGTAACGGTCACACTCGAGTTCTCGTTGAGACGGGCGATCTCCTCGTGCAGATTGTGCCCCAGCCACTGGAGATAGATGCGATCGTAGGCTGCCTTGTATAAACGAAGCGGATTGCCACGCCTCAATCCCTGATCCGTTTCACCATACTCATCCAGATACGGTGGCTGCAAGAAGCATCCCTTTGCCCGTCCCAGATACACAACCTGACAGTCGCGGATGCGCAAAAAGATGCCAACCTCGGCGCCGCAATAGTGGGCATGATGCGTACAGGCACCCACCGTCTGTCTGCCCAACTCCGGCTGGCAGCAGTATGACTGGGCGCAGAGTATGGTGCCGCATATTAAGCACATTGTTGGAGTTTTCATCTCCTCGCGCTCATTGTTCGGACAGAAGATGTCCGAGACGCTGTTGATGAGATCGCTGTAATCATCGTAGAGCGTCACCAGATGGGGCAACGGACGCTGACATGGCACTATCGTTGGCGATGGCGATTTTGATTGCGAAGATGCAGCCGTTGGCGGCTCATCTGTCGTCATCGACGGTGTGTAGTTTGCTTGACGCGCGAGGAACTGGCCACCGATGTGCGGATGCGAGGCGAAGCTCTGCATAATTGTCGGATATACCGATTCCAGGTCAAAATAAACGCCCAACTGGTCATCCAGGCCCAGATACTGGCACATCAGCTCAAAGCGATCCAGCTGATCAGTGGGAAAGCTATCGGGGAAATCAACATCGGTGATGCAGCGATAAAATAGACACGAGCAACGCAGAAACGAGCTCATCTGGCGTTTGACATATTGCACCAGATGCGCCAACAACGTCGAGGGGACGCTCAACTCATCGCTGTCACTCTGTTGGCGCGACCTGGTCAGCCAGGCCAGATTGTGATTACAGTAGAAGCTTGTCATGTTGTTCCTGATATTCGTTGGCAGCTGATCGACATACTGCTGCGCCTCATCGATGTCCCAACGGCGACGCGCCTTCTCCTTGTCGTAGTCAAAGCAAATGATCGCCTTGGTCATGTTGGCCAGGAAACACGTCTGCAGTATGTAAAAGTCAAACATGCTGCCGCTCGGTAACATCGTCTTGCGTTCTGTAATTGCAATTATTATTAGGATTAGTTGGCTATCATTGAGTGATGTAAGGATAAGGATGCAAGGACTTACCATCGGCGGCAATCAGGAGGTTCGGCACCGTAAAGTTGAGCTGGACGAGCATGCGGAAACAGTCCCATTCAAGGACACTGGTGCCCTTCTGATTGAAAATGGTGTCGTACAGCTGGGCGCCCTGTTTCCTCTGGCTGCTAATCTGCTCCTCCGTCAAATTGGATGAGTAAAGGGCGCAGGCGCGCACCAAATAGCTGGCACAGCTCTGATGCCGCATCGGCATCTCGGCCTTCAGCGGCTTTTGTGTGGCATATTGATACACCTCGAGCGCCTGCAGAGTATAGCAGCAGGTGTCCCACAGCCTCGTGACCGTATCAAAATCGGGCACAGTCGGTGAATCCCCCGAGCTCTGATTTTGCATCTGGCTCAGTATGGCGTTGTGCAGTGCGCCGCGGAACGAGTCCAGCACCTCCGTCCAGTTGACATGGAGCGACGGCTTTTCTATGATCTGTGCGCTTAGATCGAAGTGCGCCATGTTGTCAATTGTGTTGCTGGTTGCGCCTTCGGCCAATGCCAGCTGGCTGGCCATGCGCAACGTCTCCACAAAGTTGTCCAGCGGCATAAAGTTCTCGGGTGTTGGCACCGACGGTGGCGAGAACTTCTGCAACGCCTCACTGACGGGCAGCACCGTGTTGCTGAGGGTGCGACAATAGGGGCAATGGAACTCAACGTTTTGCGTATGGTTAAGCGGCACCCGATTGCGTTGCGGGCGTCGCAACTCCTTGGACTCCTCGCTGCTGTAGTACTCCTTCCAGCAGATGTAGTGCATAACGTGACCGCAGCAGCTAACGTGCAAATCCGGTCGTCGACCCTCATCGATGGACGTTGTGTAGATGACCCGCGATGTTTGCACAAACGCTGAGCTGACCAACGGTGGTCCGCTGCTGCTGATGCTGCAATCCTCGAAGCAGAGTATACACTTAAAGCTGATGTCGACCGCCTCATAGTGGCTGCGTCGTTCGCCCAGGCAAGCAATCATTTTGCTTGACTCCGGCAACAATGCGCCGGCACCCTCCAATTCCAATTCGTTCACATCATCCCAATCCATTGGAGTGTCGATCGGTTTCGCTGCTGCTGCTGCTGCTCCTGCTGCTGTTGCCGCCTCTGCCCCCTCTTCGGTGGTGCTGGCAAACATTTCAGCATTCTTTTTCATAAATGACTTTTGGGCATTCTGCATTTGTGCCATAATTTTGGCGCGCCGCTCGGCAGCCAAACGCGAACGATTCTCCTTTTCGAGGCGTGCCTGCTGCTCGGAGGTGAGCGGCTGATCATCGCCTCCAAGCTCGTGTGTGCCGCCCGAAGAGGCAGCTGCTGATGTTGTTGCCTCCGCCGCCCCTGCTTCGGCTGCTGCTGCTGACGTTGAGGTAATATTTGGTGCCTGCTTGGCCTGCAGCTCCTTAAAACGCTTAATGGTCCACAGCACAAAGTCGTGATGTGCCTCCAGCTAAAAGTGAACATTTTTGATTACTCTCTGCAAACAAGTTGCAGCTTTGGCACACTCACGTGTGGACAACGCGCCAGCTCCTCCAGTTTTTCGAGCACTTTAAACGTTTGCGATCGCTCATAGAAGCTGAGGAACGGATAATGCTCGCTGAGCTCCTCCTGAATGGCAAAGCCCAGCAAATGCAGCACCTGCGTAAATTGACAAAAAAAACGGAAATTGTTATTTGGAATTGAATAAAAAGATCCATCGAGGCTTAACTACCTTCTGCAGATGACTCTCCGTGAAGGAGCGACTGTGCGAGTCCAGCGCACGATCCATGACCAATGTGGTGATGCTGAGGAACACGTTGCACTGCAAAATGTTTGCCATCGAGCTGCAGGCAAAAAGATATGATGATAGTAGATTGTAATGTAGTAAAATAGATTGGGTCTTACGTGAAGGCCGGCGTCAGCTGTGGCAGCATTGGCGGCGGGCAGCAGACGAGCTGCTTTTTGGATTTGCAACGCTCGCGCTGCTGCTCCTCGGCCTTGGACTTGTCCTCCTTGGTGTAGTGGTAGAAGTAAACGTTGAACTCATCGTACAGATGCTCCTTCATCTCGTAGACGCCCTTGCTCTCGGAACCTATGGGCTTCTTGAAGGTGGCCACCGTTTTGATGACATCCTCGATGCTGCTGTCATTGCTGCCACCGTTGCAGTCGGGCAGTGCACGTGACAGTTCCGAGTGCGAATAGGATTTGGTGCAGAGTAGCTGTATGATCTCCTTGCGCAGGCGACCCTCCTCGGTGACAAGCGATACGCCCGGCATCCAGCGCTCGCCAATGATGACAATTAACAGCTCAAGGAACTCATCGGTCATCGCCTTCTGGCGATTTAGCTCCTCCTCCACCATCTTTTCGGGCAGATCCGTCTCGTAATTGGGTCGTGCCCAGGCGATCATATCAAATTTGTTCAGCACATGGATGAGAAACTCATTGCTCTCCATGAGCGAGGCGCCAATCTGGAGGCAAACAATATCCCTGTCCAGCATTTCGACGCGACAGCGCACATTCCTATAGAAATAGAGCTGATGCAGCAGCGAATAGCCGTTGCGACGCCACATTCCCGCAGCGACCTGGGCAATCATGGCATGGGTGCACAGCACCGGCTCAATAATCTCGCGTGGCGTCAACTTGCCCATCTCAGTCGGCAGCATGTCATAGGTCAAATCGTGTGCACCCAAATGCAGATAGATGCCGGCATAGAAACGTGACAGCGGCAAGTGTATCGAAACGCGACGCGCGGACACATCGTATAAACGACAATTGGCAACATGACCGGCGACTTCGCGTGGCTCCATCATTTCCTTGCCCACAATGAAAGTGTTGTTAACCAGCGCTCGCACCGTCATATTGTAGAGTTTGCGCAATAATATGGCATCACTGGATGCCCAGTCGATCACCTGCGATATGGTCGAGGCCAGCTTGATGTGCAAATTGAATGCGCATTCCCATTCCGGCTCGTAGTCTATGTGTTGGCCAACTTGTCGCGTTATCGACTCCATGCCCTGCATCACATTCAGCACACGCATCAGAGCCTTGCAGCCTACAACGAAAGAGTGACAGTTAGAGAAAGACATATGGAATGGAATGGGATGGGATGGGTTGCGATGAGTAACTAACCTTCGAGGAAACCGCTGCGCAGATCAGGACTGAAAACTTCCGGCTTGATACTGAGCAAATAACGCAAATCGTAGAGTATGTAATTGGCACGCTTGAAGAACGCCATGCTGGCAATATCCTTGCTGAAGTGCAATGTACGATTGCTGATAAACTTCTCGATGGCAACGTGATAGAACGTGTGCAGCAACTTGTCAAAGATGCCCTCCTTTGCGATCAGATAATGCGAAATCGTTGGCACCGTAAACAGTTGGACGCTCAGCGATACAATCGAGAACGAATGATCGTGATCATCGTTGATGAACTCCTCAACAATGCCGGCGTAGCGACGCGAGAACTCCTGGGCCAACACCAATTTGTTGTCGTAGTCCATTAGCATGCCGGAGATGAGCAGGCGATGCCAGCTGGTGCGTGCCGTCTTCCACAGTTTCACATCGTATTCAAGTATGTGACGTATGCAGTAGGATTCGGTCTTCTGCTGCACCACCGTTGCGAACGTCATGCGGAATAGATAGTGACGCACAAGGAACTCCTGGAACCAGCTGAGCAGTTGCAGCGCAAACTGTTGGCATGCCACCGAATTAATATTGAGCACCGAGGTGCGCAACGATGGACTGTGCCGAGCATTGGTTAGCATACCGCTCGGCGGCATATTTTGATTTTCGATGGCCGTCTTGAGATCGTTGCACTCCTTGAACGTATCGCATTTGACAACGGCCCGACCCTCACGATCAATTGCCGCCACAATCTCCATGGCATCCCTGTGACTGCATCTCGCGATCTTTGTCAGCGTATTTATCACCTGATCGAAAGTGTGCGACTCATCGTTGTACAGCACCGTACAGAAGCTGGCCCCATCCACTTCACCGTCCAAGCACTGCAGGCTCGCATTCGGCTCAATCTCCAAATAGTTGACGCAGAACGCCAAAATGGCGCTAAAGCAAATTTCGGCTCGCTCACGCACGACACTGGTTATGATTTTGCTCTCGAACGGATTTATGCGATTTGCCTGTCAAAAAATATGATATGAATATATATGTATATATACACACTGTTGCATATTTGTTTTTACATGGGGAAAAAATCATATTTTCTAAGTTATTTTGCAAAAATATGTATGTATTTATTGACTTTTGAATATTTTATTATTTTTCTACTATTAAATGGATATTTCTAAACTACTTAACATTAAAATTAACAAGATTTATTTATTTATCTACTTGTGAAATTTAATATACAAAAAAAAGTCCATTTCTCTTATGTGCGCATAATTGTTTTGACTATGGAGATTTTGTATGGGATTTTGTACATTTTTGCCACCAGACTAAGGAAAATATTTGATTAAAAATCATAGTGAAAAGAAATCTAAAAAATTTGGATCAGATCCATTAGAGGATAGCTTAAGGAATATAACAGTGTCAATGAAATCACATTAAATAAGCCACCTGCGCAATTTACATATGGATTTGCAAGGAAAATAAAAAGTTTCAATAATTAGTACTGAAAAGCAGCTTTTGTTTGCCCAATTGCATGTACCCTTCTGTAAATTGAGCAGGTGGTTCATTATATGTGATTTCATTGACAGTGTTATGTTCCTTAAGCTATCCTCTAATGGATCTGATCCAAATTTTTTAGATTTCTTTTCACTATGATTTTTAATCAAATATTTTCCTTAGTCTGGTGGCAAAAATGTACAAAATCCCATACAAAATCTCCATAGTCAAAACAATTATGCGCACATAAGAGAAATGGACTTTTTTTTGTATATTAAATTTCACAAGTAGATAAATAAATAAATCTTGTTAATTTTAATGTTAAGTAGTTTAGAAATATCCATTTAATAGTAGAAAAATAATAAAATATTCAAAAGTCAATAAATACATACATATTTTTGCAAAATAACTTAGAAAATATGATTTTTTCCCCATGTAAAAACAAATATGCAACAGTGTGTATATAAATATATATTTAGATATCGATCGAACGATTACTTACCAGATGCAGTTCACAGTATTTGTTACGCTTCCAGGCCTCCTCGTCGCCGCAATCGCAACAGCCACCTCCACCGGAGCTGGACATTTTATATTTGTGGAAGCGATGCGCCGAACGCTTAAAGCAATTGACGCACAGCACACAGGTCGGATCGACGCCACATTCGCGGCAGCTGTAGGTGGGCTCACCGTTCTTGAACACCTTGCCGCAAACGGTGGCCGTGCTGCCCTCCATTCGAAGCTTCTCGAGTGCCGTCACCGGATTCTCGTTCAACATGAACTCGACAAGGACATCGATGATCATCTCCTTGGCCAACGACTCTTTGAACATGCATTTCACTGTAATTAGTTTATTTATTTTTTTTTTTTTTTGGTTGTAACTTTCGAGTCTAGTTTTTGAGCGAAATATTTTAATGTATTGGTTTCTTAACTCAAAGAATAATAAAAAGGGGAACCACAAGAATCGAATTTTTGCCCTGGTCATGTTAAATTAAACACAAACAATAAAAAATTAATATATAAAACTAACAAAAAAAAAATGATTGATAATGGAATCTAAGCAAAAAACACTTTTCCACTTAAGGTTCCCGTAATTTAATAACTGTTGTTCTATGAGAAATCGACTTTAAAATATGGTCAAAATGAATCATGCTCTTAACAAATTGAATCATGCTCTTAACAATTTCAAATTAATAATAATGTGACAATAATGTGACGTCATACTTTTGTTATAGTCGAAATGACGTTGTGTACAACACCTACAAAGAAGTTCCAACCAACCGAAAAACTAGTAACTACTGTATGAATATAATACTGGTAACAGCAATAGACAAAGCTATTATTTTATGGATTAATGGAGAGCTTTTTTTATTTTTTATTTTTTGGTTGCTGCTGTTGAGAGGAACGTATCAAGAGTCTTTACTCACAAGTTGGTGCAGCTCCGCCTGCAACAAAAGGAAAAAGAACGAAAACGAACAGTAAATTAACAAAAAGTACAAAAGTAAATACAAATTTTATAAAATAATATTAAACATTCATATTGAGTAAAATTAAAAAAAAAAAAAAAAAAAGAAATGAGCAATAAATGCATTAAAATAATAAAAAATATTACGTGATAGCTAAAATTTGCTACTAGGAAATGCTGTTGTAAATATAAATATATATACATATACATATACATATATAAGCCAACTATTTCAAGTGTTTCGATTGCGATTTTATTACAGCCCATCGTAATGTTATAAAAAAAAAACTATTCATATTTTGCAACAATTCCAATCAAATTCGTATGTTGAACTTTGAATACAGAAACAAATTGCACACAACACATTTTCAGTAATTTCCTTTTAGCTTTCTTTATATAAAATAACCTATATACATACATATATACATATGTATACAGATGTAGTGGACAGCACACAACTGTTTCAACAAAACAAAAAACAAAACAAACTAAAATTAACAGTTTATGTGTAATAAAAACTCGACAAACTTTTTTAATAATTATTTGTTATCGCGTATGGTTTTAAATAATAAAATGCATAATGATTTTGTTCTTAGAAACCAATGAATTTACAGCTCTCTGACTAATATTCAATATTTAAATAATATTATTATTCGGCCTTTTGAAAGTGTGCTTTTGCACAAACTGGTTTGTTAAACTGGCCAGCACAATAAACAAAATGTTGACATTTGTTCAAAAACCAAACAAAGACGATCAAAACAAGACTAAACATCATTGATTTTCAATGTTGCCGACTCTCAAATACCCTTTGCCGAACGACAACACACAAGACATTTGATATTGGCCAAGTTGTCTGTTAGCCTCTAGGTGGGCCGACCGCAGCAAGAGTAATCCAAGACTCGGGTCCAAAGCCAAACTAACGTTTATTTGATATTATGGTTAGAAGACATACCAAAAAAATATGAGAAAACAAAAACCTTCAGCAAAAAATGAGGCAATGAAATTAAAACGAGATCGAAATTAAATCGAATCGAATCGAACCGATCTCTCTGAGATGGAGTACAAATTGAGGTCAAGGTCGAATCAGAGCAAATACATCGGAAAGAGGGAGAGCGACAGAGAAAGCATAAGAAAATTACAAACTACTAATTACGTTTCAATTAATCGAATTTTCACAGAGAGCGCTTCGAGCTTTCCTCTGAATAAGCACGATTCAACGAGCAGGGGGCGAAGGGGGTTTAACTACAATCGACATGGGCTATCAGCAACTGTGCATTATGCACTTATACACTTAAAACGCACACACATTCGTACATACACACACATACACACATACATACATACATACATACATACATACATACATATAATGAAGTAAACAAACAGACTCGAACAAAGGAACGTCTGGAAAATCCTCATTTGTTTGGAAGTGCTGCAATGTTCCGTTCAATTGCCAAGGCAGTCAGTATATATCTATATATCTATATGCATATACAGTAATGGTCAACATAAGAGTGCCGTTTATCATTATTATACAGAAGCTTAAACTACAGTTGTACAGCTGACCGACAATCAAATATTATTTTGAAATAGCCAAAAGTGATGGAAATATGATGAACAAATATTTTATATGTTTTAAATTTGATAAGTTCTCCACTTTTGTTTACTCATGAGTTCTCAACAATTTAAATGAATTATCGAAAAACACATCTGGCATGACAGTTCAGAAAGTTTGTCTATATACCAATTTTTTTTTAAATTACACAATATTTGTGTTGAACCAATACCATTTTACAATTAGTTTAGTTAGTTTTTGTTAAGAGTCGACTTATTTCTTTGACCCGCATTGTATTCGCACGTTAATATCCGGTAGGTGGCATCTCAACTTCTTAATTGCGATTTCTGACAGCTCCGACAAGAAGAAATTATTACCCGAAAAAAAAGGAAAAAATCAAAATCAAGACAACAAAGAAGGAAATAAAGATGTGCTGGCAATCGACCTCCTACAGAAGACTGACTTCCTGATTTGTGTGCGACGGACGGACGATCACCTAAATGTGTCAGCCGGGCACAAGGACACTTTCTGGAAATGGCGGAACTGGCCACGTCACTTCAAAAGACGCTGACGATGACGATAACGATAACAATGATGACTGCAGCGCTGATTCGTTTATATCTTTGACAACTGATTTTGGGGATTGCTGAGTAATTCAATGGCAACAATTGTAAAAGAGCTATCGACCAGCGCATACCCTCTGATACCCACTTAAATAACTTCTGCCTGTAGGTACAGGTATGCAGATCCTTACTATAATCTCTTGATAATCCGTAGTTTAGCAAAAGTCGAATGTAATTCGATGCGAATTTGAAATGCATGAAATGTTCGTCTTTAATTCGAAATTAAGTTACTTGAAGACGCCGCTGAAGTTATCGAATCGAATAACAATTTTTAGCTGCTAAGCCAGGCAATGCTTAAAAATAATAATAATAATAATAAATAAAACAAAGTGAATACAAACACATGCAACAATGTACATTACATTAACGGAATGTGGCGCTAAACGAGTTTTGTTATTGTTGCTAGGCAAGGTTGTTGTGGCTATTGTTATTGTTGTTGTTGTTGCTGTTGCAGGCGCTGCATAGAAGGTGAGACAGGTAATGTAGACAAGTCGAATCGTGCAATCAACTCATCTAATGAAAGGAAAAACGAAACGACACAGCGAAAATTTGCGGAAATACAATAAACACAATAGCACACACACACACTCACACACACTTATACACTCATACAAAAACATTAAAATAATATGTAAAACAAAAGCAAAACACAAAAAAAAAAAAATATTGTACATATGTATAAAACATAAATAAATAAATAAATAAAATACACAGGGAATCGTGTGTTGTTTTCAATGACAGCAGCAGCAACAAATTCAAGAGCACGGTTCCAATTTGCCAATGAATAATAGATTAATGTACAAATGTACCATTGAATAATAGATAAATGTACAAATGTACCATTGAATAATAGATAAATGTACAAATGTACCATTGTACAAATGTTTCATGCTTGTGTGTGTACATCACATATGTATGTACAAACTTAGCTTAAGTTTTACTTATGCCAATGTAGGTTACAAATAAACGTCACTCCCTCTATCTCTCTCTCTCTCTCTGTCCCTGTTTCTGTTTCTTTCTCACCTGTGTCCATTTCAGTTATGAATCTGAAATAGTTGGGCGCTTCCGTCTTTATGTACGAGATGAAATCGTTGCGTGTCAGTGTGCCAGCCTGGAATTTGAGGCGCCATTCCTTCAATGGCGAGGCGCCGTCGTGTTCGGCCGGTGGTGCAACAACAACATCCTCCATATCGTAACGATCCATATTAGTTACTGTTCCTTATGATGTTATTTCGCTTTCAGTTTCAGTTGTGTGTTGCTATTCTCCTTTTTGCTTTCTATCCTCGGCCGCTCTCTCACTCTTTCTATCCCTCTTGCGGCGCTCGTGTTAATGTGTGTGTGTCCTTGGCTCTTGCTGTAGTTTTTTATTAGTATTACCGTTGTTCTTCCGATTTGTATTGCTTGTTGTTGGCTGGTTGCCTTCGGTTTGGTTTGTCTTCAATTTTTCTACTAAACACATAATGAAAATATTTAAAATAATTTAATTTTGCGTTATTTTTTATACGAAAAATCGACTAATTTATTAAACAATTGTTTTTTGATTTTCTGTCAGTTCGAATGCAAAGTTTCTCTTTTGACAATTAAAACATACTCTAAAAAAAAAACAAGTAAGATGCTGTATTTAGTAAGAGTTCGCTCGACTACGATATTGTTTGTTCCATTTTTAATGGGTTAAGGGTATAAAAAGGAAAATGAACGTTCGATTGCGAAATACTTCGAAGCTGAGTGTAGCCAAGGAATCGAATTTATCGATTTGCAAATATCAGTTTTATCGATTTCCATAGCACTCCATTTCTAACACTTTATTTTACAGACGGACAGACAACATGACGGAAATTGCACAAACTCAATATACTATGAAACGTGCAACTGTTGCTCTCCTTAATGTTGCTATTCTCGTTGTTGTTGTTGAACTGCAGTCGTTGCTAATGTTGCTGCTCCTGCTGCCGCTCTCAGTGGGTAGAATTGTCAGCAAAACAAAAACAAAACGCACGCAAATGAAATGACAATGTATGAGAGAGAGCGAGAGAGCGCATGACAACATCAGTGACAACAGCAACAGCAGCAGCAACCCACAAAACGACATTCAAATTTTTCGATAAACAGTACAAAAAGAAAACACACACACACTCATAAGCACGAGAAAAAAAAATTATGAAAAAATTCAGCTTGAAACGCAATACACATTCACCTATATACACATCCATATATATATATATATATATATATACACACACATATATGCATATATGCATGTAAATAAATTTGTATATTGTACTTGGCAGACAACAACTGCAACTGCAGCTAGCCAGATTCTGCATACACACACACACTCGGCTATAGTAAACACATACACACCTACATACATACATACATACATATGCATACAGCTCTGTTAATAAGTGAACATTTTTATTATTGCGAGCTTAACATTGTTTTGTTGCGTCTCGTTTCTTATACACTTTTCTTTCTCTCTCTTTTCTTTTGCATACATACATATGTACATATATCCCACATGCGCATGCATACATTTGTACATATCCATATACATATATATATATATATATATATGTATAAATTTATATACATATGTGTACGCCAAGCAATGTATGGGTGTATGTGAGTTTATATATATATATTTTATGTTTTTTTTTTTTTTGTCGAACAAATGCCTTTTTGCACTTCCTACATGAAAAACGGAGACTGGTCCACAGCAGGCAGCTGATGAATTATACAAGCAAGACACAATTTAAAATCACTCAGCTGCACACACAAACACACACACGCACACACAGATGCACACACATATACAACATGCACTATTTCTTTATATGCACAAAATTTGTGGCTTGTGGTCTTTACTTTAATTTGAAATGAGGCAGGCAGTCAGTATGCTGTTCAACTGGCTGCTGCAATTTCGTAATATGCAATGCACGTTTTAGCTTAGCTTTGCTTTGCTTTTCCGTTTTCAATCATTCGCGTTAGCTTTTGCTCGCGTACTCGCATTACGAGACAGATTTGGTATTTCTTGATAACTTTTGTATATCGATAGTATCGATATTCAAATGTTACTCATTATAAAACAAATGTATAAGCTAAAAGTGATTTCTTATTTGCTAAGCCGCATGTGTTTTACTGCGACGACTCGTAATTAATCGGTAAAACAATGTACTAACTGTTTTTAAAAACATATATCGATGACGATGATTTATACCAAAACAGATGTTTTTTGTTTTGTGAGAAAACATTCGATTTATTATGAAATCAAGTGTTCCCATTAATCGATTGCTTGAAACGAACGACATGCAATTGAAATTTTCTTATTTTATAAACAAATTAGCAAACAATATACACTTTGTCTAGAAAGTATTTGGAAGATATGAATAATTTATATTTTCTAACTTCATTTGCAAAAAAATGTATTTTATTATTGAATTTTATTATTTTCTTATTTTTCTACTATTAAACTGATATCTCTAAAAAATATCAAGATTATTTTATTTAAATAATTGTGAAATTATCCATTCTTTGGACTTTCCAGAAAGTGCTTGGGCTATGGAGATTTCATATGGGATTTTGTACATTGTATACACTAGATTGGGAAAAATGGCATATTATGAAGCATAGTGAACGGTAATCTAAACAAAAATTGGAGCGGATCCATTAAAGGATCAATGAAGTCACATTAAATAAGCCACCCGGCCAATTGACATATGAGGTCTCACGGAAAAAAAAGTTTCAATAATTAGTACTGAAAAGCGGCTTTCGTTTGTCTAAATGCATGTACCCATTTTTTAAATTGCACAATTATTTAAATGAATGAATCTTGTTAAATTTGATGTTAAGTAATTTATTTAAATTCATTTAATAGTAGAAAATAATTAAAAATCAATAATATCATACATTTTTCTGCAAAAGTTAGAAAATATGAATTTATCTCCATCTCCCAACAATTTCTGAACAAAGTGTATATGCTATTTATAGAGCGACGTTTATTTAATTACATACTTAAAATAAGTATTGGTGTATTTATTGTATTTTTATTTTATTTATTTTTTTTATAGTTTACACTTTGTCAATGGAGGCACGAGCCGATTTCCTAGATCATTTGCCTGGCTAAATACCTCGGCGTACAGGTTTGGGGGCAAACAGGACCTTGGCTGGCTTGCAGATCTCCAGTTCACTGCCCGGCTTGACGGCCAGGCAGAGCTGAATCTCGACAAGCGATGCCTCTGTCCAGACGCTGTGCGAGAGAAGGATTGTTGTGCGCAATCTGACGTTCGTCTCGTGCTCCCCCTGCTCGGTCATGATCGGTTTGAAGTCGGTTTGCTTCGGCACCACGGTGTGCATATGCTGATCTGGATACTTGATCTTGATGCGCATGTCCGCCTTCTGCGATTCGAGCAGATTGTCAATTTCGGCGACGAACGGCACGGCGGCAATTAGCCCGGCGGTCACCTTGATCACATTATCCTGCGACTGCAACGGACACGGCTCCAATATATTGGCCATGCACCGGCGGATTTTCTCATTGGCCGGCGGCAGCGACAACGGCGGCGCCTGCTGCACCAGTGGCAATATCTCTCGGAATACCCGGCCCGGCTTCGGATCCGTTAGAGCGTCCAGCTTTGAGAGCAACGTCCGCGTAAAGCTATCCGGCTCAGCAAGTCCCTGTTCCGGCATCATTGTCGACTTCTCCTCCTCCCCCTTTTCCTGCTTGAGCTGCAGCTGCTGCTGCTGTTGCTGATGCGTCTGCTGCTCCCCAAATGAGTTGCTGCGTCCACGGCTGCGCATAAAGCCGCTAATGTCGCCAGCAGTCTGCAACAGCATCTGGCACGGGCCGAGCGCACTCTGTGATCTATCCCGCACCACCAGCACCAGATGCAGGGCACTGGCCCGCAGCCGGAGCTGCTTCACCTGCAGTATGTCGCCATAGTTCAGGCCGGAGAATGTGTGTTGCAGCTTCAAACAGTTGCGTATTAGCTCCGCCAGCGACTCCTTTAGCGGTATTCGACTCCGTTGCGTTCGGGCGCAGTGTTGCATCTGCTCGATCTGGATCTGTGCCGAGAGGAACGTCTCTAAGAAATTCGACGGCCCGTACATATCCGAGTCGATGGCGCCCAGACGCTGAAAACCAAATAAAAAACTTATTTAATCTTGAATCCCTTAATTGTAAATTTATGCATCATTTTGAGTCAATCAAGAGACGAACCAAAAAATAAACAAGGATCTTTGGAGCTATGTTTTATAGAACTGGTAAAAGTCCATCAGGTCCCAAATATTTATATGATGGGTATTAAATTATTGAGAGCGAGATAGCAGATGATATGATGCTATCGCGACCGCTCTAATTCGAGGAGGAAACGGGAAAGAGTATTTTCTGGCAACTAACCTGAAGATTCAGTTGAGCCGTCTTGAGCAGCTCGACACGCTCATCGGTCTTTGTGTAGATGTCGTCAATGTGATTGAGAATCATCTGGAGATATTCGGCAGAGCTGCCGGCTGCTTGGAGAGCATCATCGATGCGCTTCGTTGTGGATGTGGACGAGGCGCCCTCAATGGGCAGCTGGGGCACCAGTTTGGGCATTGAGTCCCTCAGATAGGCATAGTGACGATGCGTTGCCGTTGGCAGCAAGCTGATGAGGGGCACCTGATGCTCGGCGGCATTGAATACCAGTATGAGGACGCAGAGGTACGCCGGATCCTCGACATCCCGTTCGGGCGTCTCGAAAAACGGATGCACATAGAGCAGATGGCCGGTGACAGCCATCACCAGATGCGGATGCTTTTGTCCAATTTTGCGCATGCACGCGTATGTTGAATGGCGATCCTGCGGATATTTGGCAAGGACATCGAGCAGCTTCTGGACGACCATCAGGAGGCACGATTGCGTTGAGACGCGACAGGCGCCGAGCATCAAGTGCAGACCCTCGCGCACATCTACCGAATAATCCTCAAGGGAGCCGAGCATTATCTCCAACTGATCCTCGCGCAACTCAATATGCCGTGCAATCGCCGTCAGGCTGTATATGGCCTTCAGGCGCACATCCTCGATCTCATCGTTGAACATATCGACAAGGAAATCGAGACTGGTCACCGCAAACTCCGGCCGCGACATGGCCAGCTTGCACATGGAGCCAACGGCAGCGGTGCGCACCTCAAGGAACTCATCCTCCAGGCCATGGATGTAGGCGCCGCACGCGCCACTCGCAATCAAAGAAATGGTGCGTGCATCCAGATGCTCCTGGGGTGCATCGTCCGCCCAGCGTTTGCCCGATGACCATTCGCCGCTGGTTACCAGACGGGCGCCACGCTCGTGGGCGTTCCGCTTACGTCGAAGATTGCTCATTAGCTTCTTATCGAGCGTTTGGTTGAGGAACTCGCTGCTCACCGCCGTCATGCTGCCCAGCAGATCGGCGGCCAAGACACGTATCTGCAGCGATAGATCGCACAGCGCCTCGCACACCTTGCTAAATGCCGCATCGATCATCCGGATATCCTCATGTTGACGCTCCGCACTCAGGATGTAGTCGGGATGCCGATTACCGAGCATATGCACGAGCCGGAGCGCCTCCTTGCGCACACACTCGTAGTCATCCTTCATGGCCTCGACGGCACGCTTGTACAGCACCGGCGGCAAATGGGCGCCACGTTCGCCCAGCGTAAGCAAGGCATGGAGCGCCTGGGCGCGCACACCCGACTCCTGCGAATCGATGTAGAAGGCCAGCTTCCAGACGTACTGTCGCTCGCTCTCGTGACAGGTGGCAAAGCGTCCGATGACAAGCATTGCATTCTTTTGCGTATGCGTCGATCCGCTGCGCAACAGCTCCTTAGCTAGATGCGCCACCTGGGTGTTGTAGGCGAGCGGCACCAGATGCCGTCGCTGCTGGCCAATGCGATAGAGGCACATCATGCCCTGGGCGAGCACCTTCTGTGAGGTCTCCTTGCGCAGCAGATAGATAAAGTAGTCGATAATCAGCACGACAGACTCTTCGGTGCTGCATTCGCAACCGAGGCCCGAGAGCAGCTCAAGCAACTTGACGCGCAGCGACGTGTCGCTGTCGCGATCCTGGAACTGATATAGCTGAAACAGTTTGCCAGCGGACTCCTTGAGCTCCGCTATCTGGACATTCTCGTACGTTATCTCATCGGTGATCTTCACCAGCACCTCGAGCAGCTCCTTTGCCTGTCCGCTGCCGCTTGCAGCTGCTGCTGCTGATTGGCTTGCGCTTGTGCCAGCGACGGCTGCAATGCTGCAGTGGCTGGTGCAGCTGCTGCTGCTGCTGCCGCCGCCAATGGAATTGCTGGCGGGCAGATAGGGATCGAGCAGTCCCAGCACATGCAGTTTCCTTTCGACTTTCGGTTTTGCTTTGCTCGCCGCTGCAGCAACCGGTGCCTGCAGGCGCAGTTTCTTCAGCGGCGACGGCACGCCGAGAATCGTCTCAATGAACGATGGCTGTTTATTGACGATGGCCAGCGCCATTTTTGTCGCTATCAATTTCCGTTTGTCCTTTGTTTATTTTGCTTTGCGTGCCAGCTAAAAAAACACCTTGCAATTCAACAATTTAGCTTGGGATTAAATTGTGAAAGATATATCGATATTTTGTATCGATGTTCCTATTTGTCTTCTTTATGTTTGCGATATATTGACGTTTGTATGGCAATTGTTGATTGTGATATTTTGACAAAACGGATTAATTTAATTAATTAATTTAAGTCTATGATGTTAAATATTGGCAGATAAATATTGTTGGTAGCAAACTCTAAAATGCATAATTACAGTTAAGTAAATTTTCAAAGGCATTTCGCAATAATGCAGACCTATTCAAATACATATCGAGTACTCGGTAGCAACGCTAGTTTGATTTTAGAACAAGCAGCTTGCGGAAACATTCAAACATTCAATTAGAATCTGTAAGAAAAAAAAAATGATAAAGTTGAGAATCTGATAGGTTATTCAAAATTATGTTCGTATGCCATCTAAATATAATAAAAGCCAAGCATTTCTAGACTTGTTAGATACGACTACAACTTAAAAGCGAAGAAAGAAAGAGGCAACAGCAGAGCTGGGCAGAGACACCAGTACTCAGACAAGCCAGATGTCTTTTGGTTGGCTATAATCATAAACGATTAAAGCAAGTTATAACCACAGGTAATAATGGGCTTAGGATACTCACCGGTCTACTGACTACTACTATTCTAGACTAAGTAGAAATCAAACTAAACTAGGTATTTCTAGGAGTGAACTATGCAGGTTTTGTAAAAGCGAGAAAGAATCCTACCAAAGTGTGTTGCCTTAGCTAGAAGAATATGCAGCATACTAAGGATACATGTTATGAATTTCAAAGACATCGAAGGCCTCAACCCAATAAAGATTCGTGCATTCGTGCGGTAGCTGTGGGAGCGACAGGCTCAGAGGGGGGCACAATATATTTAGTAGGTCGCAGTTTGTATCCCAATAATAATAATAATATTAATAATGCAGTTGGTTTGGGTTAGAACAATTTTCTTCTTTGTGCCCTAAAATTTTTACTCGGGTAAACACAGAAAGTTGGCTTGTAAATAGTATCCGTCTCCCAATAGCTGGGCAATGGCACAAGAAGTGTTACAAAACATTTTTCTCATAATTTTACCTAAGATTCGGACGGCTTGATGATCGTAAGCGTTAAGTCTTTGCATTCTGTGTGCTAAAGATCATTATATCGCTTACATCAATCAGTCCCGGGTTTGAATACCGCATAGTTGTTTGTTGTTAGTCTAGTCCAGTAGTAGTCCGTTCTGCCTTCTTTCCTTCGACCATCATAAATAAAAGAAATTATAAATTCAAACCAACAATCACAGAATAAAATATCGGATACAAAATAGGTGTTAAGTACTTGCGATTAATTTGAATGGTAATAAAAAATAAAATCATCGTAACGACTTTCATCGATGAGATATGCAATATTTCATCACTAACCGCGAGAAGCAGCAGCGGCAGCCAGCAGCGCTCTCTGTGTGTGTGTGCGCGTGTGTGCGCGACGAAAAAGTATAAATCGTAACGAGAAGCAGCAAAAAAAAACGTGTGAAAATTTATAGAAAGGTATTGCAATAGAATAATTCACAAAACGTCTAATATTATGTCAAAACTCATTAGACGCGAAGACATTTCAAGGACTTTCCAAGTATCTTTGCTCGCTGTGTGTGTGTTGTCTGTGTGTGTGTGTGTGTGCGTATCTGTGTGTGTCTTGTATGTGACTAGCAGCACCTGGGCGCTAGAGTGGAAATTTTGCGTTCAAGGACAAAACAGAACGCCCGTGTGCCCAC
Source organism: Drosophila kambysellisi (assembly GCA_035042185.1). Classification (NCBI taxonomy): domain Eukaryota; kingdom Metazoa; phylum Arthropoda; class Insecta; order Diptera; family Drosophilidae; genus Drosophila; species Drosophila kambysellisi. The sequence continues at coordinate 2,148,223 of JAWNLS010000940.1, read as the reverse complement.
AGCTGAATGTGTGTACAGTGTGATGTCCCTCATCCAGCCCCTTCTCCCCCCGCCCCCCTTATACCTACACTCTCGATATGCACTCCTCGCTCAAATAGTCCCAGGCTCACGAGCTACGCACATAAATATACATACATCTCTACACACATGCATGGAAAAAAAAATACCGACTCTTATAAGAGCGGGCGCGTTGTTTTTTATTATTTTTTTTTTCCATTCAGTTGATCTGCTGCTATAAAACATCGTTGATGTCATGTGTACAGTTACAGCTGAAGCGCGACAGGGCAGCATATGAGAATATCTAGTGTAAAGAGCACATTTTTAAAATAGACATTTGTACATATTTGAAAAGAAATTTAATTTTTAACGAAACCTACCTATATATAAAAATACATACATACATATAGATATACAAATATATATATATAAGTATATACATATATATTTATAAGTATATATATATATATATATATATATGTGGGTGTGTTTGTTGCGTGTGGGGTTGCCAATGTTTTTTTTTTTATTCATTCTGAGCGAGCGGACATGCGCATACCATCACATGTGCGATACGCTCGCTCCTCGCTGCTCGCACTGAAAATAAATGTGTAGCTATTGAGAGCAACAGAGTTGCACAGAGAACACAACAAGCGTTTGACAAAAATGTACGTAAAGAATATGTAAAATCACACAAAAAATAAGAACAAAATAATAAAAAAAAGAGAAAATAAATAAGAAAAACAACAGCTGCGCAGACTTGACAAAGTCGATAGGCTGCTAAAGTCTGCTTGCAGTGGAAGGGGTAGGGATGGAGAGGAGGCGTGTGCTTGGTTCAAATCTTGCTGATGCCCATTTCGAATTGCACGGGGCGCAGAGTCGCATTGTCGACAGTCGTGCACAGATTCTCGTAAACAAAACGCTCGAAATTTGCGTACCACGTGTGTTGCTGCTGTGTGCGTATAAGTTTGCGTGTGTGTGTGTGTGTGTGAATTTGTGTGCTTACATGCGTGTGTGTGTGTGTGTTGTGTATAAATACATTATTGCAATTGTTTTATGTGCAGCTGATTTGCTGTTGTTGTTATTGTCGTCGGTTTATTACGATTTCACTATTTAGATCTTCCTGTATTTTGAGGGCTACTAATCAAAATTTAAATTTGCGACACATCCGCTGCGGGTATTACTCAAAAATTCGTTAGAACCCGCGTGTGTTTCTATATGTGTACTTGTATATATAAAAAAATACATTATGTAGGTGTTTAGGTATATGTGGATAGAATATGTGCTGCCATCCTTACTCAAGGATTTTTAGCGTAGTGTCCTTGCGGCAAGCAATAAAAAGTGGCGCATAAAGGGCGAAAATCAAAGTTGAATTTATTGCAAACGACATTGGCTCCACTTACATACATACAAACACGAACCTACACATATGTATGTACATATGTATGTATTTATGTATTTAGCTGCTGCAGCAATGTTAACGCAAGCGCCTGCGCCAATTGGCCATTCGCAATTTATACGAGTACATCGTGTGTATATATATGTGTTGTGTGTGTGTGTATGTGCGTGTGTGTGCGTGTGTATACAGTGGCACGTGCGTAAAGAATCGATTTACATCTATCCTGCTTGCGTTTAGCTCTGATGATAATTATCGTGATCAAAAAAGTGTGATCGGTGGGAATACTCGAAATTAATACTCATGTGGCAGAGCAGTATTTGTATAGTATAGTAATAGTTATAGTATATATATAATATATATACATATTTGCGGTTGCTCGATTTACATACAAGTACAATTCGATAACCTTGAATTTTCCAGAAGTTATCGATCGACAAGCATCGATAAAAAGGATTCATTGTTTAAGAAGCGCAATTGCATTAATAAATGAACGTTACTGGTACCCTAAGGTATGCAGCAGATTGTGCTGGCTGTGACTTGTTGTTGTTGTTGTGTGTGTGTGTGCATACGTGTGTTGCATAAGCGACAGGCGCCTTAGCATTTAACTGCTATTTGTGGACAAAGCACATACACAGTGACGCAGTAACGTAAACAGTTCATCATTTACTTCACTGCCAAGACTTGAATATGCTCCCCTTTCACTATTACTTTTCAAACTCTCTGTGCTAGACGTTTCATTGTTTGTGTTATTTTATTATTCAATTTTTTTTTTTGTTTTTATTTTTGTTCGATTTTATTGCTTTGAAATCGGTTCGCGTTCCGCTTAGGTAAGTGGCCTATATTTTGATGATGTTTTTCGCTGTTATCTCTGTCATGTTGTCGCCCGCATTAGTTTATAAGTATTTTACAATCAAGTCTTGTTGGCTTCTTTTGGTCATATTTCTATTTACTGATATTCGCAACGTTTTTTGTTCGTTTAATATTCTTCTTCTTTTTTTATATATAGAACGACGCTGTTATCCTTCGTCTACTGTCGTCGTTTTCGTCATCGTTCGCCGTTTTTTCTCGTCGTCATCATCGTTCTCGTCGTGGTTAATGCAACACCTCAAAATTTATGACAACGCGCAAGTAAACTCACTGCTTTAAAAGTACCTCTAACGGATCAGACCCAACAACAACAACAACAATAGGAACACGGGATAGCAACAAGAGGAGAATGGACCAATTGTAATTCAAGAGGCGGCTTGCAAAATGTACCAACAACAACAACAACAGACGGCGCATACAAAGTAAACGGGAGCAGAGCAACCAAACAACGAATTGTCCTCGTCTCTGTTTTTGGCTGCGTGCGTGTGCGTGTGTCTCTGTGTGTGTGTGTGCGAGTGTGAGTGTAGTGTGAGTCGAGCATCGTGCGAGCGCACAATCTTGTTCGTTCTCTTTTACTATCTCCTGCCAGCTGCCTGCCTGTCAGCCTTTACGTTATTTGACTTGTGCGTGTGTATGTGTGTGAGTGAGTGAGTGAGTGCAGTTTTGTCGCAGTTACTCAAATTTCAACGCACTCTCTCGTTCTTGCTGTTGTGCAAACAATTGGCATGGGCTGCAAGCATTAACAGCAACAAGAAACAACATTAAGGATATGCAGCTACAACAAAAACAAAATTAACTGTAATAGTAAGCGTAAATAACTGCAGACAAAAAAAAAAAAAAAAAACAAACACCACACGAAAACGTACAGAGAAAGAGGGAGAGAGAGAATTTCAATTAAATAAGCGGCACTCTCGGACGACAAAGCAAAAGCAATAGAAGCAGCACATACAGTGGCAGAAAAATTACAAGTTGCTGGCAACATCATGAGCGCGTTGCTGGAGGAGCTTGGCCAGAAATTGGCCTCAGCGACAACAATCGATGACCAAAAACAAAAATTGAGTTCGACACGATGCGATGATTCGAGTTCATCATCGGTGCTGGAGGACATCGATGTGGCGAACACGAGTAGCATCAGCACAAGTAGCAACAGCAGCAATAGCAGCACAACCAGCAGCAGCTGCAGCAATGGCTCCGGCACCGATACAGACACCGGCAAGGGGAGCAGCACTGGTGGCAGCATGGATGCGGCACGCGTTAGTTCGTCGAGCATTGGTTCGGTATCGATTTCATCATCAACGGAATCAACAACCGCACCATCATCCGCTAATTCATCGGGCATTGGCCTGGTGGTCGATGTGGACAGCAACATTGGCAGCAGCCAGGAGCTGAGCCATGGCTATGATGCCAAGAGCGTAACGGAACTCGATTCGCTCGAGGACACGTGCGGTTCAATGCTCAAAGATGCCGACAAGATGTGCAAGCTCTGCAGGTGAGTCTAAATCTCTAAATTAAGTACATACAGTGTCTACAAGCCAGTTTGGAGCAGTGTCAAGCTAAAAAATTAAAGTGCTATACAATTTAAACAAGGAAACAAATTCAAAATGTTTAAATGCCAATTTGTTTAATGTTTTACCACATTTGAAAAAGAAATTTTAGTTTTTTTTTAAATATTAATTAATTAATTAATTAAAATTAGTCAAAAACTAAAAACATCCAAAATACAGGTGAAAGCCGATTTGAAGCAGTCTTACAAAAAGTTAAATATTTGTATAAAAGTTTAAATGAGGATTTTAATAGTTAGTATGATATCCTTTAGCCTTGACAACTCCCCTTAACCTATTATTCATGGAAGATACCGGCTTCCGGGTAGTTTCTGGGCTGATCTTGCTTCACTCCTCCAGCAGAGCATTGTAGACACTGTATGTATCTATGTGTGTCTATAGGCAAACTGCATCAATTCCATGGCTCGACTTTCATGCCTTTTTGAGTCGATTTCATTTTGATGATACAACAACATATGCAATTAAATGAAAGACCATCGATACCGAATCTGTTTAATCGATTATCTCAAATTTGCCATAATGCCAATCGAGATTAAGTGTAACTATCGATATTGTCGTTTTTAAATAGCAACTGCTGCATGCCGCCAATATACGAATCTAAAAAAATGTACTTTTCCAATTTGTTAATTACAGTTCACGTTTGGTTATGCCGCGCATTTTATCCTGTCTACATGTATTCTGCGAGGACTGTCTGCTCAGTTTGCTGTCGAACAAGGAGGCCAGATCCGCCAGCTCGCCGGCCGTTTCACTCTCATCGACGGCCAGCTGCTCGTCGGCATCGTTTGATGGCAGCGAACATCAGCATCGGATGCACGCGCTGCTCGAGTGTCCCGTGTGCAAGCAGCAGACTCAGCTGGGCAGCAAGGGTGTCAAGGGGCTGACCTGCGACTATATTGTTACCAATATACTGGATCTGTCCAATCTCGAATCGGAGCATATACCGTGCACATCGTGCAAAAGCAAAGAGGATGCCATCTCCCGTTGCAACGATTGCGCCAACTTTCTGTGCAATGGCTGCGATAATGCGCACAAATATATGCGCTGCTTTGAGAACCATCAGGTTGTGCGCATCGAGGATCTGCAGAAGAATGTGCAGAACGACAACAAGCTGATCATACACAAGCCAATCTGCTGTCGTCAGCACATCAATGAGAATCTCAAATACTATTGCTTCACGTGCCAGGTGCCAACGTGCAACGATTGCCTATTGAGCGATCACAAGGGCAATGATCATCATTACGAGACGTCTCTCGTTGCCGAACAGGCGGTTCGTGCCGATCTCGAACAAGCCATAACCGATGCGCTGAAGAAGGCTGAATATTGCAACGATGCTGGCAGTAATTTGAGTAGTGCTCTTACCGAACTCCAAGCTCAGCACGACAATGTCCGGCAGCAGATAGATGATGCATACAAGAGCTATAAGCGGATGCTCGAAATGATTCGCGATCAATTCCTAACCGAATTGGGCCGTTTGCATTCGGAGCGCGAGCTGAAGATAATGGATCTGATGCAGAGCCTGGAGAACAATATGGGACGACTCGAGCAAGCCTCACAATTCGGGCAGCGTGCCCTCGACAAGGCCAATGCTATTGAGTTTCTGCTGCTGAAGCCAGTGATCAGTGCCCAGTGCAACTACCTGGTCGAGCAGACGCCCCAAAGTGATGCCAACTATCAGCTGCACTTTGAGTGTATGCCCGACAAGTTTGAGCGTTTTGCGCGCGAAATGTTTGGCAAATTTCGGACCGAATCAACGAAATATCAGCAGCAGGCGTCATCAGTTGCAGCGGCAGCAGTGGCACCACCAAACGGAAATGCAGCAAATGCAAGTGGAAATTGTATTGGAAATGCAATGTGTGTAGCAACACCATCACCGACCGCTACAACGCCCAAGCAGCATTCACCGCCGCCTGTTTTTTTGGTGCACGGTGGCAATCATGGTGTTGTTGGTCTACTGCCCGCTGGTGTTGGTGGTGGTGGTGGAGGTCGCAGTTTGGCTGGCGCTTGCAGCAGCGCCAACAGCAGCTCGGTGCAAGGACGCTTGAGCTCGGCGGCGGTATTCAGTCCCATATCATTGCCATCATCGTTGCAGAGCTCATTCGATGGCGACACTTCGGTGATGACTAACTATTCCATGATGAGCACACTGCCGCCAGATTCGCCGCAGCAGTTGCAGCCGCCGCTACAGCAACAACAACAGCAGCAACAACAGCAGCAGCAGCAGGCTTTACAACAGGTGCAGCAACAACAGCAGCAGCAGCAACAACAGCAGCAGCAACAACAGCAGCAGCAGCAACAGCAGCAGCAGCAGCAACATCAGCAGCAGCAACAGCAGCAGCAGCAACAACAGCAACATAAGCAACAGCAACAGCACCAGCAACAGCAGCAGCAACAACAGGTGTTGCATCAACAGCCACAATCGCTTCCAGTGGCCCAGCAGATGGGAACGCCACAGGGCATTGTTCAGGTGACGCAATCAAGCGGACATGCTAATCTCATTGCCGGACAGAACAATGCCGGTGTCAACATGGGCCTTGGCTCACTCAATGGCATGGGCATGAATGCTGGCGGTCAGCCGCCGCCATTCAGTATGCTTGAATATAATCTGTCACGTTTGGCCAGCCTTACCGAGACTATACCGGAAATAATGAGCGATGCCTTAAATGTTGCCAGCTCCAATGCAGCCGCTGTCGTTGCGGCTAACGGTGCCAGCGGTGGTCCCGGCGTCGGTGGCGGCGGCGGTGGTGGTGGTAGTGGTGGTGGTGGTGCTGGTGGCGGCGTTGTTGGTGCTCCATCGCACCAACATCAACAGGCGGTTATACCCGCCTCAGCAGTTACACCCACACAGCCGATCACATTGGCCGACATCCTGTCGGGTGACCAACGTGCTCTCAACAATCTGCAAGCTCTGGCCAAACTGGGACTCAATAACAATGGTGAGTACGATCTGTGGCATATCTTTGGCACTCACTCCACGAATCCTTGCAGACCAAATTTTGAATGCCGAGACACAGTTTCGTGTGTAGAAAGATAGATTTTGAAGAAAATATATAATTATTATTTTTGGCATCATTTGAGTTCAATTGAGATCAATTTGATAAACTAAAATTGCTACTGCTACAAATTCGAATTTAAATTGAATCAATACAATTTTTGAGCATTTGCATTGATAACTGGCATTGTCTGCAAGGGTATTGAATTGTCGGTATTCCGATGATTGTTTGGCTCTTTGATTTTTTAATTTTTATTTTATTTATTTTTTTTATTTTGGTTTGTTTTTGTTTTGACACCTTTTGAGTTTTTCTTTTTATGATTACCAATCACACAACCAACACCAATATACGACAACAACACCCGACAACAACTCCTTAAACAAAAAAAAAACACCTAACACCACCCAACCAACCAACCAACCAATCAATGAACACCATAGATGAGCATCACGATTTGTTGCCGTCGAACGGAAGCTCAACGTGCCTTGATTATATTTTAACAGATTTCTGCATGCCGGCAGCGACATCGCCCAATCTGCAGACACTGAATCCGATAGTTGGTGGCGTCGAGGAGATGACCCTCAATAATTTTCATGCTGTCGCCCAGCCGGGCACCACCAGTGTTGTAACTGGCCGTAACAAGGCCACACCCATGCAGATCCGTTGCAAATTTGGATCGCTGGGAACGGCAAAGGGTCAATTTAATTCACCGCATGGCTTCTGTCTGGGCGTCGATGAGGAGATCATTGTCGCCGATACCAATAACCATCGCATTGAGGTCTTTGACAAAATGGGCGCACTCAAATTTCAATTTGGCGTCGCTGGCAAGGAGGAGGGCCAACTCTGGTATCCACGCAAAGTGGCCGTCATGCACAACAATGGCAAATTCGTTGTCTGCGATCGCGGCAACGAGCGTTCCCGCATGCAGATCTTCTCCAAGTGTGGTCATTTTATGCGCAAAATTGCAATTAGGTTAGCAGCGCACAAGCAGCAATCATTTTTTTTTTTTTGTAATATCCTTTTATAAAAATTTATGCTTTTCGCAGGTATATTGATATCGTTGCTGGCCTGGCTGTTACCGCCAAAGGTCACATTGTGGCTGTCGATAGCGTTTCGCCCACCGTATTTGTCATCTCCGAGGAGGGTGAACTGGTGCGTTGGTTCGATTGCAGCGACTATATGCGTGAACCCTCCGATATTGCCATACGTGGTAGGTTTTCATCGATCATCCATTTTTATTGTCCAATCATTGAATTCTGTCTCTATTTTTAAATTGCAGACAACGATTTTTATGTGTGCGACTTTAAGGGTCATTGTGTGGCCGTTTTTCAAGAGGACGGCACATTCCTCTATCGCATTGGCAACGAGAAGGTCACCTGCTTCCCCAATGGCATCGATATATCGAACGCGGGCGATGTTCTCATCGGTGACTCGCATGGCAATCGCTTTCACGTCGCCTGCTATTCGCGCGAAGGCGCTCTTCAATCCGAGTTCGAGTGTCCCCATGTTAAGGTTAGTGGTTGTTGTTGTTCAACAGTTCAGCAAGTACATAAAAACATATATGTATATATATATATGTGCCTGATTCAATCAACTTAAGAGCACATTATGCATTTCTACTAACTTGCGTATTCTGCTGCCGTCAATGAAGTACAAAAAGAGTGGAGCGTTTCTAGTTTTCGGCTATTCTCGGGATTTTTCATTTAAAGTCATGATCCGTTTTTTATATTCTGGTAACCATAGATACAAAAGTCTCTTTTGCAATATCCTTTCGACTATCGGTTCATTTCGGCACCCATTAAGCTAGAGACGTGCAATTTTAAATAGATATTTTATTATATAATACTGTGACCGCGTCAGAAAATGTTTTCAATTATGGGATGCTACATTGTCGAGGATATCGATGAAACCAGACATCTGCCATAATTTTAGACGTAGGTCAAATTTGGAGGTTATGTTTCGTCTAACTTTGTTGCAATTGAGTGCATAGGAAAACCCATAAAGTATATATATTCATGATCAGCATCAACAGTCGCGTAAATTTAGCATCCAAACTGAGAGACAATATAAATATATGCGTTCTCGTATAGGAAAATAATGTTTATTTTATTTATTATCCACATTTATTATCCATAATTGTGCTCGTCAACAAATCGATGTCAGTTGGCTTGTTCCCTGCCTGATTTCAATTCAATTGTAATTCGTTTGTGTCTCGCATGCAGGTCTCGCGATGCTGCGGCCTGAAAATTACCTCGGAGGGCTATGTGGTTACGTTGGCCAAAAACAATCATCATGTGCTCGTTTTGAACACCCTCTATGTTCACTGATTGCAAATCAAAGCGCGAAACAATCGTCCAGCTGTCGATATGAACAAATACAACTATAAATACTCGTCGGGCAAGATATACGGATGTCGCAGACAGCAGCAGCATCATCAGCAGCAGCATCAGCACCATCAGCAGCAACAACAGCAGCAACAACAGCAGCAACAACAGCAACAACAACAGCAACAAATAAATCAACAACTGCAACAACTAAAGCCACAACAACAACAATCAAAAAGCAACAACAAGAGCAACAGCAACAAAAGTATCAGCATCAACATTGACATGCAGCAAGATAGCAACAATACATTTCGAGGTATACCGCCGCCTTCGATTTAAGAAGGCTTGCCAAAGGGTCTACTAACAAAAACAACCATACCGTTAAGAGAGCAACAACAGCAAAACATGCAATGTGAAACAAAAAGGAAAACAAAAAGAAAACAAAGGGCGAAACAAATCTCGAACACTCAACATAATTAAGATAAAAATGAAAAAAAAAAACAAAAACAAAAAACAAAACAAAAAAACATTTTAAGCAAAAATGCTGTCATTGCAAAAGCGGCAAGCAACAGCAGCAACATGCAACAAGAAAATGCGAAAAAACTATTTTTGATCTCTCATTTAAACAAAAACAAAAAAACAAAAAAAAAAAAACGATTAGCGGTACTGAAATAAAAACCACAACAACAAACAAATCTATAACAAGCAACAAACATCTTTACTTAGTGTAAAGACAAAATATAAAAAAAAGAAAACGAAAAAACCTTCACATATTTTTCAACACTTAAAAAAAAAAATGCTCTTAACTGTTTTTCTGTTTTTTTTTTTTAATTTGTAATTATGTTCTTGTTAAAAATTGTCATACAACATGAATCACTCAAACACATACACACAACCATACACACATTCACTTTACAACACAACAAATACTACATGTTACTTATTATGTATGTATAGACATATATATTGTTATATCGACCGATTAGCTTTTTTGTGCAAAACCCTTCCAGAATCTTTTTTCACAAAAACAAAAACAAACAAAACCAAACACGCATATATTTAACATACTATATACATATATAAACGTGTATATATATATATATATGTATATATATATACACACACAAATCTATACTTATATACAGTGAGTCCACAAAATGTTTAGAAACAGGGAAAAATTCATATTTTTTAACATATTTTTACAACAGAACAGTATTTTATTATTAACTTTTATTTATTTTCTTATTTTTCTACTATTAAATAGATTTCTTAAAACTATTTAACTAAGAAATTACTATTGTTAATAGTAGAAAAATGAGAAAATAAATGTAAGTCAATAATAACATAATTTTTTTTTTGCAATAAAAGTTAGAAAATATGAATTTTTCCGTGAGTCCAAACACTTTATGGACTTGCTGCATATATATATACATATATATATATATATATATATACATATGTGCGCTTTTTGTGCACATTTCCAAAGTGGGCAGGAAAAACCAGGCGAACAATTTTGTTGAGGCGTCGCAAAGGCAATAATTAACAACAAACAAAACTCCAAAGTTATTTAGAACTAATATATATATATATATATTATTTTTGATTTATAAAAAAGGGACGAACAAAAATACAAGAAGAGCACTTTTTACGTTTTTCCTTACTGCTGCGTATAGAAGGTGATATCTATTTATATGTATATGTGTATATTAAATTGTATTTAAAAATAATAACTTAAACATACTTATATTTGAAATCCTATGACTATATGACTTTGCCATATATACATATATATATATATATATATATATATGTGTATGCACACAACTAAAACGAACAACAAAATCAAACCTTATATATACATTCAATAAATGTGTGTCTGCGTGTGTGTGCGTGTGTGTGTGTGTGCAATATGTTCTCATTGTCGAGTTGTGCGTGTGTAGTAATGATAAAAAACAACATCTACATACAAACTATATGTAAGCTAACAAACCAAAATGCAAAACAAACATTTAAAAGCAAAACAAAACAAAAACAAAAAAAAAACAAAAAAAACAACCAACAAACAAACAAACGCAAATGCAACATGTTTGCTATGCATTAGGCCAACCAACTGAATAAAAAACAAAAATGATAAACAAATCAATACTAATTGTAAAAGAGAAGAAGAGGAAGAAGAAGAAGATACAAAAAACATAAGAAAAACCAAACAAAAACTATTGTTAAGTTCTATATATATATTTACAATGTTAAAACAATTCCTTTTGCTTATATACATACAAAACAAAACAAAACAAAACAAACATATACATACGTGTGCATATGCCCACATACATACACATACACAAATACATATACATTATATACAATATATATGTATAATATATATACATGTGTATGTAAGATATATATATATATACATATATATATATATAGCACATATTGGGGCATGTGCCATTTCTTTCCCGTTGTAATACAATATATAAGGCTGGTTTACTCCCAAGACATTATTATTTTTTAAATAACATATATAACATACATACTATTATTATTATTATTATTAGTTATGTGAATATTATGACTTTGTTGTTCTTTGAATTTTTATCATGTAAATGGCAATTTATATTTTACTATGTTCTAAGTGAAAAGATGATAACGTTTATCAAACATTTTGAAAGAGCAGAGCAACTTATTTTTTATAGGCTGTAAAAAAACATTTTATTATAGACAACACACACACACACATACACACACTCAAACGCCTAATATTTATATATATATATATATATATATATATATATATATATATATATATATATAAACTCTTTTTAAATCATACATCATTTTTAATCAAGAATTGTACGTACAGAAATGAATTTTGTATACTGTGTATGTGACTAGTTAATGGAGACGACCTTAATTATTTGTTTATTATTATTATTATTATTAATTTTGTTTTGTATCAAACACTTTGGTTAATTAATTCGTTTAACGGCGTTAAAATTTAATGTGTTCCAAATGAATAACTGTTTTATCTTGTCATTTATTTAACTCTAGTTAAAAGTACATGTAATGTAAAATATACACAAGCGTCCCTTGCGTTTTCTTTAAAAACAATAACAATATTAAGAAATTAACGACACAAGATACAAAATTCAATGGTGCGGCACCGAATAAAATGTTTTTCAATTGATATTTAATCTGTTAAGCAAATCAGCAAAAAAAAAAACAAACAAACAAAAAACAACGATAACAAAATGTATCCTTATTTTATATATTTAAAATACTTTTTTTTTTTTTTATTTGTTATACTTTGTCCGGGATTTTGATTTTAATCTATTCGTTGATACTACGATTTACGTGTGAGGCTACACTTTACATTATCGATATACCTATGTAAACCAACAATAACTATAGCTATAACTACACCTATTCACATAGGTTTTGAGAAACGCTTTTAATTGTCTTATGATAAATATTATTTTGTTTTTATTGTACAACTTTACTATTTACTATTGATATCTTCACATAATAATATGGTTCATGAATTTTAATACATTTGTTTAACGAGTTTAGTGAAGAAACTAAAACCTTCTCCCAAAGTTGTTGTCGATGAAATGAAAGAGAAACAAAAAAACAAAAAAAAAACGAAGAAGAAAATGCAATTTTTTGTGAACAATTTGGCTGTTGAAATATAATTTTAATTTATATATATATATATGAATACGTTTATTATGATGATTTTTGTTTACTATTTAATTAAGAGTAATTACATCATGTTATATTGTATACAATAATTTGATTGGCTAGATCGAACCCCCCAACCACCCCCCAAAAGAAAACTAACTATTGTGCTTAGAGAATTTACTTAGATTTCTTATGTTCGTAAATCGTATCACGAATTGTTTAATTATAAACAATCATTACAACTACAAAAAAACAAAAAAAAAAAAACAAAAACAAAACAAACAAACTAATAAACAAGTATTAAGAAAAACAAAACTACAAAAACATCGCAGACACAGGAAAACAAATTCAACAACTAATGTGAAATATGCCAAATTTGTGTTATTTTTCTTATTTGCGCCTTACGTAAACAACAAAATTTCTGTGAGAAAAAAAACTCTTAAACTGTTATAAACGTTTTTGAAAAATTGTCAACAAAAAAATCGTACTTTAAAAGGGACCTTTTACACTTTGTTTCTAGTTATTACAAAAGCCTTAACAAAAAACAAAAACAAAAAAAAAACAAAAAAGGAAAAAAAAGAAATTGTAATTCCACACGCTTTTATTTATAATATTTACATATTTGTTTTGTTTTTTTTTTTTTAGTTCAAAGAAGCAAACAGTAAAAAAAATGTATTTTTGTTTGAAACAAAATTTAAATTTTTTACATTTAGTTTCATAACAAACAAACAAACAAAAAAGAAAAGAAAATCCAATACAAATGATATTAAGTAAACGAGAACTTGATTTTTATGCAATGCGTTTAAAACTTTTCCAAACTAAAAAAACGATTGAAAAAATTGCAAAATTGCTGCAAAGTAAAACAAACAATTGTAAATAATATTAACTAATCGATTTCCTATTGCATACAAATTTATGAAAAAATGTGCTTAAGTTTAAATCAAATTTACAATTTAGTTGAGATTATGAACTAAAACTTTTTACATAACAGTTATATATATATGCCTGTATATGTATATGTATAACGTTTAGCTAAAATATATACAACCATATGTAAGTTAAGCCAATGGCAAAGGCGGCAGGGTTGGTCGGCCATTGGGCGTGGCACTGGACACGGGACACACGGGATACGGGACACTAATCTAATCTAATCATCGGATTCTACTATTCTACTACACAAAACACCAGATGCAAAACATAATTGAGCCAGAGCAACTAGTCAGCAGCGCTTACGTCACACGTGACACGATTACGCGCTTACGTTCAGCGCTTACGTGACGCAAAATAAACGGAGAAAGAACATCGACAACATCACGTTAAAATTGAACTATGCTTGAGAATAAAGCAAATCATTTTGCTGATCTCGACACACAATAATTAAGCATCACATACCAAAACGTAACATAACGTAACGTAACACGCTTGCGTCAAGCGTAAGCCATAAACAATGTCCATGTGGCGTAGAAGACATTATTATTATTTAACTTGATCTTGATCGTGATCGTGACATGACAACGAAATCTCCGGTTACCAAAAAACCGTAAAGTAACGTAAAGTAAAGTAACGTAACGCAACGCATCGTAACCAAGTAACGTCACGCCCCAATTTACCCAACCCCGCCCACACGTGCCAATAACGTTTTTGAGGCCGTTCTTTTGTGGCTAAGCTGCAAAACAACAAAAAAGAAGCAATTCAAAAGTAACAAAAAAACAAAACGAAAAGGGAACTAAGAAAAGGCATATTATTATTATATTATTATTTAATAACTATAAAAACAAAAAAAAAATACAAAAAACAAAAAAAAACCTTAATTGCTATTGATTGTGTACAATGTGACCAGAGTGAACGCTTTCCACCTATTTTTTTTATTTATTATTCTTGTATGTTCTCTTGTGTTAAATATTTCATTTACAACTCAAGCAACAACAAATCTTACTAACTTATATATTTGTTTATAAACATTCTACTTAGAACACACTCAAGTCTCTTAGTCACGTTATTTTTATTAATTATGAACCTTGTATTAGAACACTGAATCGGCATAAATCAAACAACACCAAAAAATAAATGTAACAAGTTGAATAGAAGGGAAAAAATATATATAGAATAAAAGACGAACACAAAATCACACATGAATCGCAGATTTGATGAAAATTTAATGATGCTGCCAAAGAATTTTATTTGATTTATTTTTGTTTAATTATACACAATGAAAATGAAATTAAATAAACAACAACAACAACAACAATTATGATGGTATACCTATATTAAATACAACTATTATGTATAACAATTATGAAGTGTATTAATTTTCTTTACACATGTATATTATAATAATAATAATAATAACGAACTACTAATATTAATAATAATAATAATAATAATAAAAAAAAGCGAAATGGAAAATTTAATTGAAAATGAATTGTGAGAAAAGTAATTTGCTCAGCACAGCAAACGATAACAATTGGTAACAGCAATTACATACATACGTACACCTGCATACATACATACGCATACACACATACATATAAATGTACCAACTAACATACAAACTAATCCACTACTAACGTTTACAAAATGGCAAACGGTAAATGGTAAACGATAAGCGATAAACGATAAACGATTAATGATAAACGATAAACGATAACAACAATTTTGCAATCAATGGACGCAGCGTTTGCATTTCCTTCCCATTGAATTCGTTAATAATATTGTTCCTCGATGCGATGCTTACAAATGAAAAACCAAAAACAAACATAATGATTATGATAATGATAATCATAATGATAATGATAAACAGATAACAGCAAAAACAAAAAAAACAACAACAATTTAAATTGCAGTTTCAATAATTGTAAAAATGAAATGGGTTGAATGATGCATTAAACACTGATGAAATGTTGAGTTAGATGATTGAAAGAGCATATAAACACTATACATATACGATATACATATTGAATCAGAAGTATATAGTATATATATATATATATATATATATATATATATATATATATATATATATATATATAGTAAATAAGTACGATAAGTCGCACCGACGCCAGCTCGGACATGCAAATGAAGTCAGGTTACACTACGCAGCAAGGCGTGGTGTAGTTTAGTTTAGTCAACTAACTATACACTAACATAATACACATCTTTACACACACACACAAACACACACATTTATATATATATATATATATATATACACCATAAAATGCCTGTGTACACCTTGAAAACATTTTAAATATTCTCTCCATTTACACCACTCAAATACTACCACCCACCACCCCCTGCCCCAAAAAAATTTGCCTAGCTGCATATTTCATTTGTGTAGATTCTTGTATCATATTGTGCATTTAGTTAAATTTATTTATCGACAACAAACAATGTCAAACAAATGATGTAAAACAAATACCAAACGCTTTATACATCAAATTATTTTAATATAAATATATTAAAAATAATATTGATAAAAAACAAAACAAAACAAAACAAAAACAAAAACAAAACATATATCTATATATACATATACAACATATACAAAATATTATGTATTTTATTTGAAATTTTTAAATGTATTAGCAAAACAAAATAATAAAAAAAAAAACCAAATCGAAATGAAAAAGTTGAAATTCTACTCTTAACAAAAAACAAAAAAACAAAAAATGACAAAAAACAAAAAAATTAAATATAAATCGAAGAACACACGGCAGACGAAACACACACAGTTAGCAACAGCTCTTTGAATGGTGTTACGCCCATTGGCTGAATTCTGGGCGTGGCATCGAATTGACTAACGATGATAACAAATGATATACATATACACTTAATCTATATACATGCATCTATATATATAGAGATATATATATGTATATATATATATATAAATATGGAAAGTATACATAATTATATTGTATGTATGTACTACAATAATGAGCAAAAGAAAAACAATCTAGTGTACGTCAATTTTTTGATGATATTTTTCGCCTTATTATAGACAAAAACAAAAAATAAAAACCAATAAAATACAAAAATTATAATATACAAAAAAACAAAAAAAAAAACAAAAACAAAAAAAACGATGAGAAATCGAAGCAAATCGCAACAAATGAAAATGTTTGTGGCACACGGGAAGCACAACAATGCCCCATGTGAAAGTTTAGAGGCAAAGAAATTGGAATTAGTTTGATTTCGTCTGACAGTTCATGAATAAAAGGACTATATATATATATATATATATATATATGTCTGATTAGAAACCAAAGCATAACGAGAAGCAATCAATTAATGACAAACAAACAACAACTACAACATCAAATCTTTGTATTCAACCAAACTTGTGTAATCAAAAAGTATGTTAACAATACGAAAATATGGCAACTGATATACATATACTATATATGTATATATATAAACATGTATATATATATATACATATATATATATATACAGAAATGACACTCACTAAACTAAACGCGAGTGAATCAATTAAACAAACATTTTGACAAAAAACTAAAAGTTAACGTATGTGTACTTGCTGGAAAAAAGGATATACATACATACATACATATATGTATGTAGTTGTAATTAGGAAAAGTGCAAAAAAGGATTAAGCAGGCAAAAACACAAAATATACTTACAGACAACAACTACAGATTGATAAGATTCTTTGTCCCTCTCAACCCTCAATAGGAAGACAAATAAAGCAAATCACATACATATATATATATATATATTTATATTTATATATATTTATATATATATATATATGTGTGTGTATATATAATTTGCTTTGCCTATCCTGTGTCTGTAAAAGTTCCTTGAGTTAATATCAATTATCATTATACATAATTATGTTATACATTCTATTGATTATGACCATTATATATGTATATATATATATATATATATGATATATATATATATATATATATTTATATATATAATGAAAATTAAGAAAGAGCGTTTATGTGTTTTACAATTTTGATTTGAAAGACAATTATGAATTTATTTTTAAGTTTTAGAAAATTTTTTTTCAAATGAAAAACAATGTTGATAACAATTGAGTTGTGTTCATCTCCTTAAAACAAAACAAAAAAAACAAAATAAAAATAAAAATATAAATGAATTAAAAAAAAAAAAAAAAAAACTAAATCGACATGTTTACTTATTATTTGACTGTTTATTTTATTTAATGTGTGTGTTTTTTTTGTTGTTGTATTTTATCCGATTTTTGAATTCGAATTTTCAGTTTTCAGTTGCACCTGATAATCGTTTACACGAAGAGCAATCATTGCCTTCTTGAACTGTGCCAATTGTAGAACTTTTACGTCCCACTCTGAAGTCTAGTTAATATTAGAGATTTTACGTCTTGGTAGTAAGCTCAGAGCTCCCAGAGAA